>JAKSZT010000291.1:47209-114219 GCA_026826555.1 Tolypeutes matacus | reverse complement strand
CATTGATTTGGCTGCCTTGACTGCCTCATAGCTTTGGGGAGCAGATAAGCTGACTTGAAGCAGCACCAGGCTGAGAGGAGAGGCGAATCTGCTGAGTTAACCTGATTTAAACTGCAAACCGGTGACGCTGGGGCTTGGCTCCAGAAGGGGCAGAGTCGGCCGTCTTTAGCATTTTGGACTGACTAACATCAGAGCTCCAGCTATGCTGGGGAGTCCAGGAAGTGGTGTGTGCTTGATTAATTTCCACGAGCTCAACTAGGGTCTCCTCTGTGAAGGGGTGGTCTAGAGGAGGACTTATTTTGGGTCCTGTATTTCGCCAAAAAATAAAAAAGGGAGAAGGTCACTTCAATAAAAGAAAAATAAATTCTTTTTAATTTAGTTTAATAGCTAAAACCTGTTTCAAGACCTGCATATAGAACCCTGTGGGGAAATTGATTCATAAACACAAGCAGGCAGAGAGGATCCACGTGGACCCTAGGGGAATCATTGATCCTCCTTAGCTTTGTTTAACTGCTTGCCTGTGTGGTTCTTTGGTTTTTCTCTGTTTATTTCTTGTCTCTTGCTTTTCTTTCCTCTTTCCTCCCCCCTTTCTTTTTTCTTTCATTTTTTAAAATTAGGTGCAGCTAGCTTGTTGCTTCTTTGCTGTGCTTCTTCTTCAGTAATTTCCCACTCTCTGTCTATATTGATTTTGTATTCCAAACTACCATTTATCCTTCATTCATCTTTCTGCCTTCTGTTCTCTGTTGTGGCTCTTAGATACAACATTTTTTCATATGCCCACAACTTAAGGGTGTCAATTTCTATTCCATCTATTTTGTTTTCTTCTTTTTTTATTAGTATTAACTCTTTCCTTTAAGCCCTTTCTTCACTATTCTCTCCCTCCTCATAATTCTAGCCTTCTAAATCACTATATATATATTCATCTTTGTTTTCCCAGTCCATTGTAGGAACTCCACTTTTTTTCCTATTACTCTACACTGCCTACATGAGTTAAATATTCTTTCATTAAGTCTCATTTGGCCACTCTTCTAACTTTTATCAATATTACTATTATCCTTCTGCCTTCCTTACATCTTTTGATTCCTCTGGCCCTAATCTTTTCCCTTCAAGGGAACATAGAAAGAAGCAAGGAAACAAAATAAGAAGAAAAAATGTCAAAGAGAAAGCTTAACACACACACAGAACCACCAGCTAAATAAAACTCTAGAGCATAGAGAAAAGCTAATCAACTGAACAAACCCATCAAGATAATATGACCAGAGGGCAACAAAAAAATACAAATGACACTGAGAAACACAAAAACATGGACCAGACCAATGAACAAATTAAAAACCAGGAAGTGATGCAGAACATCGAACAAATAATCAAAGCTATCCAAACAAATATCATGGACCAACTTAAAGAAGTGAAGGAAGAGATTAAGGATATAAAGAAGACACTGGGAGAACATACTGAAGAAATTGGAAACATGACTAAAAAGATAATGGATATGATGGTGAACAATGGCACAATCCAAGAAATAAAAAAGACGCTGGATTCACATAACAGCAGATTTGAATAGGCAGAGGAAAGAATTAGTGATATGGAAGATGATACAGCTGACATCAAAGTGATAGTAGAATAGATCGACAAAAAGATAGAAAAAATCCAGCAGGGGCTCAGGAAATTAACCGATAACACAAAACACACAAACATACGCATTATGGGTATCCCAGAAGGAGAAGAGAAGGGAAAGGGAACAGAAAGAGTGTTGAAAGAAATAATGGCTGAAAACTTCCTAACCCTATTGAGAGAAATGTATGTGCAGATCCAGGAAGCACAGCGCACCCCAAATAGTATAAATCCCAACAGGCCAACTCCAAGACAAATACTTGTCTAAATGACCAATGCTCAAGACAAAGAGAAAATACTTAAGGCAGAAAGAGAAAAGAGAACCATCACATACAAGGGAAGCACAATAAGATTAAGTGCTGATTTCTCAGCTGAAACCATGGAGGCAAGAAGACAGTGGTATGACATACTCAAAATACTAAAAGAAAAAAAATGCCAGCCACAAATTCTCTATCCAGCAAAATTGGCATTCAAAAATGATGAAGAGTTCAAAATATCCACAGATAAACAGAAATTAAGAAAGTATGTCACTAAGAAACCTGCACTTCAAGAAATACTAAAGGAATCTCTACAAGTTGAAAGGAAAAAACAAGGGAGAGAGAGTTGGAGAAGAGTCTAAAAGCAACTGAAAAGACAAAAAGAGAAAGAAACAACATATAACATACATTAACACAAAGAAAAAATGGCTGAAGTAAGAAATTCATTACGAGTAATAACACTGAATGTTAATGGATTAAATTCACCTATCAAGAGATACAGATTGGCAGAATGGATAAGAAAATATGATCCATCTATATGCTGTCTACAAGAAACCCACCTTCGACCCAGGGATACAAGGAGGCTGAAAGTGAATGGCTGGAAAACCATTTTACAAGCTAACAGTAGCCAAAAAAGGGCAGGAGTAGCTATTCTAATATCAGACAAAATAGACTTTAAATGCAAAACTATTGTAAGAGAAAAAGATGGACACTACATATTAGTAAAAGGAGTAATCTCTCAAGAAGAGAGAACAATCATCAACATTCACACACCTAATCGGGGTGCCTCAAAATACGTGCTGCAAGCTCTGGAAAAATTAAGAGGAGAAATAAATGCTTCTACAATTATAGCGGGGGACTTCAACAAACCATTATCATCATTAGACAGAACATCTAGACAGAGAATCAATAAAGAAAAAAAGGCACTCAACAATACATTAGAAGACCTGGCCTTAATAGACATATACAGAACACTACACCCCAATACATCAGGATTTACATTCTTCTCGAGTGCACATGGGTCATACTCCAAAAGAGACCACTGGCTAGGCCACAGAACAACTCTCAATGAATTCAGAAAGATTGAGATTATACAAAGTAATTTCTCTAACCACACGGAATGAAAATGGAAATCACTAAGGGCCAGAGAAACAGGTTAAGCACAAGGATATGGAAGTTAAACAACACACTCTTAGACAAACAGTGGGTCAAAGAGGAAATTTCAAAAGAAATCAGTAACTACCTTGAAACTAAAGAAAACGACAACACAACATATCAAAATCTATGGGATGCAGCAAAGGCAGTCCTGAGATGGAAGTTCATAGCCAAAAATACATATATTAAAAAAGAAGAAAGAGCTAAAATCAAGACCCAATTGCACACTTGGAGGAATTGGAAAAACAACAACAAATTAAACCTAAAGGAAGTAGAAAGAAGGAAATAACAAACATTAGAGCAGAACTAAATGAAATAGAGGATAAGAAATCACTGGAAACAATAAACAAAATAAAAAACTGGTTCTTCGAGAATATCAATAAAATTGACAAACCCTTAGCCAGACTAACAAAGAAAAAGAGAGAACAGATGCAAATACATAAAATAAAGAATGAGCAAGGGGATATCACTACTGACCCCACAAAAATAAACAGTATCATAAGAGGACACTTTGAAAAATTATTTGCCAACAAGAATGATAATTTAGAGGAAATGGACAAGTTTCGAGAAACTCACAAACAGCCTACATTGATGAAAGAAGAAATATATGAACTCAACAGTCCAATTACAAGTAAAGAGATAGACTCAGTCATCAAAAACCTCCCAACTAAGAAGAGCCCAGGACCAGATGGCTTAACTGCTGAATTCTACCAAACATTCCAGAAAGAGCTAACACCAATTCCACTTAAGTTCTTCCAAAAAATAGTAAAAGGAATATTGCCTAACTCATTCTATGATGCCAACATTACCCTAATACCAAAACCAAATAAAAATACCACAAGAAAGGAAAATTACAGACCAACTTCTCTAATGAACCTATATGCTAAAATCCTCAACAAAATACTTGCTAATCACTTTTAACAACATATCAAAAGGATTATACACTGTGACCAAGTGGGTTGCATCCCGGGTATGCAAGAATGGTTCAATATAAGAAAATCAATCAATGTAATACACCACATAACAGATTGAAAGAAAAAAATCACATGATCACCTCTATAGATGCAGAAAAAGCATTCGACAAAATACAGCACTCTTTCCTCATAAAAACACTACAAAAGATAGGAATAGATGGAAACTTTCTGAATATGGTACAGGGTATATATGAGAAACCCAAAGCTAACATAATTTTCAATGGTGAAATGCTAAAAGCCTTCACTCTGAGATTGGGAACTAGAAAAGGATGCCCACTATTACCACTCCTATTTAAAATTTTCTTAGAAGTACTTGCACGAGCACTGAGACAAGGAAAGGACATAAAAGGCATCCAGATTGGAAAAGAAGAAGTAAAAATTTCATTATTTGCAGATGACATGATCCTATACATAGAAAGCCCTGAGAAATCTACAACAAGGCTTCTAGTACTTATAAAGGAGTTCAGTAATGTTGCAGGCTATAAGATAAATGCTCAAAAATCATAGCTTTTCTATACACCAATAACGAGCAAACTGCAGAGGAAATCAGGAAAAAAATACCATTTACAATGGTAACTAAAAGAATCAAATACCTAGGAATAAATTTAACTAAAGATGTAAAGGACTTATATACAGAAAACTACCAACACTGTTAAAGGAAATCAAAGAAGACTTAAATAAATGGAAAAATATTCCCTGTTCATGGATAGGAAGACTAAACATCATCAAGATGTCTATCCTACCCAAACTAATCTACAAATTTAATGCAATCTCTATAAAAGTCAACACCGTATTTTTTAATGAACTGGAAAAAATAACCACAAAATATATTTGGAGAGGCAAGAGGACCCGAATTGCCAAAGACATATTGAAAAAGAAAAATGAAGTTGGAGGTATCACACTACCTGACTTTAAAACATACTACAAAGCTACAGTGTTCAAAACTGCATGGTATTGTCAAAAGGATAGACCTACTGACAAATGGAACTGAATTGAGAGTTCTGATATAGATCCTCACATACACAGTCATCTGATAATTGACAAGGCCATGAAGGCCACTCAGTTGGGAGACAATGGCCTCTTTAACAAGTAGTGCTTGGAGAACTGGATATCCATATTGAAAAGAATGAACCATCTCACACCTTATACAAAAATCAACTCAAGATGGATCAAAGATCTAAATATAAGAGCCCAAACCAAAAGGACCTTGGAAGATAATGTAGGGAAGCATCTACAGGACCTTGTAATAGGAAATGGTTTCATGAACTTCACAGCCAAAGCATGAGCAGCAAAAGAAAAATAGATAAATGGGGTCTCATCAAAATTAAAAACTTCTGCACCTCAAAGGATGCTATTAAGAAAATAAAAAGGCAGCCTACCCAATGGGGGAAAATATTTGGCAACCATAAATCTGATAGGAGCCTAATATCCTGCATATATAAAGAAATCCTACACCTTGAAAATAAAAAGCCAAACAACCCATTTAAAAAATGGGCAAGTGACCTGAAAAGACACTTCACCAAGGAAGAAATACAAATGTCTAAAAAGCACATGAAAAAATGCTCAACATCGCTTGCTATCAGGGAAATGCAAATCAAAACTACAATGACATACCATCTTACACCCATCAGAATGGCAGCTATAAAAAAAAACAGCAGACGCTAAATGTTGGAGAGGATGTGGAGGAATAGGAACCCTCATCCACTGCTGGTGGGACTGTGGTATGGTCCAGCCACTGTGGAGGACACTTTGGCGGTTCCTCAGAAAACTAACAATAGGTCTTCCTTATGTTCCAGCAATTCCACTGCTGGGTATATACCCAGAAGATCTGAAAGCAAAGACATAAACAGATATATGCACACCAATGTTCATAGTGGCATTGTTCACCATTGCCAAATGTGGAACCAGCCCCGGTGCCCATCAACAGATGAATGGATAAGCAAAATGTGGTACATACATACAATGGAATATTACTCAGCTGTAAGAAGGAACAAAGTGCTAACACATGGAATAACGTGGATGAATCTTGAAGACCTTATGTTGAGTGAAGCAAGCCAGGCACTGAAGGATGAACAGTATATGACCTCACTGATTTGAACTGAGAAAAGTGAGCAGTCTGAGAACCATTATCTGAAAAATAGGTTAACAAGGGAGAGAAAGAGAAGAGTAGGCTGTGAGCCATCACCCATATGGACATAATCTATGGTAAAGGGATAGAGTATAGTTGTATATTGAAGGACAGGACAGATGGGTAGAGATATTACTGGGTGTGGTGGTTCAGGGTTCACAGCTGGGTAGATTAGGAAGGGCAGGTTGGAACACCCAAGGTGTGTAACTATGAATCTTGTCAATCCATGAGTCAAGAGAGGAGAGTTTCATATGCCCCAGGGGGATGGGGAGGTAGGAACAGAAAAGAACAAACAGGGGGTATTTAGTGATCACGGGAAAGGTTTTTCATTACCTTACAGTAATTGACACAGGACATGGTAAATATCATCAAAACACATTAAACTGTTTCATTAAGTTGTAAACTGTACTGTAAACCATTGACAATGTTTAGTTGCTATATTTTGCTATCTGTATAACAGACATAACAATGCTAACATCCAAAAAAAAAGAAAAAGAAAAAAAAAACGGTTTTATTATTGGGTGGGCAAGGGGGGCATGGTTTGGTATCTGGGAGTCTCTGCTATTCCATGTGTGACTTTGCTGTGACCTAAAACTTCTTTGAAAATTAAATGAAAATTTGGGTGACACTGGGGATTGAGAGGGGGAAGGAGTCATGGCACACTGGACATCTGATAACACAGTGATAAAAGGAAACAAAGATTAAAATTTTTTTTAAAGGCATTTTTTTTTTGTTTTTTTTTTCCATTTTTTAAATGTAGCAGTCCGCTAATTATACTTTGTTTTGTTGTGTTTTTGTTTGATTGTTGTTTTTTTTTTTTTTTTTTCCTGAGTTTCCTTGTGTTTGTCTCTTGCATTTAAGGTTATCATTGTTGTTTCTTTTTCCTATTAAGTGTATTTGATTATTATATGGGCTACATGCTCATGGAAGATTTAGATCACAGAAGGGTTACAATGGGTACTGCAGGGGATTATTGGTGGGGGGGTGTCTGGAAGGGGGTATTCATGGGAGTAAGTTCATCTGAATATACATGAAAGATATACAAAATTGGTCAAATGATCAAAGGATAGGGCATGGTCACGGTGGGTGGACAATCATTCAATAAATGAATTCCTAGCCTGGAGAGCTCTGCCACATTCTCCAAGGAAGCAGCAACAGTCTTCTGAGTGCAGGGACAGTGTCTGTCAAAAGAGGATAGCCCACTGATGAGTTCTTGATATTGATGACTACCCTAATGAGTCTTTGATGTTGTAACTGAAACTTAGCTTACTGTTATGGGGTGCCTAAGGGTTGCCACCTGAGTGCCTCCTTGTTGCTCAAATGTGGCCTCTCTCTAAGCCAAACTCAGCATATGAATGCATTACCTTTCCCCAACATGGGACATGACTCCCGAGGATGGGCCTCCCTGGCAACGAGGGATTAATACCAAGTGCCAACTGGCAACAGGGCTGGAAAAAGACCTTGAATAAAAGGGGGAAAATGTAAAGAGAAATGAGTTCAAGCAGCTAAGAGACTTCAAAGTGAGTCGGGAGGTCATCCCAGAGTTAACGCTTACGCACACCTCAGTAGGATCTCATAGAACAACAAAGTGCATATCACCCCACACTGAGGGCGTCTGAGGACTCTGGAGACACCCAGGTCCTATATAATGGGGGATAGCCCCAGAGACTGACGCCTTATCAGTGGGCTCTACTCCTGAGAGTGACAGAATTGGACTCAAATAAGTCCTACCTGCACATGGTTCATCAGTCCCTTCTATTCAAACCTATATGTGATGCTGGAGTTTTTAGGTATACTTCCAGAGACTGGAGCCTCTGGCCTACCTATGTGCCAGGTGTGCATAAAATCTCGGTGGAGCTGCAACTCCTACCCTACAGTTCAATGGACTCATCCAAGTCACCTGGCGAGGAGACAAAGATGGGCAACGGCCATCCCAGGGAATGGAGAGGGCCTGCAGCCTCAGGCAGGATCATCCCACCCACCAAATCCATGGGATATAAGCCCTCTCTCACTTGGAGATGGAGTGGACATCACCATTCCAGTCCCCTCAGGATTGGGGAAGAACTATGGACTAGAGTGGACTTAATGGTATTCTGTTGTACACATACGGTGATTCTAGCAATGGAAGAATTTATAACTGTGAGATGGAGCCGGTGGCCACTGGACACTTTTGGGGCAGGGAGGGGATGTGCAGTTGAAATACAGGGGCTTTTTCGGGACATGGGGTTTGTCCTGAGTGCCGTTGTGGCGACGGATGTAGGCCATTTTAAATCAGCACACACCATTCAGAACTGTGAATGGTTGATGGCAAGGCCCCAGGATGTGTAGTTCTATTTAGGGTGATGGGCCACACTTGTGGGAGATGTTTTTGTGGGATGTTGTGGGAGGTGTGGGGGGTGGGGAACATGGGAATCCCTGTAGTTTCCATGCAATATTTAGGAAATCTAAGCACCTTTTAAAATATGTATATATGTGTGTGTGTGTATTTTTGTAAGCAAATGCACATATATGCATATGTATTTATATATCATTTTACATATATTGGTATGTATTGTGAAAAATTTGATTTTTACCCACAATAAAAAAAAAAAAAGAATGGTGGAGAAGAAAAGCACATAAGATATGAGGTTGCAGATAAAAGAGAACTCCTACAGTATAAATGGTCATTACACTTAAGGAAACATCTGAGTAAGGAAGCTGCAGGAGTGGGTTGAAAGCATAGAAATAAATTACGGACAACATCGGAAGCGCAGAAGGATAAGCAGAGCTTTAGGACAGTGTGTAGGAAGGCAGAAATATAGGTCACAACCTATAGTACAGACACCATTTGGACACAGAAGAGAGGATTCATCATAGAGTTGTAATGTGAAGGGTGGTGGATCATCACATACTATCTTTGGCCAAGTCACTCAGAGAAGGAAGATGTCCTTATTCACAAAAGAAATGAAGAAGAATTGCTGGGTTACACAGCCTGAAAAAAGAAATTGTCTTGATTTCTGCCAAGGTGTTCATGACTATTTGAAGGACTGTGTTGGAAATTAAACAGATGACCACAAAGGCCAAGTTTCTACGTGAGAAATATGTAGGGTAATGGAGGTGAGCCAATTGCTAAGATGGCTAAGATGATGTGCATGCTCCTGATAAGATGACCAAGTCCATATGGAGGAAGATCACAGGCAGGAATCTCTACTGCTCTGTGTTGGAAAATTCCAGAACCACAGATGACCATTAGATTTCTCCTTTCCATCTCCCCAATAGATCTAGAGTAGAAATGTAGTTAATTGTAGAATCCAGTAATGTCAAATCTCTTGTTCACATGGTCACAAGGTTTTTGTGTTCTTCTATATTTGTTATAAAGAACCATCTAATTAAAAAAAAAAGTCATAGTGAAAGAATAAAACTGGTTTATTTGGTAGAAATAAAAACATATGATTAATTAAGGAAGGTTCAGTGTTACTGAATAACACTGTAGAAGGAGCACTATTGGCATACAAGTCCATTTTGTTAGCTGGAACAGAGTTGTGTGATATGAATTGATAAGGACATGCCAGGATACTGGAAGTGTTTCCCACTGAAATATTTATATACTCAAGGATGATGATAGGTAGGGGCTGGATATGAAGCCTGTGGTAGATAATTTATGGCTGGAGGTTTCAGCTCATGAATTTCATAAGGCAGCTCTCTTTAACATTGGACAACATAGTATATGTATATAATATTTATCTCTCTATATTTAACCAATATTTAAAACACATCTAGCAAGCAATAAATTAATTCATTGCTTTGTCAAACAATTTTAAGAACCTCGATGGGGTTCTAGTGAATTTGTATGTATGAAATTTTGGGAAAGGTGGAAAGAAAAACAATTAAGATCTGAAACTTTTTAGTGTTTATTAACAAAAATTAACTGATTTTTAAATGAAGTATTTAACAGAGTAACTCTCTAACAGTAAACATAATTTTACCATCAATTAATCTCTCTCAGTTTTCCCCAGTAAAAAACAAAAGCAACAAATTAAATGGCAGTAGATAATCTCATCAGGGTGACTGAATTCATTCTCATGAGAGTCTTAAAACATCTGTAATTCCAGATTCCTCATTTCCTTATCTTGCCAATGACCTGCGATTTGACCATGGTTAGGAATCTGACCATGATCACCCTCACCAGGGCTGACTGTCCACTTCAAGTCCGCAAAAACTTTATCCTCTGATACTTGGCTATCACCAAACTTGGCAATTCTATCACCATTGACCATAAAGTGCTGGTCAACTTCTTGGTTAAGAAGAAAAAACATCTCCTATTTATGGTTTGCAGTCCAACTGGTGGATTCCCAGTTTTTATTTTGTCTGTGAGGGTATATGGCCACTAAGTGACTAATGCAACCCCCTGCCTCACATGGTGGTGGTGTCCCGGCAGATCTGCCTTCTTGCTAGCATTCCTCATATACCTGTACAGTCTGACCACCACACTGAGTGTCTCCACTTATGTGTCTCTTTGTCATATTGATCATCTCATATAATTAACCATTTTTATCTAGATAATGTTCCTCTGTTAGCATTACCTTTTTCTAATACCTACATTCCAAAAACAGCAATATTTAACCTTTTCGGGCATTAATTAGTTTTTCTCCATGATCATTGTTCTTATTTCATACTTTCACATTGTCTTTGCCATTTTGAGGATACATTCCTCAGAAAAGGGACAAAATCCTTTTCTACCTGTGCATTTCAGTGGTTGTTTTTGCTCTTTTCTGTGGTAATATATTTTTTTTTCATGTATTTGCAACCAAGGACTAATCCTTTATTAGATACTGATAAAATAGCTGGGGTCTTTTACACCTTAGGGATACCAAAGCCGAGTCCTCTAATTTAGGACATAGGGCAAGAATAACACTGAAGAGAATCCTAAATAATCTATGCTACTCTTTCATACTAATGCAAGTTTACAAATGCAAATGGCTTTTATTTAAGGCATTAAATTTAGCCTTGTAAATCCTTCTATTGAATGCAGAGATAATAAATGGCTACATTTTCTTTCATTTAATTTTAATGGGAAAAATCTTTAAACATTTTATTCCAACCCAAAATACACAACAAATTGTCCCAGATATAAAAATGTCTGAATTATGAAATTAAAAAAACATGTGTAAAAGAGAATAATTTGAAAGTAAGTAAATACAACTTAACAAAGTGTATAATTTCTAAACAGTGAAGAGATAGCAAGATCATCTTCTTTGCCATTCCCAATTTTTCTTCAATGATTAAAGATTTTATTATTTTTTAAATTTGTTATTATACCCTTTTGCCCATTGATTTCACAATCTATTGTGGGCTCATTTTATCTTGCACTTTAAAGTCAATTTATGTCGCAGAAAAAATAAAACTTTAGGGGAAAATAAAAACTTAAAACAAGAGTGCTTCAAAGCACATGGCAAAAAGATGTGTGATACAACTCTCTGAGAAAAAACATAAAAAGATTCTACCTTTTGTCACTCTTATTCAGCTCAAGGAAAATGTTTTGGTGAATCCAAACATGGCATACAATTAAATTTATCCCATAATACAATCTTATGCTAGAGACTATTTTTTAGAATTGCCTTTTTTATAAAATATACATTCAAATATACTTTTTTTGGCATGTTTATTTAGTGTGCTCGGGACTGAAATTATTTTAAAAAAGGGAAAATTAATTTTTTTTTAATTGGCACTATTTCTTAATTACCTGATAGTCATGTGAAACATTTATATACATGTAAAATGCTTCCAATACGGGATGGACTGAGTAAGACCAAGTATGATATGCAAAATGACAATGGAATCTGGTAATAAACTAATTTAAAATATTTCTGGCCAGGTGAGAAATAAACCAAAACTGAGAACTATGAGTCTTAAGTCAATAAGTAGCTTTCTAACTTTGGTCACAAATAAACAGAAAAGATGAAAGCAGAAAAGTAAAAATAGACCATGGATATTGCAGGTGTTAAGATACAAAGTCGGTAATAATTTGACTACATTAGCTATTAAGGATTTTATGTTATTGATAGATTTCAATTTATTAGAAATCAATCATGTTTGGCTTCAACTGCCAATACACTTACAAATAGAAAAGTATATTTTCCAGTAATAAAATTATTCTCTTTTGCTCTAGCTTGGTGAACAGAATTGGAACAACAGTGCTAAACTTACCTTGCAATATTAATAATTACTTATCTTCTATATTTTGTTAAGTGAATTAATTTCAAGAATGAAAACTGTAGCATTTTCTTCCTTTTAATTGGTTTACACCTATATGTTTTCTAAAATTACTTATTCTGTTTCATGTATTAATTTCTTATTGCTGCTGCTGACACAAATTACCACAAAATTAGTGTATTAAACCAATAAAAATAATTATATAATAAATCTGGAGGACACAAATCTAGAAAGAGTTTGTTGTACTAACAAACAAGGTGTTAGTAGGCTGCAGTCCTTCTGCAGGCTCTTTAAGAGAACCTCTTTCCTTGCCTTTTCCAGCTTCTACAGGTCATTCTTATTCCTTGGCTTGTGGACACCTTCAAGCCAGCAAACCTTTCATTCCAACCTCTGATTCTTTCATCACATCTCATTCATTCCCTCTGAAATCAAGGCCTCATTATTTCCTCAACAAAATCCTTTGTGATTACATTGATCATCCTCAGATAATCCAGAATTATAGCCCCATCTCAATATCCTTATTTAATTCCAACAGCAATGTCCATTTTACCATGAAAGGTAGGGAGTCACAAATTCTGGTAATTAGGGCTTGGACATCTTTGGGATGGTGGGCATTACTGTGCCCACCTTTTCTATATTGGCATATTTTGGAAATGACCCATTTGAAACTTGTATTTCTCTCATTTATTAGTGTTCAAGTAAATGAACAAAACTTTACATATTATGTTGTCTTTCATCATTACTAATGTATATTTGTTCTAATCAAACTGTTTATGGAATCTTCTTTAAATAAACCATGAACAGAAAGGGATTTGGTTAAATATGTCATATACTCACTCACATATCTCTGTTGCACTTTCATCAGAAGTGATGAACCAACTTAATAAACCAACCAGGTACATCAGTGCAGGAAAAGTTTCCAATGAAATAAGATCGGAAAAAAGAATTTGTCTGCTAACTGTGATCTACTATTGGTCAAAGTTAACCCCACTGGACATTACTTGCCCTGAAAATACAAGATGTACATATCTGGATTTCCAGAAATTTCTATGGCATCTTGTCTAAACACTGATAGCAAAGCCCTGGTAGTTGTTAAAGGAATAAGAGAGGCAAAGAAATCATGAAGAAAAAACTGTCTGGGCATACCTATGAAAATTACAAAAGCCCTCAAATAGCAGCCACAGAGGTCCCTCATTTTGTAGATTCGGTAGAAACAGCTTTGACCCAAGTACATAATTTAGCAATGCCCTAGACAGAACATACTACAAGTGTGTAAATGTTGTGCGGGGCACACATTGAAACCCTTCAAGAATATAAGATTAAGAAAAGGCAATATTTTCCAAAATTCAGGAGTATTTACTTAGTATTAGTAAATACTTTAGTATCTATTAAATTTTGCAAATTTAAACCCAAATCGAGATGACTGAAAGCCCATGCTATTTTCCCTAATGATTCATTTTGTTTTGAAAGAATGTGATTTTATAGCTAATATTTTATAGACATTCCAATATAGGCATACCTTGGAGATAAAACTATCTTAGTTCCAGACCACTGTAATAAAGGGAATATAGGAATAAAGTAATTTTTTGGTTTCCCAGGGCATATAAAATTTATATTAACACTATTGTGGTCTAAGTGTGCAATACCATTATGTCTAAAAATAAACCCAAAGTGCATACATTAATTAAAATGTGACATAGAGACACGAGTGAGTACATGCTGTTAGAAAAGTGACAAGAGACTTACTCAAGGCAGAGTTGCCACACCTTCAATTTATGAAGAAAAACATGCAATATCTGTGAAGCAAAATATAATGGGGTATGCCTGTACTCTCTGGGTTCAAAGATTTTCTATTACATCAACAACTCCAAAGAAGTCTATAGCTATTACCATGACTGCTTTTTTAAAATTCAGAAGCCAAATCAAGGAATTTTAATATTCCAAATAGGGATTTTTTTGTCCCTTAAGGTGTAGAAACATTTAGCTTAAACAGAATATCCCTCTCTCTGGAATTTCACAGATCCCAACACTAGATGTCTGTACTGTCATAAGCTTCTAAGAAAAGAAGTTCATAAGACAACATTGGGCATCCTTACTCTAAGAGTAATATATCCACTCCAAAATAAAATAATCCCCCACTTACCCTTCTCTTCTGTATTCCCTTAGCCTTATACCATTTGAATGGATTCTTTCTCTTTCTACTCTACTAATTTTTATCTTTTTCATTTTCTTCCTACATTTCAAGAGCTTTAGAATGTTTTATTTTTAAAATTTTAAAAATATTTAATTTATTTATTTCTCCACACCCCCCTTGCTCTTTTGTGCTTGCTGTCTGTTCTTTGTGTGTTTTTCTGTGTCTGTTTGTCTTCTCTTTAGGTGGCACTGGGAATCAATCCTGGGACCTTCTGGAGTGGCAGAGAGGTGCTCAATCTCTTGCACCACCTCAGCTCCCTAGTCTGCTGTTTCTCATATTGTCTGTCCTCTGTGTCTCTTTTTATTGTGTCATGTTGCTGCACCAGCTCTCCGCACGGACCAGCACTCCTCCTGCATGGACCACAATTCTGCACAGGCTAGTGTTCTGCATGGACCAGCTCTCTGCTCAGGTCAGCTTGCCACATGGGCCAGCTTGCCTTTCACCAGGAGGCCCTGGGAATTGAACCCTGGACCTCCTATATGGTAGATGGGAGCCCAATCACTTGAGCCACATCTGTTTCCCAAGAACTGTAGAACTTTACTTTCCTTCTCTCAAATAGAGTTTTTACTCTATGTAGCTAAATTATAACCCAGGTTACCATCTTCTATTCAAAACTGCTGTCCTGGATTGGTTTGTCCTGGTCTCTTTACTCCTTAGCAAAATGTTATTACAAGCAACAAAACACTGTAGGAGCAGATTTGTTGACCCAGTAGTTGTGATAATAAATGCTATCTCATTTCACAAAAGGAACATGAAATTGGGTTAACTAAAATGTAAATATCAAAAGTCCCACTTCTTTAGAAACAATTCTAAACCCAAAAGCAGTTTGAGTTACAATGGTGTGAAGAGGTTTCTAATAGTTTAAGAAAATAACCCTTTCTAAAAATATGGCTCGAAGATCTAATAGAACACATGACTGCATATTAATAGTTCTTAACGTGTACTCAATCACAAAAATGCATTGATTTAAACATGGACTCATGAGATTATATCATGTTATTTAGAACATTTTACGAAATATATGTTAAAAACTTTCATGTTCATGTACATATGCTTAAAATGTTTCCTCTTGATGACAAAAAATTCAGTATGTGTAAAAAAATATTATTTGTTTTTATTGGTATCTTCTCTTGCGCTGTAATCACTTTTCTCTTTCTTTGCTTCTTCTTTCATCTTTTTTGATATTTCATCAACATTTTATTGTTCATCAACTGAAAAATAGAAATTCAAAACTAGAAAGCCATGGTGAAAAGCCATTCAGTACAAAAACACAGTAATGGAAATTACAGTGAATTGGATACTGGGATACTACACAGGAGTTGGGCTAGATCTTCAGGCACTTTGCCATAGCTTCCTACAAGGGAGAATGAGAAATAATCTAGTTTTGTTCAGGAGACAGAGCTAAAAATTTTGATGATCTGCCAGTCTGCCTCTGCTATTGAGGGTTCATCAGTTTTGTGTCTCTTCAACAGCTACTTTATCAGCCTTAGCCTAAACTGTCCATTTAATCACTGTGAAAAATACTGAATATTAAAGATATATGAACATTTTGTTTTTATCTGTTGCTGTTAAAATCTCTAAATTTCTTTGTTGACTTGGATTGTTCTTACTTGCATTTCAAATTCAGACCAGGATTTGAATATCAAAAATATAATAATATATCAAGTAAATTATGAACAATTCCATTCTATCAAATTAAATTTGATTGAATTGTTTATTTTGATTCTCACCTTATATATAAGTAGCACATACTTAAAATAAGATGTCAGGAGTTTGAAATCCTTGTACAATAACAGTATAATGTACATTGATAAAAGTAATCTTGAAAGAATCTATTAGAAATTTAATTTGTTTTTTGCCTTGAATCAAGAACCCACTCCTGGATTTTTTAAAAGAAAGATTTAATTATGGATCAGTAGAGAGACACACAAAGTTGTTAATAGTGTTGATAAATATAGAACTCCATAGTTAGGAACTAACTGAATGTTTCTTATTAAAGAAACATTAAGTTAATAAATATGAGTAGTTAAGAGTCTAACAATATCATAACATTGTTATAATATTATTGGATAAGTGAAAACAATAAAGAATTGGTGGATATGTTGAATGCAGCAAAAATCCGGTTGAATTAAGATGTCAGATATCAAAAAGAGATATGTAACAATATATGCATGCTCAACAAAACATGCATTATATTTACCTAATGAAGATGTATGCCTTTTTATGGACATATATCAACCTTCTTGGCAGAGGTAAATGTACAAAGGGAATTGAGGTGGAATTAGTAATGAGGATTGATGATTGTGGTACATGGCATTAAGGTAGGATGAACTAAATTTAGTTACAAGATTAAAAGAAATAATTAAATTAGAGTAACACACATATTTAAAATTGTATTACTATATGGCATGTAACAAAAATCTACCTTCATCCACAGACTTAAAACTAAAAGGATACGTTGTGCAAAGTGCTGAAAATTTAAAATAATTTTTGTAAGATTAAACTCAAAGTGTTTGAGAAGGGGTAGTACAAAACAACATAGGAAAACAGGAATCTTGTATATAAATGATTGTTTCTCAATAGGGAAATAAAATGTGCCCTGGATAATTAAAAAGGAACCAGTGGAAACATTTCTGTGCTTTGGGAATAATAACAAATTGTACTCAAGCTGCCAAGGTTGTTTCTGAAAGGGGAGAGCCACTCATAAATTCTTCTGATTTTAGTGATATTAGCAACCACTTGAAGGAGCAATAACACATTCCTCATTTGAGGTGAGTAGGAAGCCCTCATCTTCATGATTATAGGATGAGCTCCAGTAACAATTCTTGACTCATGGTTTCAACAATTTTAATTATTGAAATAATGACAGTATCAGTGCCAAATGTAGCACATTATACTCTGATTTCATAACAAGGTTTTCTGGAGTAATTTGATAGTTTTAGCACCATTGTTATGCTTTTTGTGGAAATCAAGGAATCTGTTTCTATTTTTTATGATTTCTACATTGATTCTGGAAATCTAAACATTGAAAATACTGAATAAGAAAGTAGTAAGCACTGTTGGAAAGCTTTATCTAGAATGTGATGTTAGCAAAGTTGTGATGATCAGGCCAAGTTTCTGATATGGAATAAGGGCTTATGATTAAAATAATAATAGTTTTTGGTTAGAGTTTCCAGTTACTCAGTAATGTCGTATAATATTATCATTGTTTCCTATTACTTGCAGCTACTGGGCTTTACTTTTGTCATAGATATCTGTGCTCTCATTTTACCAATTTCATACAAGATATGGGGTTTGTCAGATTTTAAATTCCCTCTTGGGCAGAATCTTTTATAAGAATTGGATATATGATGTTTAATTGATGGGTGAATCCAGGAATCATAAATGAGGGAATGGGGAATGTGAGACAGGGAAGGGAGAAAAGCTAACTAAACTGTGCAATAGAGAATAAGTTACTGCTGCAACTAAGTGAGGCTCAATCACTGGAAATGCTTTGGCATGTCTTGCAGAAATCTTCTTGGAATTGTCCCAAGGAAGGTCAGAGAAGCTAAAGTTTGGGCAAGCATGCAGGCAACAAGAGAGTTGGCCCAATTTGATAGGGATTGGGGAGACAGATGTTCCTGCCAAAGTGGTATTTACAATAGTAAGTGGATGATAAAGTCTGAATAAAATATTAAATGATTTGGCTTAGGCTAATATAGTCATCAGAGCACAATATTAACATTCCTTCTATATTTATACTAAATTTGCAGGTGTTCCCATAGGGAAAGTGAGGTTCAATGGTTGGAAGTACCTGCATTTATTGCTAATTAGGACCAAATTGAGTTTAAAATCAGCACAATTAAAGGGTCAGTGAGGGTCAGTTTTAGATGAATTATATCAGGGTTGTATACTCTTCTTTCAGTATTGATGAACATATGACACTATATATTCCATACGTCTAGGCTTGGGTATTCCCTTTCCCTTCTTATAATATAACTAAATACATTAAGGGAAGTGCTCATCCTGATCTGTAATCCATGTTAAATATTTTACATATCACAAGAAATGAGGGAAAATATTGTTTCGGAATGGGTAAAAGATAAGACCTTCTTATACCTCTGCAGAGGCCCCTATTATATAATAGTATAACTGCAATTCAAATTGAGCAGCTCAGCCCATCAGACTCTATCTATATATGTGAGAATCTGGCACTTATGGGTGAAGAAGGACAGATCAAAAAAATAAAACTTCAAATATATTCACAAGCTGCATAATAAAGATTTGACATTCATCCAAAATTTAATATCAGTCACTGATCTCTCTGTATTGTGGACTTAGTGTTTCCTCATTGACATAATGCTATTTTACCCAATAAGGAGTGGAACATTTGTAAGAGTTCAAAGCTTGTTAGCTGTGTTGGATGAGAAAAATATGTTTAAAAATATCTCTGATGCAATCTCCCCATAGACATCCAATGCTGATGGATTTTTTGAGGCATTCACGAGCCTGCCTTCTTTTCTAACTTTGTCCTTCTTTTGTTTGGAGTGAGATGATCTTAAGCTGGCCAACCTATTAATCTCAGTTAAGAGTATTTACTTATGAAATATCTAAGATAGGCAAATTTGTAGAGGCAGGAAGTAGATTAGAGGTTATTTTTTAAAGTGGTTATTAATAATATACTACTATTAAGAATTTTTTAGTCTATATGTATATGAAACCATGGGCCACAAATATCATTTACACCTTTTAAAAAAACAGGGTTATGCTGACCCCTGGAATAGTTGCAGAGTAGCCCTCATTTTGTATAGTCAAGAAGAGTTTATAGAAAATATGGATGATATCTTCCTTGAAAGTTGGAAGCACCAGTCTTTGAATCACAGCAAACGGACAAGAGTTGAGAAATTAATGTTAGAGAAATGCAAGACTAAAATTAAAATTTGTTAATTTTAAGTGATGTATACTTGATGGAGGATGAAATAAAGATATAAGAATAGCATTCAAAATTATGATAAAACCTCTGCTTTAGTGGTTTCTTTCATTTAGTTGGACAAGTATACTTGTAGTTGTTTACTAGATAATTTTATATGGTACATTAATAAATATATTTTAATAATTTTGTATTTGTCTTATATTATAATGTAGAATTATAATAGAAAAGTAAACTTATAATTTCACAGATATTATTGCTTAGTCAAAACTAATAAGTGACCATCTTTTAATGTTTATTTTTTTAAATATATATATCTATTTAAAGATACTTAGATTACATAAATGACACACAAAAATATAGGCGATACCCATATGCTCTGCTCCCCACATGTCCTACATTTTCCCACATTAACAACATCCTTCATTAGTGGGGTACATTCATTACAACTGATGAAAACATTTTGGAGCATTGCCACTAAGCATGGAGTAAAGTTTACATTATAGTTTTCACTCCTTCCCAAACAATTTTGTAGGTTCTGGCAAGATATGTAATGTCCTGTATCTGCCATTGTAATGTCATTCAGGACAATTTCCAAGTCCCAAAAATGCCCCCATATTACACCTCTTTTTCCCTCTCCCTTCCCTCAGAACATCAAGTGGTCACTGCCTCCACATCAATGATATAATTTCCTCCATTGCTAGAATCACAGTAAGTCTATAGTAGAATAACAGTAAGTC
The DNA here is from genome assembly GCA_026826555.1 of Tolypeutes matacus. Classification (NCBI taxonomy): domain Eukaryota; kingdom Metazoa; phylum Chordata; class Mammalia; order Cingulata; family Chlamyphoridae; genus Tolypeutes; species Tolypeutes matacus. Next base: position 94,059 of record JAKSZT010000291.1, on the reverse strand, counting down.
TGCTTCAGTTCATAGCTCATCCCCTAATCCTGAGGATTCTGGAATGGTGATGTCCACTCCACCTCCAATTGAGGGAGGGCTTTGATCCCATGGAACAAATGGATGGGACTCTCTTGCTTGCAGTTGTAGGTTCTCGGTTCATGGGATTATCATTGTCCATCATCATCTCCTTGTTAGTTGTCCTGGGTGAGTCCAATGAACTGGAAAGTAGGTGTTGCAACTCTGTTGAGATTCAGGGCCCAGCTAGCACATGGACAGCGCAAAGATTTTAGTCTCTTGGACATACACCTATCAACCCTAGAACAATTTAAAGGTTCAAATAGAAGGGTCAGAAGAACCATGTTTAGGGAAACGACAACTGAGTTCATTTCTGTCATCCTGGGGAAGCATAAATTCCAAAACAGGATCCTCTGGAAAGGCATCAAAATCCTGATCTACCTGCCTTGACTATAGTGTCTGGATGTCTCTAGAGCCTTCAGGAGACCCACTATTTGAGGTAGTATTTACATTGGCAGTCAAAGATCTTGCTGAGAATGCATAAATATAACCTCTGGAATGACCTCCTGTCTCACTTTGAAGATTCTTAACCATATAAACTCATTTGTCTTTACCTTTGCACCCTATTGGTCAATGTCTTTTTCCAGTTGCACTGCTAGTTGTTTTTTGGCAGTAATCCCTTGGTGCCAGGGAAGCTCATCCTGGGAATCATGTCCCACCCCAGGGAGAAGGTAATGCATTTATATGCTGAGTTAGGCCCAGAGAGAGGCCACATCTGAGCAACAAGGAGGCTTTAAGGAGGTAACTCCCAGGCACCTACAATGCTAAGCTAAGTTTCAATTTCCAGAGCAAAAGTTCATAAGCACATTCATCAGTATTAATGGGCCATCAATGGATCATCCTCCTTCACTAGTCATTGCCCCTGTACTCAGGGCATTCCTGTTGTTCCATTAGAGAATGTGGAAGAGTTCCTCAAGATGGGAACTCGACATTCTTTCTGTTATTGTGTGGATCTCCAACCACCGTGACAATGCCCCATGAATACTGGAACACATTTATATGCCTTATATGTATGCCCAGGTGAACCTCCTCCCCATGCAATCCCCCATGACTGACACCCCACACAAATGATCCTCCCCTATCATAGCTGTCACCCTTCTGTGATCCAAAACTTCCTCAAAAATGAAGCTAATGAAATAGCCAGATACAATTAATAAGAAAATCAAAAAAATAATGATAGTTTTAAAAATAAGAAGTAAAATACAAAACTTTTTTTAAAATTTTGAAATAATAAAAAATAGTGAAAAATATTTTTAAAAATAAATACATTTCTTTTAGACATTATAACTCTCATCACTGTAAGATCTGATGTCCTGTATGTATAATGACATTGTCTCTGTTTATTCCCCCTGTGTCTTACTTTTATCATTCTGTCTTCAAAGAAAATTTAGGTCACAGAAAAGTCATATACAGAATATAGGGGATTCCCATATACCCAAAGTCCTCCCATCTTTTCCCTTTCCCCTATCAATAACATTCTATATGTAGATGGTACATTTGTCACCATTGATGTAAAAATATTAAAAAATAGCTACAAACCATGATCAATGGTTTACATTATGGTTTATGTTTGGGACCATACACTTTTATAAATTTTGATGCAATTTAACATGAGGCCTGTATCCATCATTGTAAGATCATGTAGAACACTTCTATCACCCCAAATGTCCCATATTCCTTCTATTCTATTCCTCCCTCCTGCTCTCCTCTGGATGCAAAGCACCCAACAGGCTTCATTCCTTGAAGAACAAGATTCATAGTTACTTGCAACAACATTGAGGGCTTGGAATAATGCTCTATCCTCCCCTATTAGGCATTGCCTATGCTCTCAGGAGACTCTGGCCCTTCTATTTAAGAACACAGCAGGACTCCCCAGATGGGAGTCCATCAACTTCCTGCTCATTATGTGGGTGTCCTCCTACTGATACAACCCATTATGAAGACTCACACATTCCCTAGAAGCCTGCCCCAGGTGCACAGTGTCCTGAATTCCCCCCACATCCAAAACCCTAAACCAGTAACACTCCCCTGCCATATTGCCAAAAATCATTCCCAATGCTGTAGTTCCAACCACATACTGCAAATCCCCAGTGTTCACCTGTTCCCTCCTCAAACCCTCCCCCTAGTTCCACAGATAGTCCAACCCATCCTCCCCACCCTACCCCCTTGACAAAGCAGCACTGCCCAACCCAAAATATCACCGCACCCCTGTCATGCCCCTCTGCTGCACAACTACATACTTGTATCTTATCACAGATTTTGCCCATATGGGCATTGGCTCACAACCTTCTTTTGCCTTTCTATCTCCTATAAATCTGTCTTCCAGACTCTAGCTCTGTGAGTCTGCTCAATTTACTTAATTCATATCAGTGAGGTAATGTAATATTTGCCCCTCAGTGCCTGGCTTGCTTCACTCAACATAAGGTATTCAAGATTCATCCATGTTATCCCATGGGTTAATACTGCATTCCTTCTTAGAGCTGAGTAATATTCTATTGTGTGTATATACCGCATACATTGTATATATATACATATAGATGCAAGACTTAATATTCAATACAGAAAAATCTGGAAAGTAAATTCAAACAACTAACTTTTGTCTCTTAAAAACACACACACAAACAAATGTTATAATAATTTCAAATTTAGTGTAAATAGCTATGAAGTTATCAATTCATAATATATGTATTAATAATTATGATAAAATATGTATTACCATTACAAAAATTTTTCTCATTCTCTGTCTACCCCACATTTTCTCTCCTATTCTCTTTCTCTCACACCTTCCGACCCTCACCATTGTCTCTTTTACAAGATTCCATAGAATACATTCATAAATATCTATTGGAGAGAGTCAGGGACAAAACAAAAAATAAGAAGATAAAAACAAGCACAGTGAAAGTAAATAGAATTAAGCAGGCAAATTTTGAAAATGCTTATAATTTGTTTGTGACTACACAATTGTATATGTTTATCATATTCATAAAACTAGCAAATGGAAAGGATAAATGCTTATGTATTATTAAAATAACCCAACTTTAAAATTACCTATTTCTTCACTGCAAAAGTGATTTACTTATAAGGAAAACAGTAACTAGAAGATAGTGTAAGAGAGTCTCCTATAGTGCTGGCAATGTTTTGCTTCCTATTCTTGGTCTTGTTTACAGTGTTATTTTCAGGTCATGAAAATCATTAAGCTTTACACTAACGATACCTGACCTTGTTTAATTGCATATTAACCAAAATAAAAATTAAAAAGGAAACAAAATCTTATTTTGAAATAAAAAATTCTTTAATCTTTGTTACTCAAATGCTTTTTTAAAAAGATTTATTTTAGGGAAGCGGCTGTGGCTCAATCAGTAGGGCTCCTGTTTACCATATGGGAGGCCCTGGGTTCAGTTCCCGGGGCCTCCTGGTGAAGGCAAGCCCGCCCACACGGCGTGGTTAGCTGACCCAGCGTGCACTAGCAGCAAGAGGGGGATAAATGAATAAATAAATAAAATCTTTAAAAAATAAAAAATAAAAAAAATAAAAAGATTTATTTATTTCTTTCTTTCTCCCTACTCCTTTCTTGTTCACACTCTCTGTGTTGGTCTTCCTTGTTTCTTTAGAAGGCCCCCAAACTCAACCTGGGAGGAGGGTGCCCAATCTTTGAGCCACCTTCCCTCTCTGATTATTTGTGTCTCTCATTATGCTTTTCCTCTCCTGTCTCTTCTGCATCAGCTTGCCACACCTACCCATTGGGCCAACTCGCTGTCTTCTTTAGGAAACACTGGGAACCAAACCAGCAACCTCCCATGTGGTAAATGGGAGCTGAATCCTTTGAGCCACATCCGCTTCCCATCAAATGCCTTTTGAATCAGTCTTAACATTTTACTGATTCTTCCCTTAATGAAATGGTGAATACGTTTTGACCATGTAATTCATTTTATAATTATACACATCAGGTTTTTCACATTTTGAAAAGTATAGGTTAGACATGTGAAAGTGCCAGAGCCTTCTAAAATTGGGTACTGGAAGTCAGTGAATTTTAATGGTAATTATTTATAGGGTGTGACTATAAAGTAATGAAAGCAATTTTACTAAGCTTTTCCTTATGTATGTATATGTGCACCAACATAAAACCTCCACAGTTCACCTGATCCTCACAGATTTGGGGATGGGCAAATCTTTGGCTATATTGTGTAAGAGGGCTATTCTTGTCACCACTTTTATGAACCTCATCATTCCATACTGCTCCAAAACCAGCAATAAAAAAGTGTTCTTAACAGCAGGTACTGTTGAAAGCAAGCAGGTCAAGGACGTCAAGAGAGAAAAAAAGAGTTTATGTTCTCACATCTTAAGATGTATTTTACAGTGTTAAAACATATATGTTTGTATTTTTAAGGTACTTTTAAATGAGTGGCCAAAGAATTCTATTCCTTCCACAAATGTCAATATGAAGTATTATTCCCAAAACATTTACATTTGATATTAAGTAAATCCTCATTTTGTATTTTTGAACCAGAGATAATTGGAATATATGCCCCTTGGGACATCTCCAATGGGTTATAATATCTATATGGATAAAATAAATAGTGTAAACTACATCTCCCTTTGCTGTCCCATAGGTAACAGGAAATTTCAAATAATTTGCAGAATATTTTAGGAGGTAGAATGTAAAATATTAAGTTCAAATATGCTATTAAATCTCTAATATTAAATACCTGAGTTTTTGCCTTTTATATAGGTAACTAGAAATTATCCATCAAAACCTGGTTTATGTAGAATTGGAACCCCATACTCATTGGAAAACAACAGAAAAAAGAAAATATAAAATTTATGTCTGTAGTGGTAAATAAGAGTGCTCCAAATTGTTGTCTGCTTTCACTTTCCTAAGAAGACCATCGAGTTTAATGTAATACCAAAGGAAGTGGGTTCCAAACATATGATTTCATGAAAATTTATTGATAGTGGCCAGGAAACTTTTAGCTATCTGGTGTCCTATATATATATTTTGATATAATGAGTAAAATAGTCCAAAATTCTTTTGTTTATTTTTCTAGTTATATAATCTAGAAGCCATTGTAGTTTAATCTGTGTTTCATAGTCTCTTAATGAGAATCTTTCTGTTAAATAAAGAAATATTTTGGCTTTAAAATATTCATATACAAAATGAATCATGTTTTGTTTTATTTCATCTAGTGTCAATGTGTGTTTGTAGAATATATATTTCTTCTTTTGTTGGTCTAGGTAGTTTGTATGTTACTAGGAATTTGTCCATTTCTTCTAGGTTATCTAATTTGTTATGCAATTGTGTTCATATTATCCTTTTCTAATCCTTTTTTTCCTGTGGTATAGTAATTATGTCCCCTATTTCATTTCTGATTTTATTTACCCCAAATATATTAGATTTTACATCAAAGAATAAAATCATAATATAATATTTTTCCTGACATATTTCTTCTCCATCACTCTTCCTTTCTTTAGCTAGATCTGAGCTTTTTGACCTATATCATTCCCCTTCTCTTTGTAGCACTACTTTAATGTTCCCTGCAAAGCAGTTTTCCTGGTGCTAAGTCCATCAGTTTTTATTTGAGAATGTCTTTGTTTCTCCTTCACTTTTAGAACTGAACTATGCTGCTTACAAAATTCTTGGTTGGTGTTTTTATTAAATTTTTCTTTCAACAATTTAAATATTTCACTTCATTCTCTTCTTGAATGATTTTAAATGAGAAGCCAGATATAGTGCTTAACCTTGTTTCTCTATAGTTAAGTAATTTTTTCTCTGGCTTTTTACAAGATTTTATCTTTGTTTTTGATTTCTACAGTTTTAATATAAGCCTAGCATTTTTGTTTGTGTGTTTCTATGTTTAAGGCTATCATGTTTTGACTTCTTTGAACATCCTTGATCTTCAGTTTTGGTGTCTGTCAATTCTCATCTATTAATACTTCAAATGTTTCTTCTTGTTTCTTCTGTTGCTTTCTCTCTTTGTCCTTCCAGACTTCTTTTATCACACATATGGTATACCTAATCCACAGTTCTTGGGTTCTTGGATTCTTGGATATTCTCTCTCTCTCTTTTTTATAAGGAGGTATGGGGATTGAACCCGGGACCTTGCACATGGGAAGCAGGGGCTTAACCACTTGAACTACATCTGTTCCTCTTTCTTCCACTATTTTAATTCTTTTTTTTTCTCTTTGTTCTTCAATTTGGAAAATTCCTATTGCTATATTTTCAAACTCACTGATGCTATACTTGTCTTTGTCCAGTTCTCTGATGATCCCATTAAAGCCATCTTTTAAATCTGTTAAACTGTTTGAGATCTCATTGTTCTTTCTTTGATTCTCCCTCTCTTAGCTTACATACCCACCAGCATTTGCATGTTGTTGACTTTTTATATTAGAGTTCTTAGCATATTAACAAATGTATTAGTCAGGTTCTATAGGGAAAGAACTGACAGGAAATATCTATATTATGAGATTTTATAAAATTGTCTCATGACTGTGGGAATTCACAATTCCAAATACTATAGGAAAGGCTGCAAGCTGGGAACTCTGATGAAGATTTTCAATGAATTCCCCAGAAGCTGACTGGCTGAAATAGAGATGGAAATTCTTACTTCTATCTGCTGAAATAATCAGTTCTCCTTTTAAAACTTTTAACTGATTGGATGAAATGTCTATCATTGTTGAAGGCAATCTCCTCAGTTGATTGCAGGTGTAATCAGCCAGAGGGGCAATCAACTTACTGATGATTTAAGTCCACAAAAACTCCTCACAGTAACAATCAGGCCAGTGCATGCTTAACCAAACAAATGGCACCATTACCTAGCTAAGCTGACACATGAAGCCAATCATCACAATCATATGTTATTTAAAATCTTTGCCTGATAATTCCAACATCTCTCCCATATCTGCTTCTGGTTCTGATACTTACCCTGAACTTTACACTGTATTTTGCTTTAATTTACTTTGTGATTTACTGTTGAAAGCCAGGTATGATGTATCATATTGAAGAAATTGTGTGTTCTGGTGTCTTCTGGTTTCTTATGGTGTCCTTGTTTTTGTCCTCACTATTTTTTGTTGTTGTTGTTTATTTGAGGCTCTTTATTAAATTGGGTCTGAGTCTTGCAATTCTATTTGTTTGTAACCCACTCCATGATCCATGGACTACAGAAAGGATGCTTTCTTGGAAAGCATAAAAACAGCTTTGATCTTGTACATCTCCATAATAGCTCTTGGTTGACCAGGTGCATTGTCAATGAGCAGTAATTTTTTGAAAGGAATATCTTTGTTTTTTTCCCTGTGCAATATGTCTCAACAGTGGGTTTAAATTATTTGTTAAACCCTATTATAAACAGATATATTTCATCCAGGCTTTGTTCTTCCATTTATAGAACACAGGCAGAGTAGATTTAGTTTAATTCTTAAGGGCCCTAGAATTTTTGGAATTGTAAATGAGAATTGACTTCAACTTAAAGTCACTAGCTGCATTTATCCCTGAACAAGGGAAACAGCCTGTCTGTTTTTTATTTGAAGGTAGGCATTAGCTTCTCCTCTCTAGCTCTGAAGTTCCTAGATGGCATCTTCTTCCAATATATGGCTGTTGCACCTACTTTGAAAATCTGTTGTTTAGTTTAACTGTCTTTTATTTTAGTTGGATCCAGTGGATAACTTGCCACAACTTCTAAACCAGCATTTGCTGTTTCACCTTTCTCTTTCATGTAATGGAATCTACATCTTTCCTTAAACCTCATGAACCAGCCCCTGCTAACTACAAACTTTTCTTCATCTCTTCTTCACACCTCCCAGCCTGCACAGAATTGAAGATAATTAAGGACTTGCTCTGGATTAGACTTTGGCTTAAAGAAATATTGTGGCTCATTTGAACTTCTATCCAGAGCACTAAAACTTTCTTCAAATCAGCAATAAGCTTGTTTTGTTTTCTTATCATTCATGTGTTAACTGAAGTAGTACATTTAATTTCCTTTAAGAACTTTGCCTTTGCATTCACAACTTTGCTCACTGGCAAAAGATGCCTAACTTTAAGCCTATATCGGCATTCCACATGTCTTCCTTACTAAGTTTAATTAAGTTTCTATCTTTTGATTTAAAGTGAGAATTGTGATACAATTCCTTTCACTTGAACTCTTAGAGACCATGGTAGAGTTATTAATTCCAATATTGTTGTGTCTCAGGGAATAGGGAGGTCTTCAGAAATGGAGAGAGATGGGGAACTTCCAGCAGGTAGAGCAGTCAGAATACAATATTTTCTAAGTTTGCAGTCTTACAGTCATGTAGGGTTCCTAATGCCCCACATCAATTTCAATAGTAACATCTAAGATGACTGATCACACATCACCATGACAGATACAATATTGAAAAATTTTGAAACATTGTAAGATTTATCAAAATGTGACCCAGAGACAAGATGTGAGCACCTGTTGTTGGAAAAATGGTGCTGATAGACTTGCTCAATGCAGTGTTGCCATGGAACTTTCAATTCTAGAAAACATGGCATCTGTGAAGCACTAAATTAATGCTCAATAAAGCAGATGCCTGCATAGGGAAATTTCTTGATAACGTGGTCTATCATTTTGTTATAGCAGTTAAAATTTTATCTGTGATTAGACACAATTTTGATATTTTGATTACATAGAAATCTGATCTTTATAAAAAGTAGAGATGTTCTTCCCTGAAAACAGCAGTGTTTAATAACCAAATAAACTATAGTGTGATTCTCTAACTCTAAGGATTTATTAAACAAACGTGTGTGTATCGACAAATGAAACATTTCACTGCAGAATAAGTCCTGAAGCAATTTGGATGTAGTATTAGTCAGCCAAAGGGGTGCCGATGCAAAATACCAGAATTCTGTTGGCCTTATAAAGGGTATTTATTTGGGGTAGAAGTTTACAGTCACAAGGCCCTAAATAGTCCAATTCAAGGTACCATAAGAGGTACCTTCTCACCCAGAGTCTGTTGCCATGAGTTGACACAAGATTCCAGGTGATGTCTGTGAGGGTTCAATCTTCCTCCTCCTCCCCAAGGCTCTGGAGTCCCAGGTTCTTCCAATCTCAGCCATAGGCTATGATAAGTCTCTTCTCTCTCCTGGGGCTCATTCCTCTCTGGGCTCAGATGCTTCCTTCTTTCCACAAGGTCAGCTGTAGACTATAAGGCTCTCTCACTTCCTGAGGCCTCTGCTGTGTCTTTGGCTCCATCTCCATTCCTCTGTGTTCTTCTTCTGCATGTTTACTTCCCAGGGCTCCAGCTCAAATCTCTAACCTCACTTCTCTGTGCTGCTGTTTCTCTGTGAGTCCCCGCCTACCAAGGGGGCAGGGAGGCAACGTCCTACTGATGTGGCCTAATCAAAGACTTAATCATTATTTAATCAAGTAAAAGTGAAACCTCTGACTCCAATATAATCTAACATGCCAAGAGGAACAGAACAATTTACAAACATAATCCAATATCTATTTTTGGAATTCATAAACACTATCAAACTGCTACTGTTGTATATATAGAGAATTTCATGTCTCCAAATCAAGCAGTAAAGCTTTGCTCATAATGACTATTATGAGTCATAATGACTACTCAAAAGGAAATATATTTTTCATATGAAGAGATAATTGCAGGGCTGAATAATTATTCTTTAATGTATAATCAGGTGAATGAACTCTTCCAGACATTGTTCATTAATACAGGAAGTTAAGCACATCCTGAAATTTATAAACTCTGAGGAAATGTGATCATTTCAAATTTTCATAATAATATTTGAAACTTCCTAACACTGCAGCTATGATTCCTTTATACAAACTGATTATAATTAATTTTCAATACTTTAAAAAAAAATTTAAAGATACTTAGATAACATAAATGTTACATATGCCCCCCCCACACCTCCCACAACCTCCCACATAAACATCTTTCATTAGTGTGGCACATCGCCTGCAATAGATATACACATCCTGGGGCTTTGCCACTAAGCATGGACCATAGTTCACTTTGGAGACCACTCTCTCTCCCACACAGTCCTGCATGTTATACGATGATATAAAATGGCCTATATATGTCATTGCAATGTCACTCAGGACAATTCCCAAGTCCTGAAAAAGACCCTGTATTACAACTGCTTTCCCCTCTCCCTGCCCCCAGAGCCTCCAGTGGCCACTGGCTCCACATCAATTTTGTAATTTCTTCCATTGCTTGAATCACAATATGTCTATAGTAGAATACCAGTATGTCCACTCTAGTCCATAGCTCTTCCCCCATCCTGAGGAGTCTGGGATGGTGATGTCCACTCCACCTCCAAGTGAGAGGGGGCTTATATTCCATGGATAAGATGGGTGGGTTTATCCTGCCTGCAGATGCAGACTCTCTCCATTCCCTGGGATGGCCGTCGTCCAACATCATCTCCTCAACCAGGTGTCCTGGGTGAGTTCATTGAACTGTAGAGTAGGAGTTGCAGCTCCACTGAGATTCTGGGCCCAGCTGGCACATGGACAGCCCAAAGACTCCAGTCTCTGGTTGTATACCTACAAACTTCAGCACCATGTATAGGTTTGAATAGAAGGGACAGATGAACCATGTGCAGGGAAGACATATTGAGTCCAACCCTGTCACTCTAGGAGCACAAATTCCAAAGTAAAATAATATAATTTTTGTATTACAATACATTTTCAAAGTGTAATTTAAAGGAGCCTCATTATCTGAAAAAATGCAGTACATTTAATAATCATAGTTCAAAGTATAAAACTGAAAGTTATTTCAATTTGAAAATTGAAAATAAGTATAACAAAAATACTATCTTAATCTATTCTAGTTCAAATCAGAAATAAGATATTGACTCTAGAATACCTATGTGATGAATTTCAAAATGAATTCTGTGTATTAGTGCATATAACTTAAAGTAGTATTCATATGTACAATGGAAATGTTAAACTCCTTTATTATTAAATAGAAAAATAATGAAATAAACAACATAATCAAGTTTTTCTAATTCTTAGAGAAAAATCAATGAATTTAAGCAAATAAAAATAGGAGAAATAAAATGGTGAAATTAAAATAACAATTAATTAAAAGAAAAGAAAATGGAAAAACATTTATCATTAAGCATAGAAGCATTAAAGATCTAAAATAAACCAGGAATAATACATGTCATGAGAGGAAGAAAGAAAGAGATAAGTAACATAGGGAAAAAATATATATAATAATTCATAGGATCAAAAAATATCATCAGTTAAATTCAGAACAGATTTAAAATCTTTGGTCAGATTTTGTCTTCTGCCATGACATTGTAAGTGATATAAGAATTTACCTCCATCATAAACAATTCTAAACATGAACAAAATTCACATGAAAACTTATATTCAGGCATTGGAGAGAAGGTATAACAGGTCAGATATCCTTGAGAAACTGGAAATGTTTTATAGAAATATTTAAAAATTAATGGAAACAAATTTCAAGATGAACCCATAATTTGAGTTAACATTCAAAGGATGTAAAATAGCTTTATACATACATGCATAGATAAATGTCTCTATTAAAAAGTAAGATCAACTATGTGATGACTATAATAGGTGAATAGAATTAGAATATACAAATAGCTATAAATATAAGTATATAAATATTACTGTTCAAAATAGTACTATTAAAAAATAGACCTTTATATTCCAGAGATATGAGGGACAGCATAAAATAACCATAGATCCAATTTTTCAAAAATTAAAAAAATTCCTTAACAGAGCTTCAAAACAAATGAATCAAAATTTGGCAAGATTAAAACAAGGAATAGAATTTTAAAAAATAAAGACATTTAATTCTTGTCAAGAGTAAAGCTCTAATTTTTTTGAAATGTAGGCCAAATAAATCATGTTTTCTTTCTCTTTCTTACTTCTGGTCTACTACCAAAATTACTCTACTCTTAAATACGATATATTGTAATCCTTGCAATAAAGATTCAGCAGAAAAAATGTACTCATAAAATTATTTTTGTAAATTATTCTTTCTTCAAATTTTACTTATATTATTTGAAAGTACATTTAATGAGTAAGAAAATTGATTTCAATGTTGCAAATATATACTCACTCCTATTGATTTTGCAAGAAGTAAACAGAGCCTGTAGAGGTGGCATTGACATAGAAAATATCCATTAATCTCTCTCATTTGGTTTAAATCCTGAGGTCACCAATTATGACATAAATTGATGCTTGCTTTTAAATCTCTAAATAAGTTTTTCTGAGTTTCAATGAAGTTTTGATGAAGAGAATAATTGTGCTTTCAAAAGTTCATCAAATATATGATTCTGTAATTCCTTGATCCATGCCATCAAAATGTCTCCTGATAATCTAAACTGTAAACAGTTTCTCTTATAAGAGGTGTGCCTTCTAAATATGCATGCAAACTATTCATTAGTGTTAATTAATGCAACAGTCACAAGAAAGCATTTCACCTGTTTATATATAAAGTGAGCTCTTGCCCATTAAATGAATTATAAAATACTTAGTCTTCTCAGCACTGATTTTTATGTCCTTCTCTCATGTTTCTTATTAATATAATACATGAAAATAATAAAACAGTTTGCAGAAACATTTTTGTGTCAGAATACAACAATATATCTGCTGTGCCAATGAATTAGGTGACATTGCCAAAATTGACTGGAGAAATTCTGCTGTTTTCCTTGTGATGTCTCAAAATTGTCCATCCATCAGCTGGTGCACACTCCTGGAAACAAGATAGTTATGCTGCACCAGCCAATGCAAATTACATGAAAGTTTAGTTTTACTTAGGTTTAACATAATATAGGCCAAGGTGTATTATAAAGATTTAATAATAAATTCATGGTGTTACTGAAAATACAGTGTGATAAATTATGTGAACACATAAATATACATGTAAATAAGCCTTATATGCCCAAAGGAAAATATGCAGAATAAAACACATCTGAAGATTAACATTTGTGAATGATTTTCATCTTCTACTTTGAATTTTGCTGTATTCTAATTTTTGTGTAACGAACAATGTTCATCCTTAGGATAGTGTCACTATCTTAAAATAAAAATATTCAATTGTGAAAAAATGTGGTATTCTATCCCTGGTGGTTAATTTTCTGGTCTGCAGCTATAGATTAATTATTTCTGTAGAAATATCTTCTCTTTTACCTATTCATAAAATAGAGCATCACAAAAGACCACCAAGAAATGATCGTCAACATTATATGCCTTCTAAGAGATAAGGGACTCCATAGCACAAACTTAACATGGACACAGTCCTTGGAATATGTCAAGCAATCTTCCTTGGAAATTGGTTCTAGTGATGTTATACATGGTCAGCAAGCCTCAATCTAAGATGTGCCATGAAATTGTCAGGATGAAAGGCAAGGATCCTCCTTCTCTGCTTGTGTTCACAGTAGTTCCCTGGTACACTTATAAGCCATAATTTACAGGGGAAATTTCCATTGCACTAGGATCTGAATAGAATTTTATGTTGATTTATTTTACCTCACAGAATTAAAAATGCATGCATGGAAAACTAAACATAATTTACTTCAAAGGAAAGAAATATTTCACAGAAATTTCAAACTCCTTAGTTTCCATATTTTATTTGTGAGAAAAATTTTATTTTTATCAATTTCTAGACAGATAATTGTGGTAGAAAAGGTATTGTTCTCAAAGGTAGAGTGTTTTATTTTATCTAAAAAATGGGGAGATGTTTATAAGAACATGTATATATGCAAATATATGTATACCTATATATATCATATCCGACTTACCTAATAATGCCAAAATTGTAGAAATGCAAATATAGAAATGATGGAAGCAGAGTCATCAAACAATTTACTTATAATGAAAATATAATTTTGGAAAACATTTGACTTATATAATCACTTAAAAACATATTTTCTAAAATTAGTAGTAATGAGTGCTCTATAATATTAGCACACACCAGTAAAATGGTCTAAACTTTTAATTTATGATCTGGAATTTTTATTAGATAATATTGGATACAAAGGCATAGTTAATGAAACATTAAAACCTGTTATTACCTATCTGGCAGTTTTTAAAAAATAATTTATATGTGGGAATATAGTGTTATGTGCATGATTTCTGGACTCACCCAACCTCTGTAGAATCACAGGGCCAACACTTGGTGTGACTCTGTATAAGTTACTGGGCTTTCTGTGCCTTTTTCCTCATCTATAAATGTTGTACAATAGGAATCACTATAGTATATTTTCATCTGATAAATGTATTAATAAATGGAGGCATTTAAAATAGTGTCAAGTTCATTCTAATTATGCAATATATATGGTTTTCCATTGCACCATACCCAAATATAATATTTATTTGGCAGTCAAACAAAGATTTTTTTCAGTTGTATTTTGCAAACTACTTTTTATTATGGCTCTCTAGAACATTAAGTTAATTTTTTAAAATGCCAGATCATTCATATAAACAAAAACAATTCTGAAGTCATTCATACTAAGTAACTCCTTTGATTTCTCAACAGTTTACAATTAAATGTATGCAAAATAGGAATAACACAAATGTGCCTGACTTCATCCTTATGGGATTGACAGACTGAGGAAATCCAGTGGATTCTTTTTATGCTGTTTCCCCTGATATACTTGATTACTTTACTGGGGAATGCAGGAGTGATACTGATAATTTGCCTGGATCTCCAGCTTCACACCCACATGTACTTTTTCCTTAGTCACCTGTCATTCCTTGATCTCAGTTACTCAACAGTCATAACACCTAAAACCTTAGAGAACTTACTGACTTCCACCAAGTATATTTCATTCATGGGCTGCTTCAAACAGATGTATTTTTTTTTTTTTTGTCTTCTTGGCTGTCACTGAACTTTTCCTTCTCTCTTCAATGGCCTACGACTGCTATGTAGCTATCTACAATCCCCTTCACTACCCACTATCCACAAGACTCTGCCACACCCTTAGGACTGTATCCTATGTGATTGGCTTTACTGACTCCTTGGCCGATGTTCTTTACAATTTGCATTTCTGTAAATCCAATGTAATCTATCACTTTTTCTGTGACAAAACCCCAATTTTAGCCCTGTCCTGCACTGACACTAGTGACACTGAAATCATGATTTTCATTCTCGCTGGCTCAAACTTAACGGTGTCTCTTATCACAATATCTGTGTCCTATGTATCTATTCTGTCTACTATCCTCAAAATTAATTCCACTTCAGGAAAGTGAAAGGCCTTCTCTACTTGCACCTCTCACATCTTGGGAGTCACAGTCTTTTGTGGCACCATGATGTGGGACGGTGGGAGGTGTGAGGAGTGGGACATATGGAATCCCTATATTTTTTTGTGTAACATTTATGTAATCAAGGTATCTTTTAAAAATAAAAAAAATATTATATCTTTTAAAAAGCATATAGCCTGGTAATCACAATTAAAAGCATAAATCCTAAAAATCAAACAAACAAACAAAAAAACAAAGAAATCCTACTCTTTGGGAAAAGATCAAGTGGACTCTGTGTTTTATACTATGGTGATGCCCATGCTGAATCCACTTATTTATAGTCTTAGGAACAAAGAAGTGAAAAATGCTCTCATTAGAATCATGCAGAAGAGAGGGAACTCCAGGCAATTGAAATGACAATGATGCTGAATTTTTAATCTCATATTTTCTTTCTGTCCTATTTGTGTATTTAAAAAATATATATGTTTAAATAAGCTTTAGATTACATAAATGAGAAATAAAAAATATAGGGGGATCCCCATAGACCCTCCTCTCTCTCCCTCCTCCAATTTTCCCCATTAACAACATCTTTCTTTAGTGTGGTACATGTGCTACATTTGATGAACACATATTGAAGCTTTGCTACTGACCACGGCCAATAGTTTACATTATAGTTTACAGTTTGCGCCATGCATTTTTAAAGGTTTTGACAAAGTGAATAATGGTCTGTATTTGTAATTGCAATATAATTCTGAACATTTCCAATGTCTCCCCAAAAATGCCCTAATGTCATAACTATTCTTCCCTTTTTCTCCCTTGGGAAACTCTGGAGGCCACTGCCTTTATATTGATGATACTAGTTCTTCCATTGCTAGAATAATAATAAGTCTACTTTAGTCCATAGTTGCATTTCCCCTTATGTTTGTTCATTCCTCAACCTTGAAGATTTTAGGATGATGATTCCCACTCTGTTTCTGATTGAGAGTGGTCTTAGATACAATGGAGCATATGGATGGAAGTGTCTTGCTTGCAGTTTTAGATGCTCTGTTTTTGGGCTGAGTGCTGTCCATCATCATCATTTTATTGTTTCCTAGGTGAGTCTCATGAACAGCAAAGTGAGTGTTGCAACTCTGCTGAGATTCAGGGCTCAACCAGCATATGAACAGTCAGAAGATTTAAGTCTCTTGTACTTATATTAAATGATTATAATACTAATTACAGGTTCAAATAAAAGGAGTAGAAGAACCATATATATGGAAATTTAAATGAGTCCAACTCTCTCTACATACATTAGCATCCTTTAATTTGCATTGCTCTTGAGCCATCATCTATTTGATTACAAATGCTCAGGGGTATTTTAAAAAATATACATAGTATATTTTTAGAAATATACATAGTAATTCTAAGCCATAAAATATGTGCTAAAACTGTGGTTTAAATATATATATAAATATTTATAAATTAATTATTTTATAATTTTGCTATATTTCTAAATCTGTAGAGTTCTTATAATGATTAAACTAGATGCTGAAGATAAAATTAACACAGTACTAATAACTTTTGGCCACTATCATCAGAATACTTACATTATTGCGAAATTTTCACTATACAATGCCTTTTGTTATGAAAATATTTGCTGGCGTTTTATAAATAATTTTAGTTTACCTTATTCATAAGCAGCAAAAAAGGAAAAATAAAACTTCAATATTTGGTCTTAGAGTAAAGTAAATTATTGTGGTAGAGTTAAGTTATAGAAAATGTATGAGAACTTTTTTCATGAATTATAGAAAGTATATAATATTAATACAGGTTGTTAATAACTGGGTAGGTTGGGGGTAAAATACACCAAATATAGGTAGTAGTAATATTTTGATAATATTCTTTCATAGTTTGAGACAATTGTTTCACAACAATGCAAACTTTTAGTGGTGGGGTGATATATGTGACACACGTATGATGATATGCATGTTTGTTTTATTAGTTCACAAATTTACTATACCCTTTTTGTTTATGTATGTTAATGTATGAATGATAAACATCAATAAAAAAGAAAAAAAAGTATGTGAGGACATTAAAGAAAATATGCAAAATATATTTAATAGTAAAGAAAATAGAAATGTCCTAACCACTTTTGATAGTTTTCTTAGTTCTTCTAGGCAAATCTTACATATGTGTCTATATATATTACATATTTATACAAAATGACTATCATTTTCTGTCTTTCTTTTGCAGCTTTCAGCTTCCACTCATTCCTAAAATATTTAGTAAAACATTTCTCATTTAAATTTGTTAGATGAATGTTTTCTTGGTACATAAGCAAAACAAAAAATATCATCTTGCAATGCTTTAAGACCTCATGTTTTAAACTTCATGAAGTCAAATATCTGCATGCAGTAATAAATCTTTGTATCTACCTGCTAATCATCTGAAAACGCTCCTCTTCTGTGATGTGTCAACAGCTTCAGTAATTAGCTTTTCTTTTTTTAATTTCAATATTATTCAAAAATTTATTTCCTTGCTCCCATATTCTATAAGTTTGTTACACTGTTTAAAAAGAAATAAATTCTTTAGTTAGATTCTTTGCTCATTAAAAAAATGGAGAAAATTTATAAAGCTAAGAATGGGTAACGAATCCAAATTTTGAGTCATCCCGTAAGTTTTATTCAGATAGTTGGATAAAATTTCCGTTAAAAATTCCTCTATGCAATTTGGAATTGCAGTTTTAATTTTCTCTACTATTCATTGCATATTTAAGAAAGTATGTTTTCTTCATTTTCCAAGTATTTGACTGTTATATTTAAACTTTTCCAATTAGTATTTCTTTGCATTGAAGTGATTTGTATTCTTATAGCTTATATTATACTTTCTTTGCAGAATTACATGTGGTTGTTTTACAAAAAGATTTTTAAATAATTAATATAATGTTCAACTTCTGTATTATGATTTAAATGTTTAACAACTTTGCACCAATTCCTCATTGTTCATTAATTTATTCAAATAAGTAAAATGTGCTTTATTTTTCTCTACATCCTGAAATTCTATGGAAATTTCAACTTATCATATATAATATTGATATAAATTATTCTGAGATATTTTTGCTCTAACTCTATATTACCAAGAATCTGTATTTATTGTATTCTTCTTTCTTTTCTTTACAACCAGAGATACCTTTGATAAGCATTTATTTTTAAATAATATATTTTTTACTAGTCTCTCATCTTATACATACATTGTTCTTTTCTTATATTCATAAACTCTTTATATTATTCTGGTCATTTTTATGAGAGTGCTGGCCTTGCTTTTATTTTTGTGCATTTTTATAAATTATAAAATGTTTTGGCAATGATGGTCTACTGATTCTCTAATTTTTCAGACAATAATAAGTTCAGGATATGCTTAAGTTTTAATTAAATACAGAATACCCTATCCTCTTATAATGTACTTTAGAAAGCATTTATGATGTTATTAAATAAATATAATATAAACTTTGGAAAATATGTAAACACTGGACTATTTGCCTAACACTTTTTTAACCCTATTTATACCAGTGTATATCATAAATTACATAAGATTTTATCTGAAGTATTTTTTAAGACAAAATCCTTCTGTTCATGGTAGTATGTCAAAATTATAGTATTGTGAAAGTTGAAGTCATTAAATAACAAATAATTTGAGACTAGAATAGATCATGTCAAAATATATTAGTTTTCATTTGCAAATTATTGATGTTACATCATACTGATAAAATACTGAGCACCTACTGAATGCCAGATAATATTCAAATGGTTTTAAGTACATAATTAAAGTAGTTTCTCTTCACATGATAACTCTCAGTTTGGTTCTTTAAATGTCTAAAATTTAACCTAGTTTAATAGAGTGCCATACTCCTACTTGTTCAGGAAATTCTTAAGAACAATCTTCTAATATTCTCTGTGTCACACATCTCACATCTAGTCAAACAGAATATCATAGTAATTCATGTACACAATATATTTGAAGTGTGATTATTTCTCAACACCTCTTCTGCTACACTGTGGTTAAAAGACCCACCATCTGCATCTTTAAATTTTAGCTGAAGCCTTCTAGATTTTCCCTGTTTTCTGCCATATCCCCCTTGACTTTATCTCAATGATGGGCCCAGGTTGTTATTTTTAAAAAGTAAGTTGCATCATGTCACTTTGCTTCACAAAACCTACATGTTTTCCCATCACACTAAGGGTTAAAATCAAAACATAGTATACTCCAGATTCAACATGAGCTTGCCCTTCTCCTTACTTCTATGAACACACCGTTTTTGATTGTGCCTGTCCTGCTGTCTTTGGTGCAGCCTCACTGACCTCCTTAAGCTTCCCTATTCACATTAGTCCTGATGCTGCCTGGACTTCCATTTCTTCTTCTTCCTGAAATTCCCTTTGCCCAGATAACTGCATGGACCTTTTCTCATTCTATTTCTCATAAGATCTTCCCTTACCACCCTACTTAAAATCACATCTACCCCATCCCTTGTCCTTGCTGCATTTGTTTTCCACAGCAGTTACCCAATCTAATATTCTATATAATTTCTTATACCCTTTGTTTCCTGTCAGTTTTCCTCCACTATGAAAGCTCTATGAGCACAAGATTATTACCAGTTAGGTTCAATCCTGTTTCCCCAGGACCTAGAAAAGTGCCTTTATAAATGTGTTTGAATGGTTGCATTTTAGAGGATGAAAGTGGGGCACAGTAATATTAAAAAGCATTTTCATGATTAGTCAACAGGTTAAAGGTCGAGCTCACATTTGAATCCAGACAGTGTTGCTGTAGAGCTCATGTCCTTCATCACTACTCTGTGGTATGACTGTTTTTCTACAAAAGTATACTGCTCTTGTCTGAGTTGGAAAAAAAAATCCATTTCTCTATTGTATGTTTTTAAAAACTAACAAAAATAACAAAGTTTTGTAAAAGTACATATTGCTGACAGGCATTCTATAAAGACAGTGTGACTTTGGCAGTACCGTCTAAATCTTTCCAAACATATATGTAGAGTCTTATTTACAAAAGATAAGAAATTTTTAAAGGAAAAGAATGATTTATCAGGTGATATGATTGGGAAGGATGCAAGAACCTGTATTAGTCAGGTACTGGCTGTCCTGGTATAAGAAATGGGTCAGAAACAGAGTGGCTCAACAATGGGGAAAGTATCATCCTTGGAGTAGCAATGTGCAGACTTTTGCTGACCGTAATTTATGGGTGGTTCTATTCCATGAGATAACTCCAGGACTCATGCTTCTTCTATGTTCTTGCTCTGCTATCTTCCAAGATGTTCTCCCTTTTGTGCATGTATGAAAACATTTCAGATTGCACTCTGTCCACTTCCCAGTCTGAAGGAAATGTGAGATTTACACATTGGGAAAATAATTCCGTTTTATCATGTAGATTGTTTTTAAGGAAAATTTCAAGTTCTTGAATAGTTATAGAGCTGTTCGGGTTACCTATTTTTCTGGTGTGAGCATCTTTAAGGAATTGTACATTTCATCAAATTTATGAAATTTAATAGCAAAAGATATTTATGGTATTTTATTACTATCCTTTTAGTTTTTGTGAGTAACTATAATGTTATCCATTCTTTTATTCCTTTATTGCAATTTTGTCTTTTCATAGTGGTTGCCCTAGGTATTATTGTTTGGTAGACATCATCCCCATTATTTGTGATATATTTGTGATAAATTTTACTTTTATACGTAACTCAGGCTTCACAATATATTATTGTAGTTTTCCTTTAGGCAATTGTTTGTAGCAATTGATTTTTTTAAAAAAATCCAATATTTCATATATGTATGGTCAGTTTTACATTTTGACATTATTTCTCTGAGTAGACTCAAGGTTCCTTCTGTACTATATTCCTTCTGCCTGGAAAATTTTTCTTGTACAAGTCTGCTGGCTATAATTTATTTCGGTGTGTGTTATTTTTCATGAAAATGTCTTATTTTATTATTATTTTATTTTTTGTAAGATATTTAAGTGGATATTGAATCCTGCAATGTTATCATCTATAAGTATTTGAAAGATGTCTCTCCATTTTGTTCTGGCTTGTATCATTTTATGATGTCTGTTAAAATTTATTTGGTTTATCTTCTGTATATGATATGTACTATCCTTTGACTACCTATATAATTTTCTACTTATCTTTGTTTTCTACTGTGAGACCAAAAAACCTAAATGTTTTTTGTTTTTTGGTTGATTTCCTATGTGTATTTCACTTTCCTGATGTTTTTTGGCATTCGTGGGCCTGAGGTTTGTTACCTTTCCTTATTTTCAGAAAAGTTTATTTCATTATCTCCTTAAATAATTCCTCATATGCACTCTATTTCTATTCTTGTTGTAGTAATCTAACTATATGTTTATTGTAGGGTTTGATATTGTACCACAGCTTTTGGATACTTTTTGTCCAATGCTGTATATATTTTTAAATGTTTTCTTCTTTTAATTCCTATTGGCTTATCATCACATTAACAGATTCTTTCCACAACTTTATTGAACCTATTGATAATCCTGTTAATGGACTTTTTTGTTTCTTATTTTGTGTGTATGTCTTTTCAAAGCTCTGTTTCTAACATTGTATTGGACATTAACTTATAGATTACATCCCTATTGTACAATTTCTCATTAATCCACACAAGTTATTATCCCCTCAACTAAATCCTATAATCTAGTAATTATCCATGATCTTTTGTCCAAGACCACCTATGGTGAAACAATTTGGGTTTACTGCTCATTACATTGAGGAAGAACACATGCCATGGGAAAATGTGGAATTTCTAAGTAAGAGTGTTTTATTAAGAGCATATTACAAGACCCAGGCATCAGTTAGCTAACTAGGGAGAGGGTATAAAGAAGCAAAGATTTGTTATTTATTTAGGTGGTGTTAGAATTCAGGAGAAATTCCAATCAACAGATTTTATTTATCACTAGGCAGACTAAATACATATAAAACTATAATTGCTAAAGATGTGGAAATTCCTCATTTAGTAGGAAAAGAGGAGAACATTATTTGATATTTTGTGTTTCACAGTGACCTTGTCTAAAGATCTCCCAGCCTGTCCTTAGTCTTTCTCATGAGCATTTGTACAGACCCACAAAGAAGATATTAAGAATGAATGCAAAGCCCTTGAATCTAGGGTTCACTATTTTTCCCTATTAGCACTGCTGCTCACACTTGGTTTTAACATTTCTGTAAAATGTATCCATATTCTCCCCTGTGTGCTTCTATAGTGGCCACATTTTTCTCCCGCCTTCTGTGAAAGATGAAGCAGTTCATTTGTCCCATCTCCTCTTTGAGGGACTTGTCTCTCCTAGGAATTTGATCTCATATGTTGCAACCTCATCTTTCTGGTGGGTTGAAGAAAATTTATGTTTGTGTTGATAAATGGCTTTTATCAACTTTATTGAACCTATTGACAAAAAGGCCTGTGTAGATTTCTACATTCTAAGTAGTAGTGGAAGTTCTATATTTCCTTTTAAATATTATTCAATTCTGTGACTTAAAATATCTCCTCTCTGGAAAACTCAACACTTGACAGTACAATATTTTTCTAGGTTCTAGTATTTCACCTTGGAAGTATAAGGAACCTCCTAATCACTGTATGTATAACTACTCTCATACATTTACTTTTACAGTCTTCCTTCTTCCTCCTCCATTGTCTTCTTCTGTCTACTCTCCTCCTCCTCCTTCTCCTCTTCTTCTTCTTCTAATGCTAATACTATCTAATGTAATAATGATAATGTAATAATAATAATAATTCTTCTATTTCTTTTAATATATTTGATATTGCTCACTCAGGCCCCAAAACTGCAAATTCTACATTTATCAGCCAATTGAATGATCTGTCAAAGCCAGTGGAATCTAGTTTTCTAACAGTTGTGTTTCTTGCATAGTTTTGTTTTTCTTTCTGCCATTGACAAAACGAAGACCTTCAATGATTCATATGGCATTTTCTGGGGGCTGTTAATGCAGTTTTCAAAGTATAATGATCTGTCTGTTGTTTCATTCTTTTTACTAAAGTGCTTAAAATCAGTTATTCTATGTCGAGGAGTTTGGGTTTGAACCCTGATTTCACCTTTAAGAGCTTTGGGGACTCAATCATTCCTTAGGGATGATGTCCCTCTTTTTCTTCAAATGTGATTATGTGAAATAATAGAACAACATTTTAGAGTTGTTATGAGGGTAAATGACTTATTATATGCAATACATTTATATAATGTCCAGTAAATACAAAGCTGCACGTAAGTTCTAACAGTTGTTACTATTACTCATTCTGCAATATCACCATTCACTCGA
Source organism: Tolypeutes matacus (assembly GCA_026826555.1). Lineage (NCBI taxonomy): Eukaryota > Metazoa > Chordata > Mammalia > Cingulata > Chlamyphoridae > Tolypeutes > Tolypeutes matacus. Next base: position 70,491 of record JAKSZT010000291.1, on the reverse strand, counting down.
AAAATATTTTCTGTATAAACTATATGTTCCAGGTATTGTGTTGTGCCCTGGGGATACAACTGTGTGGACAAAGAGACACGATTCTTGTATTTATCTTTCACCATTGCAGACTCAGGTACATCATTGAACTGATGGCAATAATTGTATCAGGACTGATATTTTTCTTGTGTGTCCTAATAACTTATGAGAATAATAGATTGATTTCTTCATATTCAACATATTTTCTATTTTATTCCATTCAGTTATGCTTTTACTATATTTTCATAAAAGCTTTTTTTCTCAACCTCCCTTTAATTAATATTTATGACCACCACTCCTCCAAAGGCACTTTTTAAATTAGAGAAAGTAGGCTTTGGGTTTTCCCATTCAAGTTATTAACACATTTTTTTAAATTAAATTAAAAATCTGTAAGTATTTCATACTGTTATAGTCACTCAAACTATTTTGTTAATTAGAATAGTTGATTTGGTGTTCTAATTTGTTTTGTCTTATTTTTATTTGAAAACATAGACTTCAGTCTAAAATCTGCCTTATCTGATACTTCATTTGATAATTTCTGCCTTTATTCTTTTCATTAATTGTAGGAAATAATTTTTTTTTGATATTTGCAGCTTTCCTAAATAATCTTTACCTGATCTTTTCCAGAGGATTGTTAGAATGGGGTTTTCATTTCTTTCATTATTTCTATTCTAAAAAGCTTTTTATCTCACTCATAAGATCCATGTCAATATAGTAAAAATGGAGGTTGAATAACATTGCAAATTTAAATATTTTACAGAATATTATTTGCAAAATATTATGTGACCTCATGAGTGACTCAAAATTCTGATAGGGAGGACACATAAAAAAATTTTAAAACAGTCTATTTGAACTAATAAATTCTAGCCTCCAACCAGTGCTAACCAAGAGATAATAAATGAATCCTTGGATTCTGGTACAGGTAACCCTTTCATTCTCAATTTTTAAACTATAGATGATACAGGAAAGATATTTATTTTAACTTTCACTTTTGTTGGTGTTTTTACTCTCAAATATTAAGGCTTAAATCTGGGTGCAAATTTTTTTTTATCATTTTCACAGTAATATTTAATTACTATTCTATATGGCTACTTTAATTATTACTTTGATTGTATTTATTTATTTATTTCACTAAATCCAGAGTCAACAATACATAAACAAGCATAATGCATTTAAAAAATAATTTCTGATTATTTTCTTCATAATAATTCTTACCATGCCTGTCAGAATGTGTGAGGGATATGGAAAACTTATAGATTATCAAGAAATGAGATTCCCCAAAGCAATAGAATGCACATCTATTTAACTATTAAAAGAAGACATAATGCTAAGTAAAAAAGAAGTATGATTGAAACATGAACTTTCACACAAATTTAATTCAATCATAGTGCATCTTTCCAATAAGCACCTTGATTAATTCTGTTCAGCAAAACCCAAGAAGACCTAAGGCAACTGGACCAACCTAATTCAGATATTCTATATTTAAAGTTGTTTTTAAATTAAATCTTACTGAGATAGTTTGTCCTTCAATATTTATTCCAAACTTCTTAGATATGTATTAATATATTCATTCTACTGGTGAGATTATAGCAAATAATTTTACATAATTGTTAAAAGTTCAAGATTTCTGATGTTCTATTCCAATGCTTTGTGCACTGATATGCTACCTCATGTGTTTAGGTATGAGAAGGAAATTTCTTTTAGCTGTTCACTTATCATGTGATTTATCATGAAAAGAGCTAATAGAATACAGTGGTAAATTAACTAGTTGACAAGATGGCTTTAGAAATGACCTGAGTTGAACCAATGAACCATAAATATTTGGACTGACACATTTCCTGTCTCAGGCACAGATGTCTTCTCTATTCTATCCCACTGTCATTCCAATGCTAAATCACTTAATCTATTGTTTGAGGAACTAAGGTGTGAGAAACACTCTCTTGAGAGTCATACACAGAAAATTTCCAGAAGTAACCTATGGATGCAACTAAACAAACTTGCATATTCTTAGCATTCAAGTACATAAGCAATTGGAAAAATATTACATTAACATCAAATGGCATAACACAAACTATTTGATCACTTGCAGTCTTCAAATTTGAAAGATTGTTTACCTTTTTTTTGGTTTAGAATGAACACTGACTTACTGTACTAGAAGATCATTTATGCACGTCAAGTATTCATAACATAGACATATGGAAATAAGTAATGCAGAATGTGAGAAGTGCCTGAAATTTATCCCATACTAAGGATGTGTGAGAAGGCATCATCCAATAAACTATGAAATATTTAATTGATGCTTGATATACCTATATATTCTGTTGTCTTTACCTTTAGCAAATTAAGAGTAGAACATTAAGAGATTTTTTTATGAGAGGAAGCCATTCTATCTGCATGGACGTCCTCCACTTAATTTTTCCTCTATAGCAGTTATTACCACTCATATCCATAGAATTATTTGTTATTATTGCCCACACCTTTCAATAGAATGTCATTCTTGTTAGATGGGCCTCCTCCAAGTTTCTCAAACTGCATGGCCATGACCTACAAGTGGCCTTTGCACTGGTGTTCCCCTGTTTGGAAGTCTTTCCTCTCATGAAAATGTATGATTAACTATTTCCCCCTCAAGACTTTGATCAAATGCCAACTTTTTACTGAAACCTGCCCTGACCACACTGTATCCAGTTGCTTTGTCATGTCCTTACCCCCAAATCTCTCAGCCTCTAGTTTTTATTATATTTTCTTTTCTTTAACATTACTTCTCATGTTCTAATATGGCATAACTTACTTCTGTATATTTCTCTGTGTCTCCTAGCTGGAGTGTAGGGCGTAAGAGGCCAAAGATCTTTTATTGTTTGTTATACTGTGTACATGTTATCTGTTACATTGAAGATATACAATGAATTATTTACTAAATAAATGAATTACATGAAGTGGCGTCATGAATAAAAAACACATACTACATAATTAAACCTGCAGTAAAATGCCTCCCACAAATGTATTAACTTTAAATAATATATATGATAATTTAAAATTTTCAGAATAACATTTGAATTTTTCTTTTGTTGCACCTAAAGAATAGATATCACGAGAAAATGACCCAAATATTGGTACTGCGATTCTCTGTAGGGCCTCTGCTGAAGACTGAACTGTGTATGTGCAGATGAAGAATCTACAGGTGAAGAGAAGTTACTAAAGGGCTGAGAACCATTCATTCATACCAAATTTCATTTATAAGACTCTATTATGATTAATCTATAAATTTCTTTATATTTTCAAAATTTAAATTAAATACATTTTAAAATTTATATTCAAAATATTTAAAACTGCAAGACTTTCAATATGAAAATCAAAATAGATAAAATGAGAAATGTGACTTTAAGTTATTCTTGGTCAAATAGGAGTTAAATTATTTAACTCTAGGATATTTATATAATGGTTGTCAGTATGAAAACTTGATAGCACTGCATTTAAGATAGAGTGGCCACCAGATGAATAATGAAAATATTAAATTCTTGTGTTATTAAACAGTTAAAAAAATAAAAAGTAATATGTTTGGAGGGGGTGTGGCTCAAGCAGTTTAGCACCCAACTCCCACATGGGAGGTTCTGGGTTTGTTTCCCAGTGCCTCCTAAAGAAAACAGACAACAAGTAAAAACAATGAGCCAACCCATGAACAAAAACAATGAGCCAAATAATGAGCAAACAGTAGAGGGAGCAAACTCAGGGAAGCTGCTATATCTCAGTGGTTGAGTGCTGGCCTCCATATGAGTCCTGGTATCAATCCCTGGTCCGAGAACTTCAAAAAAAAAAAAAAAAAAAAAAGTAATGTGCTATTTCTGTGTACTACAAAAAAACCAGTTAATTTAACCTAGAAATGGTAGAAATGACATGATAAAACTAGAATAACAATAAATTAAAAGGAAATAAAATTTAATAACATTTATCAAAAAAAGAAAAATAAATAAGCCACAAAAACATATAATATATATAGGGGGAAATATAGTTAGATATGTTTCAAACTTATATCAGCATTTAAATCAGAAAAGATTTGAAATCTTTGATAGACTTTGGTTTCTGTCATGAAAGTGTAAGTGGTACATGAATTCACCTGTTATCTTAATTCTAACACTGAACAAAATGCAGATGTAAACTGTTTTAAAGTTTTGGAAACAGACTAGCAGATCAATTATCCAAGATATAATGGAAATATATGCAATTGGACTCATATTCAACCTTTCTGTACTGCTTGCTGACTTAGAAATTATAAAGTAGAAGCTGAGTATAAAGGTCTTGCATAGCTGGAGAGCAGAGATTGGAGTTTCCACCATTACAGAAGTTGGAACAGAGAAAATAGTTAGCAAAAGAAGATGACCCAAATATTGATACTGGGACTCTCTGTAGGGCCTCCACTGAAGACTGAGCTGTATATGTGCAGGTGGAGATCAACAGGCCAAGAGAGGTTACTAAAGGACTGAGAACAATGCATTCATACCAAAGTTCATGAAGAGCTGGGAGAAGTTGGATTTACGTCCCAGTCAGTAAGATGAATATCTTTGATTAACTCAAGCATCAAGTTAAGACAACAAAACAAAACAAAAAACAACAAAGCACATTTGAAATAAGGACAATACACTGCAATGAATACCATGTCCTATGACTGAGGACAAAACGAAATAGATCATCTTTAACAAAGAATAAAGAAAAGCCTAAGAAAATCAAAAGACATTGCCAGTAATTTATTGCAAGCCAGAGAAAAACCCTTATTGAAAGACAACACAATCTAGGCTCCCTACAATGTATCATTCACAAAGTACATTCTATTATAAAATTAAATTATCAAACATAAAAAAGCAAGAAAATGTAAACCACATTAATGAAAAAAAGTTTATAGAAACAGATTACAAGATCAACCCAAAGTTTGAACTAGAGCCAAAACTTTAAAAGTTTTGAACATATGTTTAATATCCTTAGGAAACAATGTTCCCTGAGGAAATATATGAAAATATCATAGCAGAAAAAAATGCAGACTAAAATAAAAATGAACTAAATAGAAATTCTAGAAAGGAAAAATAAAATATATGCTAAAGATAAATTTTTCAGAAGGGCTAAAGCCAATTGGAGGTTATCAAAGAGAGAAACAATAAATTTAAAAACAGATCAATAAATGTTAAAGAGGACATTAGAAGCAAAACTGGAAAATTTCTTAGGTGAATGAAAACAAAACTACAACATACCAACACTTATGAGATTTCATGAAGGCAGTGCTTAGAGAGAATTTTAGAGCTTTAAATGCATACATTAAAATAGAAGAAAGACTCCAAATCAGAGATCTAACCTCAAAACTTAAGGAACTAGGAAAAACAGAGGAAAGAAAACCCAAAGCAAGGTGAAGGAATGAAATAAGGAAAATTATAGCAGAGATATGTGAAATAGGAAACCTAATACAATAGAGTGAATAAAAAAATATATTGGTTTATTGAAAGGATCAACAAAATTGATATTTAGCTAGACTAACAAAGAAAAAAGAGAGAGGATAAATAAGAAAAAATCAGAAATGAAAAGTGGTACAGTACTACCAACCCAACTGTTATTTAGACTCCAAAAGAAATAGATCTCAACAAACCAATTACAAGTAAAGAGATCATTTCTGTGCCCTACAAATTAAAGCCCAGAACCAGATGACTTTGGAATTCTACCAAACATTACAAGTAGACATAACTCCAATTCTGCTCAAATTATTCCAAAAATTTAAAGAAGTGGTAACACACCCTAATTTATTTCACAATGTCAAAATCACCCTCATACCAAACCTAGATAAAGATACCACAGAAAAGAAACCTACAGACCAATTCTCTTATGAATATAGATGTAAAAATACTCAAGAAAATTTACTAACAGACTCCAAGAGCATATTTAAATAATTAGATGGAAGGATCAAGTTTGATATATCCCTGGTATACAACGTTGGCTCAACAAAATAAAATCAAAGTAATATGCAAAATTAACACAATGAAGGAAAATAGACACATGATCATCTCAATTGATGCTGAAAAAGCAACTGACAAAATCCCACATCCTTTCATGTTAAGAACATGTAGAACACTAGGAATAGATGGATGCTTCCTCAAAATGATAAAAGGCATATATGCAAAGCTCACAGCCAACATTTTACTTAATGTTGAAATTCTGAAAGCTTTCCTTCTAAGATCAGGAACAAGATGAAGATGGCCTTTGTCACCACTGTTGTTCAAAATTATACTGAAAGTTCTTGCCACAGCAATTAGGCAATTAGTCATCCAAATTGTAAAGGAAGAAGTAAAATGTTCCCTATTTACAGATGATATTAACCTCTATGCAGGCAATCTTAAAGAAAACCACAACAAACTTCCAGAGCTAATAAAGGAATTCAGGAAAGTGGTGGGACACATGATCAATACACAAAAATCATTAGTGTTTCTAATGGCAATAGAAGTAGAAATCAAGAAAATAATTCCATAAACAACAGCAATTAAAGAATAAAATATCTACAAATAAATTTAACAAAGGATGTAAAAGATTTGTACACAGAAACCAGCAAAACACTGCTAAAAGAAATCATGAGGAATGAAATAAATGGAGTGCACTCTGTGTTGATCAATTGGAGCACTAAATATCATTAAGATGTCATTCCTATCCAAAGCAATTTATAGATTCAACACAATCCCAATCAAACTTCAAAAAAACTTCTTCGCAGAAATGGAAAAGCCAATCACCAAATTTATGTGGAAGGATAAGGGACTTTGAAAAAAGTCATCCTGAATTTGAAGGACACACTTCCCAAACTACATGATACTGGCCCAAGGACAACATATAGACCAACAGAATAGAATTGAGAGCTCAGGAATGAAACCTCACATTTACTGTCAACTGATTTTGAATAAGGGGACAAAGACCAACCAATTGAGAAAACTAGTCTCTTCAAAAAAATGGTGTTGGGAGAATGGAATATCTATTGGCAAAAAAAATCTGCAGGAGGACCCCTTCTTAACACCATATTCAAAAACCAACTCTAAATGGATCAAAGACCTAAATATAAAAGAGCTATCAAAATTCTGGAAGAAAATATAGGGAAGCATCTTAAGGACTTTGTGTTAGGCAAAGCTTAATTAGATTTTACACCCAAAGCACAAGCAACAAAATTAAAAAAAAAAATGGAAGCTCATCAACATTAATAACTTTTGTACCCCAAAGCACTTTATCATGAGAATAATAGGACAACCTACAGAATGGGTGAAAATATTTGAAAACCACATATCTGATAATGGTTTAATATCCAAAATATATAAACAAATCCTTCCACTTAACAAAAAGACAAAAACAATTATAAATGGGTAAAAGTGTTGAACAGATATTTCACCAAAGAATATATACAAATGGGAAGAAAGCACATGAAAATATGTTCAACATCACTAGCCATCAGTAAAGTGCAAATCAAGATCCAATGAGATACCATTTCACACCCATTAGAATAGCTGTTATTAAAGAAAAAAAAGGAAGTTATCAAGTGTTGGAGAGGATGTAAAGAAATCAGAACACTTATTTATTGTGTTGTAAAATGGCACAGCTATTGTGTGAGAGAGTTTGGCAATACCTCAGAAAACTAATTCTAGAATTGTAGTTCAGCAATCCCACTTCTGGGTTTATACCCAAAGGCATTGAAAGCAATGACACAAACAAGTATTTACTTAGTGATGTTCACAGTGGCATTATTCAAAATTATCAAGAGATGGAAGCAACCCAAGTGCCCATTAACCAATGAATGGATAAATAAAATATGGTATATGCATACAAGAAATATAGTATTCAGTCATAAAAATGAAGTACTGAAATATGTGGCAACATGGATGAACCTTGAATACAGAAAATGTCAACAATTTAATTATCTTACTGATTTAAAACAATTAGAATAAGCAAACTCATAAAGTCAGAATTTAGAATATAGGTTACCAGGGAACAGGTGGGCATAAGGAAAGGGAAGTTAAGGCTTAAAATGTAAAAGGTTCCCATTTGGAATGATGAAAATGTTTTGGTGATGGATGGTGGTAATGGTAGCACAATATTATGAACACAATTAACAGCACTGAAATATATATCTGAATGTTATTAAAAGAAGAAATGTTATGTTGTATGTATGAGAAGATAAAAGATTTTTTAAAAAACTATCCATGGAACTACAGTAGGCAAACAGTGAACCTTGAGGAAAACATGGATTTAGTTTACAATATAATTATAAAAGTGTGCTATCATCAATTGTAACAAATGTTTGACACCAATGCAAGTTGGAGGGGTGGTGTATGGGACTCCTGTATTTTATGCATGATTTTTCTGTTAAACCACAACTTTTCAAAATAAAAAATAGATAACGTCCTCCAGGTTCATCCATGTATAGTATTCCAATACGTGTATACTCCACAATTTGTTTATCCATTCATCAGTTGATGGACACCTGGGTTGCTTCCAACTTTGGGCTATCGTGAATAATGCTGCTATGAATATTAGTGTGCAGATGTCTATTTGTGTCACTGATTTCAGTATTTCTAGATATATACCTAGGAATGGTATTGTCAGTTGCCATGGCAAGTCTATATTCAACTTCCTTAGGAACTGTCAAACAGTCTTCCACAGTGGCTGTACCATTCTACACTCCCACCAACAATAAATAAGCATTTCTATCTCTCCACATCTTCTCCAACATTTACAGTTTTCTGACTTTTTAATAGTGGTCAGCTTAATAGGTGTGAAATATTTCATTGCAGTTTTTATTTGCATTTCCCTAATTGATAGTGATGTTGAACAGTTTTTCACATGTTTTTTCACCATCTGCATTTCTTCTTTGGGCAGTTGTCTTTTCGAGTCCTTTGCCCATTTTTTCATTGGTTAGTTTGTACTTTTATTGTTGAGTTATAGGATCTCGTTATATATCATGGATATTAAACTCTTAACAGACATATGATTGACAAATATTTTCTCCCAATGAGTCAGCTACATTTTCACCATTTTGACAAAGTCCTTTGAGGAACAAAAGTGTTGAAATTTGAGGAGGTCCTATTTTTCTATTTTTTCTTTTGTTGCTTATGTTTTGGGTGTAAGTTTTAAGAAACTACCATTTACCACAAGATCTTGAAGATGGTTTCCTCCATTTTCTTCTAGGAATTTTAATGTTGTTGTTTTTATATTTAGATTCTTGATCTATTTTGAGTCAATTTTTGTATAAGGTATGAGTTAGGGGTCTTTCTTTCTTTCTTTCTTTCTTTCTTTCTTTCTTTCTTTCTTTCTTTCTTTCTTTCTTTTTCTTTCTTTCTTTCTTTCTGGATATGGTTATCCATTTCCCCCAGCACCACTTGTTGAAGAGACTGCTCTGGTCCTGCTGGGTTGACTTAACAGTTTTGTCAAAAATCACTTGACTGGAAGCAGATGTGGCTCAAGTCATTGAGATTCTGCCTCCCACATGGGAGATCCCAGGTTCCTTTCCTGGTGCCTACTGAAAAAAAAACAAACTAAAATCAAAACAAATGAAAAAATCAACTCAGGGAAGCCAATGTGGCTCAGGGGTTAAGCACCAGTTTCCCAGATACAAAGTCCGGGTTCAATCCCCAGCCCCGGTACCTCAAAATAACAAGAAACAAACAAACAAAAAATTTGACTGTAGATGTGAGGGTCAGTGTTGGAGTTCTCCATTTGTTCCATTGGTCAATCTGTTTGTCCTTATGCCAGTACCATGCTTTTTTTTTTTTTTTTTTTTTTTACCGCTGTAGCTAAGTAATACGCTTTAAAGTCAGGAAGTGAGAGTACTCCAAGTTCATTCTTCTTTTTAAAGACATTTTTGGCTGTCCAAGGCCCCTTACCTTTCCAAATAAATTTGATTTTTTGGCTTTTCAATTTCTGCAAAAAAGGCTGGATGAACATCGAGGACATTATGTTGAGTTAAGCAACCCAGACACAATAGGACAAATACTGTATGATTGCTCTATTATGAACTAAATATATTATGTGAAATATAAATATATTATGTGAACTATGAATATGGGTAAAATTGCATATATGACTATTTTTCTTTGAAGCAAAACAAATGTAAATTAATACTGAAAAATGTTAATTTCATACCAAAAAACACCCAACATATACTAAGTGAAGGAGACCAAACATAGATTACTACATATTGTATGGTTCTGTTTATATAAAATGTAAATAGAAACCACTTTATAAAGATGAAATTAGATTGGTGGTTATATAGGGCTGAGGAAGGAATTCTGAGAGGTGTGGAGTATTTCATTTTGGGGCAATGAAATTACCCTAAATTTCTGGATATGATGAATGTACAAAATTTTGATTATATGAAAAGCCATTGATTATACACTTTGGATAGATCATATGGTATGTGAATATATCTCAATATAACTGTTTAATAAACAAATACATAATTGTGCAAGAATAGCCAGAAATAGCAGCTATGTACAACAGTGGAAACAAAGAGAAATTGAGAGGTGAGGAATTTTCTTGTTTGTTTGCTTGTCTATTTATTATTATTATTATTTAAATAATGAAAATGTTCTAATAATGATGAAGTCATGAATGCACAACAGTGTGATTATACCAGATATCACTGATTGTACACTTCTAATGTATTCTATGCTTTATTTATATGTATCAATAAAATTGATTTGTTTAAAAAAATAGATAAATAAGAGGGTTAAAAATATACTTGTAAATATGTGTATATAAATAAACCTGTTAAAAGTAGACTATTAGAAATATTAGACCTGCATATTCCAGGATTATGAAGGATGGTATAAAATAAAAATAGAGCCAATTTTTCAGAAAATTATGAAATTTATTATCAATAGAGTTTCAAATCATGTGAAAAATTGAGAGACTTAGAAGTAATAGATTTATTTTAAATAATGACATTAAATATAATTGTCAGAGATAAAGTTCAAATTTTGTTAAAATGTAAGACAAAAAAGACATGGTCACTTTCTGTTTCATATTCCTCATATTCAGCCTTTTCTTTACAATTAGAGATGTTATGTTGGAAACCCAACAATAAAGATTTAGCAAAAAACATTAATTATAAACAGCTTGTGAAATATTCTTCATTTGATTATTACTTATATTATTTGAAAGAACACTTAATGACTTTAAAAAATTGATTTCAATGCTGGGATGATAAACTCCCTGTATTAGTCAGCCAGAGGGGTGCTAAGGTGAAATACCAAAAATGGGTTGGTCTTTTTAAAGGGTATTTATTTGGGGTAGAAGTCCACAGATACCAGGCCATAAAACATTAAGTTTCTTCTCTCACCAAAGTCCATTGTCACACGTTGGAACAAGACAGCGGCCAACGTTTGCCAGGGTTAGCTCCTCTGGTTCCTCCACAAGGTCAGCTGTAGACTATCAGGTGAACGGCTCACTTCTCTTCTCCTGGGGCCTTCTCTCCAACATCAAACTTTATCATCAAACCTGCCTCTCAAAAACTGCTGCAACTCTGTTCTTTGTGATGCCTTTTATATTTTCTTCCCCCACCCACCAATGGGTGGGGCTCAACACCCTACTGACATGGCCCAGTCAATGCCCTAATCATAACTTAATCATGCCCAGATTAACAGATCAGTTTACAAGCATGATCCAATTATATTTTTGGAATACATCAAATTGCCAAACAACTATACTCCCCCATGGTGATTTTGCATGTTGTAAGCAGACCCTACTGAGGTGACATTGATATAGAATATCTTCAACACCAAGTTCTCCTATGTGAAATAAATTAGTGATGCTTTTTAATTTCCAGAAAAGGTTTCCTCAGAATCACTTAATTTTTGATGAAATAAAGAATTGTACACTCAAAATTTTATCAAATATCTAATATATAATTTTTAATTCCTTGATCCATACAATGAAATTGTCTCCTGAAATTCTGCAGTTTAAGTTATTTCTTGTGTGAATTGCTTTTAAATTTAAATGAAAATTGATTTTATTATCATTAATTAATGAAAAATTCACAAGACTGTATTTCACTTGGTTGTACATGGAGGATATAAGATTTTGGCCATTAATACAGTTATAAAATCTTTACTCAGCACTGATTTTTACATTCTCCTATCATGTTTCTTTCAATTTAATAAAAGCCAACACACTGAAATAATAAAACCAATTTCACAATCATTGTCGTGGCTAAATATAATATTACCTCTGTTGTGTCAGTGATTTAGCTGATACTCCCAAACCTGACTGGAGAGACTCAACCATGTTTTCTTTGTGATGCCTCAATAACATCCATTCCTCATCTGCTGCACACTACTAAAATTATAATGTTGTACTAGTCAATGCAAAATATATGAAATTGTGGGTTTTAAAAAAGTCTATTATAACAAAGGTCAAGGTGTATATGAATATTTAATAATAAAATCAGGATATTTCTGAAAATGCAGAGTGATAAAATTATATAAAAACATAAGTAGAATTATAAATAAGCTTTATATGAACAAAGGAAAATCTTGGAAAAATATATCTGAAGAATAACATTTATGAGAGATTTTCATTTTCTTCCTTGAATTTGTTGTATAATAGTATTTGCATAATGAACAATACTTACTCCTTTGTAAGTGTCACACTTTTAAATATAATAATCTTTCATTAGGAAAAATGTGCTATTCTATCATGGTGGTTATCGATATGACCTATCAGCCACAAAGTGATTACGTATTTCTCTAGAAATACTTAGTCTTTTACCGAGTCATAAATTAGATCATTGCAAAAGAATACCGAAAAATGTGGCCCAATGTTATGTGGCTTCTAAGGGGAAGGCAACTCTCTGTTACTAACCTAACATGAGTGTATCAGACATTGAACCTTTCTATTTGGCAGGATGCCAAGCAATCTTTCTGGGAAATTTGTCCCAGAGATGAAAAAATGCTGCATTATAAGCAATCCCCAATATGAAAGAGACCCTGGCAAGAACAGGATGAAAGGCGAGGGATAAACTGCTCTGCTTCAGTTCACAGTAGCTCCTTCTATATTTAGGAGACAAAATTTCCAGGTGAACTTTCTATTTGCCTAGGTCCTCAAAAAAATTTTTAGGTTGATTTATTTTACCTCAAAAAAAATACTTGCATGAAAAATTAAAACATAAGTTATCTTGAAAGAAACAAATATTACTTCACAGAATTTTCAGACTCCTCTATGTGATACATATTTTATTTATGAGAAACACTTGAGGTTGACAAAACTCTAGACAACTAATACTCTAAGAAGTCTTTCACCAACTTTGACTCATGGTAAGTATTAATCTCAAAGTTAGTGTTTTGGATTATCTTGAAAAAGGGAAATATTATTAGAAGAGTTTGCAAAAATATGTATTTACAATGTAGTTCTTGTATAAGTAATGTCAGGATTTGTCAAAATGAAAATATAGAATTGATGGAGTCAATTCCATCAATCAATGAACATATACTTATAATCTAATGTTTGGAAGAATTTTGATGATATATCTGTCTAAAAAATGTACCTTCTTAAAATTAATAAGAATGTATGGTATAAAAAATTAATACACCTGAGGTTTAAATTTCTGAGCAGTTGTTGTATTAAATAAGTTTAGATACAAAAGAACAGTAAAAAATACATTAAAACTATTATTCATTTCATAACTAGTTTTTTTGTTGTTATCTGAAATTAAATATGAGTAGGAATATAATGTTACAGTCATGATCTCTAGACTCAACCAAACTTGTAAGAATCACAGAGACAATGATAGTTAATGTTTGTGACTCTGGATAAGTTACTTAACTTTCTGTGACTTTTACATATCTGAAAAAAAAATCCGTACAACAGAAAAACCTACAGTGAACTATTTTAATTTGGGTAAATATATTAATGAAGAGAAGTATTTATAACAGTGTCATATTTGTTCTAATTATGCAGTAAATGTATATATGACTTTCCATTACACAATATATAAATGTTGATTTATACCAAATTTTTATTTGACACACCCATAATAAAAAATTAAAAAAATAATAATAATAATTAGGGAAAATGTGTGGGGTGGTGGGGGGCATTATATGGGAATCCCCTGTATTTTTTATGTAATTTTGCTGTAATCTAACACTTCTCTAAAAATAAATTTTATTATTAAAAAAAAAGAAAAGAAAAGTACATGAAACCAAAAAAAAAAAAAAAATTTTATTTGACAACCAAACTAAGATTTTTTTAAAAACATATATTGCAAAATATTCTTCATTATGAACTTCTAGAATCACAAGAGTTTTTTAAATGTCAGATCATTCCCATAAAAAGAAAAACTGTTTGGAAGTCATTCATGCTTCCATGTTTGATGTTTCAACAGTTTACAACAGTTGAACACTATGGGAAGTAGGAATAACACAAATGTGCCTGACTTCATCCTTATGGGATTGACACACTGAAGAGATCCAAAAGGTGCTCTTTATGCTGTTTGTCCTGATATACTTGGTTACTGTGCTGGGGAATGCAGGGATGATACTGATAATTCACCTGGATCTCCAGCTTCACACCCCCATGGTTTTTTGCCGAGTCACCTGTCATTCCTTGACCTTAGTTAATCAACGGTCATCACACACAAAACCTTAGAGAATTTACTGACTTCAAACAAGTACATTTTATTCATAGGCTGCTTTACCCAGATGTATTTTTTGTGTGTGTCCTTCTGTGCCACTGAATATTTTCTTCTCTCTTCAATGGCCTATGACTGCTATGTAGCTATCTGCAAGCCTCTTCACTACCAGGTGGTTATGTCCACCAGACTCTGCCGAGCCTTCCTAACTGGTTACTACATGATTGGCTGTACTTAATCATTAGTTATTGTTCTTTACAAAATAGTTTGCATTTTTGCAGTTCTTAGGTAATCTATCATTTTTTTTGTGATGTAACACCAATTTTAGCCCTTTCCTGCACTGACATTCGTGACACTGAAATCTTGAAATTCATTCTTGGTAGTTTAAACGTAATGGTATCTCTTACCATAATCTTTGCATCTTACCTGTCCATTGTGTCTACTATCCTAAAAATTAGTTCCACTTCTGAAAATGCAAAGCCTTCTCTACTTGTGCCTCCCACCTCCTGGGAGTCACCATTTATTATGGTACTACAATTTTTATGTATTTAAGACCAAAGAATTCCTACACCTTGGGAAAGGATCAAGTGGCCTCTGTGTTTTATACTATGGTGATCTCCATGCTGCATCCACTCATTTATAGTCTTAGGAACAAAGAAGTAAAAAATGCTCTAATTAGAGCCATGCAAAGGAGAGAGGGATTCAGTCAGTTGAAATGACAGTGATTCTGAATTTTTAATTGCATTTCTTCTTTTTTTCCTATTTGAGAATTACTTGGTGTCTGTCTAAATACAGTAGCATTTCTTAATTCATTTGAATTTATGTTGAGTCATGCTGTATTAGACCATACATGATCTGGAACATATCCAAGAATATGTTTCTAGAAATCTATCTAATATTTGGTTTTCATGAAATATTTGTTAAAGTAGCAGTTAAATGTATGTTTTTAAGAGTAACTTTATAGAATTCCCTATGTTTATTCCATGTTGAGAGAATTTTATTATGAAAAGCACATTCAGAAGTTATTTATTCTGTAGAGAACTAATAAAGCACAGTCTTAAAGAGTGTTGCTTTGGACTGAAAAATCCAGGGTTTAGAATTTAGATCTGTCAACTTTTTCACTGTATATTCCTAGTCACTGAAACTTTAATTCTAGTCTTTTCTACTGTACAAGGAAAAGAATTCTAAATCCATAGATTTACCTTAAAGATTAAATCAGATGATGAATAGAAATAATTTAATGCAGTACTATAAATTTTGACCAGGATCATGAGAATGCTTATATTCTTTCAAAATTATAAATTGACAATAACTTTGTTATGAAAATATTCACAGGTATTTTATACCTATTTTGCCTAATCTAATTCATAAACATACAGCTAAATAGGAAAAAGAGAACTTCAATATTTGATTTTAGGGGAAAGAAAATATTGTTATAGAGTTAAGTTATAGAGAAATTACATGAACATTGAAGGAAATTTGATAAATATTTTAGATTATTGAAGAAAATGAAAATATCCTAACCAATTTTGAGAGTTTTGTTCATAGTCTTCTATACTAATCATATATGTATGTATGTATATGTTACATTTATATAAAGCTTTCTTCATTTTTTGTTTCTAATTTTTCCATTCATCAGTATAAACTTTGGTAATTTCTTTTTCATAAAAACTTGTGAGATGAATGTTTTCTGGGTTCATCAGAGAAATAATCTCATCTTACAATGCCTTAAGACTTAAAGTTTTATAAACACATGTGCTTAAATAAATGCATGAAATTATACTTCTTTTGTGCCTACCTGCCTACCATTTGAAAACCCTACCATTCTGTGATGCATTAACAAGCTTCAGTATTTACTATTGCTATGTTTAATTTTAGTATGACTAAAAAAAATTCCTTTTTTTTTTTGGTTTCTGTAAGTTTATGTCTTTTAAAAAGGGATAAATTCTTCAGTTAAATTTTTGCTTCATTTGTTTAGGAATTTTAACAGAGAAATTTGCAAAGCTAAGAATTGATAATGAATCCAAATTTTGTGGCATCCCATAAATTTCAATCAGGTAGCTGCTAATATTTCCTATTAAAAGTGCCTCAAAATAAACTGAACTTGCCGTTTTATTTCTCAATATTTAATGAATATTTAAGAAAGAATGTTTTTTCATTTTCCTATATCTGATTATTTTTATATAGATGTAAGCAATGGTAATTAGATATAGTTTTCCTTCATGTGATTTTTATCCTCTTAAATTTTTATCAAATTATTCTTTGTAGAATATTTGTTCATTTGCTTAAATGATTTCAGAAATATTAAAGTTCCAACTCTAGTTTAGGATTAAATTTTAGTAAATTCTCACCAGTTAATCACTGTTAATTAGGTTATTCATATAATTAAAATGTGCATTATTACCTCTACATACTGAATTTACCTAAAATTTTAACTATCATATATAATATCCATATAAATTACTGTATTAAAATTTAATTTTACACTGACCTCTATGTTGTCTAGAGTCTATACTTATAATGATTCTTCTTCTTTTTTTTTTTTTTTTGCAATCAGGTGTCTTTGATAAGCATTTTAAAATAATATTCTTTGTAATTACTTTTGCATATGCATTGTGTCTTTTCTTATATTTTTAAGACCTTTATATTTTCTGTTCCTTATTATAATCTGTGCTGAACTTGTTTTCTTTTATGTACATTTTTATAATTTAAAAATGTATCCTGTTAGTTTGTGTTGGCAATGATGTTCACCAGGTTCTCTAATTTTTCAGACAGTAATAATTTCAGATAATTGATTATGTTTTAATTAAATTCAGACTACCCTGTCCTTTGATAATAAATTCTATAAAGCAGTTATGGTGTTTTTCAATGAATGTAATATAAACTTTGGGCAATGCAAAAACACTAAAATATTTGCATTGTCCCTCTATTTTCCTATTCACATCAGTGCAAATCATATTTTATGTAAGATGTGGTCTGAAGTATTCTTAAGTCAAAATCCTTTTGCTCGTGGTGATATGTCAAAATTTTGTATTATAAAGGTTGAACTACTTGTAAAATGACAAAGAAATTAAGACTGGAATAAAATATATATGAACAATTGTTTTTGTTCATAAATAATTGACGTTCTATAATAACAATAAAAGTAGATTATATTTCCTGAGCACCTGAGTGCCAGACAATATTCAAAGGTATTTAGATATATAATTAACATAATTTATCTTCACAGGATAACACTCAGGTAGATACATATAATATCTAAAATTTAATCACAGGTGATGGAAAATTATCTTGCTACTTGTTCAGGCAAAAACTTAAGACTCAACCTGGCATTTTCTCTATGTCACACACATCACATCAAGTCTATTGGTATATCCTATTGATTCTATTGGAAGAATGTATTTAGAACGTGACTATTTCTCAACATCTCTTTGATTACCATCATGGCAAAAAGACCCATCATCTCAGTCTTTAAATTATTGCCACATCCTTCTAGCTTGTCTCCCTGATTTCTGCCTTTTACCCCTTGAGTCTATCTCAATGTTGAGGCCAGAGTGATACTGTTAAAATGTAAGTTGTCTTATGTCACTTTTCTTCACAAAACCTACAAGAATTTCTATGACATTAAGAGCAAAAATCAGAAATTTTACAAGATCATACAGGCCCAACATGACCTTGCCCTACTTATTTCTATGAACTCATCCATTATCATTGTGCCTATCATGCTTATTTTGGAATGGCCACACTGACCTCGTCTCCCTTCCTTATTCAGATTCGTTCTGATGCTGCCTGGAATATTGTGTGTGTGTGTGTGTGTGTATATTTTTTTTCCCTGAACTTCCTTTTCTCCAGTTAACTGCATGGGTCTTTTATCATTCTCTCCCTCTTAAGACCATTTCTTGCACTCTATTTAAAATCATACCTGCCCCATCCCTCATCAATGCTGCTTTTGTTTTCCATAGCAGTTATGCCCATCTAACATCCTATGCATTTTTATGTTTTTTCTGCTTTCCTCTATAATGACAGCTCTATGAGTACAATATTTTTGCTAATTATGTTCAATGCTGTATCCCAAGCACATACAAGAATGTGTAAGCGTATTTGTATGGCTGAATTTTACAGGTGATGAAACTTGGCCGACAAAGTTTTCATAGCTTGTTCATGGTCAGGCAACAGGTTAAAGGATAAACTCAAATTGGAACACAGTCTGACATCAGAGCTCACATTCTTAATTACTACTTTATCAAATAAAATTTTTTCTAAATGCTACTATTGTTATCAGAGTTGAAAAATGTAATACACTACTTTATTACATTAAAAAAATATTAACAAATACCGGAGTTTTTGAGGAGTATGTTACTAGCAGACTTCACTAAAGCAGTTAATAGAAATCAGTGAAATTTTGGAGATAGCTGCTAAATGTTCTCAAACATATATGTATAGTTCTATTTACAGAAAGAACTCTTAAAGGAAAGAGTTTTTTAGCAGGTGATGTGATTAGGCTGGGGAGAGAACTTGTATTGGTCAGATACAGTATACGTGATATATGAAAGGGTTTTAAACACAGATGTCAAAGTTGAACACAAAGTTAAGTACAGATTAAAACAGAAGAGAGAATTTTATACCCTTAGCATTTCTAGGAACTCTTTGATCTTAATTTATGGCACTTGAGGTTTCTTATTTTTTAGGAGAGGTTTAGTAGCTAGTTTGGATCTTGATCTCTATTCACAACTTTTATAAGCACAACTGCATTTATATATTCAGAGTCAGTGCTGCCTGTAAGTGAATTTAATGTATAAATCACAAATGGACTTGGTTCAACGGCTAGAAAAGCAGAAAACTTAGAAAAGTTGTAACTATTAAAATTCTTGTGGCTTCATTAATAAAGGTACCCATTTCACCTTAAAGTAAAAACTTAAAAAAAAAAAAGAAAGGGTTTTAGAAAGAGTGACTCAACCTTATACTACCTGTGTCTGATGAAATTTTCCATGTATCTGTGCATATTGTTTATCCTATTAGATATTTTAAGTTACTAATTGTCAATACTCTTTAGTCAAAGACCATTAAGAATACCTGTGGTTCCACAAGTTGGCTTTATTACTAAATGCTGTGAGGAAGAATACATGCCCTGAAAAAATATGCAGTTTCTAATTAAGAGGGTGTTATAAAGAAAATATGATAAGAAAAGATAAGAGGGAAAAAGCATAAAGAAGGAAATTTTCATACATTGGATGCTTTCAGAAAGCTGGAGAAATTCTATGCTTAAGTGTGACAATAAATCTTACCTAATGTAAGGGCAGAATAATGTAAGAATAAAGATGTAGTTAGTAAAGTAATAGCCGTCCCTAATTTGGTTAGAGAAGAGGATGTTTGATATTTTAAGGGTTGCATGGTGACCTTGTCTGAACAAATCCAAGCCATTGCCAATCTTTCTCATGTTCATTTGGTAGAGAAGACTTTGGGAGTGAATGCAAACACCTTGATTCTAGGTTTTTCTTCTGTTTTCAACTGACACTCTAGCCCATGCTTGGCTTTAACAATTCTTTATAATTTAACTGATTTCTTATTAACTGTTTATTCTATGGCCAACTCTTTCTTCCACCCTCTGACAATGTTGAAACAGTTTGTCACATCTCCTCTATTAGGGTTGGGTATATCTTGAAATTCAAATTACTTGGATTTTGTAATTTTAAATTCCTGGTGGTCTCATGAAAAGATATGACTTTTTTTATTATTTGGCTTTAAAAAAATTATTAGATTTAGTACAATATTTTGTTCAGAATTCTGCATCCTAAGTAGAAGTCCTATGTCCCCTTTTAAATTTTATCCAGTGTGGTTGCTTCAAATATCTCCCTTTTGTATCCCACCACACTTACCAGTATAATATTTTTTTTCTTGGATTCTATTTCTGTACCTTAAAAATGCAATGGGAGGAAAGGGATTCCAAGATGGTGGAGAAGGGAGCTGTAGAATTCAGTTTGTATGTCCTCCTTCACTGCCACTAGCAGTTAGCCAAGAAATTTCTAAAGCAACTGTTTTGAGGTTCTGGAGACCAGAATAATACTATACACCATCCCAGGGAAGAGTGAAAGAGAGAAACTGACAAACTGCAGTAAAGATTTGTGAGTAGGTCCTTCCACACTGCAAAGGCTGGTATCCATTCCCTACTGGCATGCCAGTCTGCCTCAGGAGCCACTCCCTGACTGGAAATCAAAGCCCCCTTTTTCAAAAACATGGTAAGGGGCATGGCTGGGCACCAACTATGGCCTATTAGTAAATTCTGTTAATTGTTTTCCAGTTCAGAGCACAGATACAGTTTAAACCAACCCAAGAACGAAGCTAACCAGTAGCCTCTGTTTTAACCTGAGCCCTGGCAAGAAAGGAGCTGGGTTGATTTAGAGGCACAGTAATACTTTGAAGCTGTGGAGACAAGTTTTGTTGAAAGAAAGCTCTTCTCCAAGAAAAGTGGGGGATAAGGCTGAACACAGACTGTCGTTATTGATTAGAGAATTCAGACTCCTGGATTTCAGCTCTAAGAAAAGACACAGTTTCAACCTTCCCAAGGCAGAAACCAGCCAGCTGATGTTTCAACCCTGGTTCTGGGAAGGGAGGAAATGGGATGGAGTTTGATCAGTTTCTCAGGGCAGTGGGACATTTTCAACATGCTCAGGGTAGAAAAAAATTGGCAGCCTCTGCTCCAACCCTACCCCATGCAGGGGAAGAAGTAGAACTGATGTAGAGACACTGCAGTTTCTCAGGCCTGTGGGGAACAGTTTCAACAGATCCAGGACAAGAAGCAATCAGCAGCCTCTGTTTCAACCTCAACCGTGGCAGGGGAGGGACTGACAAAATGCCTTCTTGGGGCAGCAGGAAATAGCTTGTTATAGGATGGCTCTTCCCCAAGGAAGAGGGAGGCAAGGCACAGCACAGGCTGTGGCAGTTGATTAAAGAATTCAGATCACAAGGTTTGGGACAAGTGTAACAATTTCACCCCACTGCAGCCAAGGCAGAGTTTGTCTCAACCATGCCCCCAGCAGGTGTGGAGTCAGTTAAGAATTAAAGGCACAATACCACATTAGAATGTGGAGAACAGCTGGCTGAAGAGTGCCTTCTGCTTGGTATGTCAGGAAATCCAGACTGAGAGATCTGTCAAGAGAAGATTGTCAGTCTTTTAGATCTCCCCAAGACACTTTGAAAATGATATGCATCCCCTTTGTGGGACCCATGTCCTGATTTGACTGGGAAAAAAGTGACTTGGGAAGGTAGTCTCTGTGAGAACACTCCTAAAATTGGTCCTTCAGGTAAAAGCATCTAGAGATAAAGAAATGCATGTTTAAAATATAAAGAGGCAAATCCAAACAATATTAACAACAACAACAAAGACTGATCAAGGAAACTTTGCCCTGGGTATGAAATGATCACACATAAACTGCATTTTCAAAAATTGTAACTTAGATTCAAGGCAAGAATCAGATCAATGTGAGCTGAAAATCATCTCGTCAGTTAATTGTAAGCTATTCTAAAGGTCTAAAGTAATTTGAACCAAGTGTCAAAGAGGAGCTTTAGCATAAAGCCAATCAACAGAGGCAAGAGAGAGAAATTGATATCCTCAAGAAAATCAATTGCCTAAACAACAAACATACTAAGAAACAGGAAGGTATATAGTCCAGGCAAAGGAACAAGTTAAACCTCCAGAAAAGATACAGGATTTGAAACAACTAATCAAAGATATTCAAGCAAACTCCTTAGTAAATTCAAGGAGGTGATGAAAGAGATTAAGGATATTAAGAAGACACCGGATGAGCATAAAGAAGAATTTGAAAGCATGCAAAGAAAAAAACAGGTGTTACAAAAACAAAAGGCATGGGATGAAATTAAAAATATACTAGAGGCATTCAACAACAGTTTTGAAGAAAGAAGAAATGATCAGTGAGCTGGAATACATGGCATCTGGAAGAACAGACAGAAAACAGATAGAGAAAAGAATGGAAAAAAAAAATGAGCAGAGTCTCAAGGAACCAAATGACAGCACAAAACAAACAAAACAAACTTGCATCATGAATGTCCCAGGAGACAAGAAGGGAAAAGGGGCAGAAAGAGTATTTGAGAAAATAATGGTTTAAAATTCCCCAACTCTTTTAAAAGACATAGATATCCATGTCCAAGAAGCACAACATACTCCAAACAGAATAAATCTGAACAGACATAGTCCAAAACACATTCTACTCAGATTGCCAAATGCCAAAGATAGAGAATTCTGAAAGCAGCAAGAGAAAAGCAATTCGTCACGTACAAAGGATGCACACAAAAAATGTGCGGATTTCTCATCAGAAACCAGTGAGGTGAGAATTCAGTAGTATGAAATATCTAAGGTACTGAAAGAGAAAAGCTGCCAGACAAGAATTCTCTATCCAGCAAAACTGTCCTTAAAAAACTGACGGAGAGTTGAGACACTCACAGATAAATAGAAACTGAAAAAGTTCATTAGCAAGGACTGGCTCTATAAGAAATCCTAAAAGAGATTCCTGCAGGTTGAAAGGAAAGAACAGGAGAGAGATGCTTGGAGGAAAGAATAAAAATGAATATTATTAGTAAAAAGCCAAAGTATAAAGGGTGAAATAAGTACTGCATTTAA
>JAKSZT010000291.1:0-19934 GCA_026826555.1 Tolypeutes matacus | reverse complement strand
CCTATGACCGCTATGTAGCTATCTGCAATCCTCTTCACTACCAAGTTGTTATGTCCAGGAGACTCTGCCATGTCTTCATCACTGTGTCCTACATGATTGGTTTCACTGAATCATTAATCAACCTTCTTTTCATGTCTAGTTTGCATTTCTGTAAATCTAATGTAATCTATCATTTTTTCTGTGAAACAATCCCAATTTTAACACTGTCCTGCACTGACACTCGTGATACTGAAATCATGATATTCATTCTTGGTAGTTTAAATGTATTTGTGTCTCTTATCACAATCCTTGTGTCCTATGTGTCTATTCTGTCTGCTATCCTGAAAATTAATTCCACTTCAGCAAAGCACAAAGCCTTCTCTACTTGTGCCTCCCATCTCCTTGGAGTCACCATCTATTATGGCAGTACAATTTTTATTTATTTAAAACCAAGGAAGTCCTACTCCTTGGGAAAAGATCAAGTAGCCTCTGTATTTTATACCATGGTGATCCCCATGCTGAATCCACTCATTTATAGTCTTAGGAACAAAGAGGTGAAAAATGCTTTCATTAGAGTCATGGAGAAGAGAGAGGGCTCCAGACAATTGAAATGACAGTGATGCTGAATATTTAAGTACATCTTTTTTTGCTCTCTTTTTGGGTATTTTTTGGTGTCTCTCTAAACATAGTAGCATCTGTTAATTAGCTTGAATTTTTGTTGTACCATCCTCTATTAGACCATACATTATTTTACCATTTCCAAAAATATGTTTTCAGAAATTGACATAATAATTTGAATTCATGAAATATGTGTTAATCCTGTGATTTAAGTGTATGTGGTTTTAATGACAACTAATGTGCAAGAAAAAAAAGTGGTGTTATTCCTCAAATTGTGCTATAGAAATCCTCATGTGTATTCCAATTTCAGATAATTTTATTATGTAGAGCTATTTCAGAATTATTCCATTTATTCTGTAGGAAAGAAATATAGCACATTCTTAAACAGTACTACTTTGGATAGAAAAATGCAGAGTTTATAATTTAGATCTGACAACTTTTTAAATGTATATTCATTGGCAAGTCACTGAAAGTTTAATTCTTATCTCCTTGACTGTATAAGAGAAATAATTTTAAATCTAGATTTGTTTTAAATATGGAATCATATGGAGAATGAAAAGAATTTAATTCTTTTAATAAAGAATTAAGAATTTATTATTAATAATTTTTGACCATGATCATCAGAATGCTTATATTCTCGCAAAGTTTTAAATACACATTATCTTTTGTTATGAAAATGTTCACTAGTGTTTTATAAATTATTTTGGCTAATCTAATTCATACGTATACAAGCAGCTAAAAAAGAAAAAGAACACTTTAATATTTTGTCTCTGAGCCAGCAAATATTGTGATAGAATTAAGTTTTAAAAAAAAAAAGTATATGTGAACTTTGAAGATATTTGAAAACTATATTAAATTACTAAATAAAATGTAATACCCTAATAATTTTGCAGTTTTGTACATGATCTTCTTCACAAACCATATGTATAAAATGTACCAAAACATTTCCATTATTCCAAATAGGAACCCTGTACATTTTAAGTATTAACAAATATTTCTTTTAAAAATGCCCTTACATAATGTAGAATTGCAGTTTAATTTTCACTACTATTCAATGTATATTTAAGAAAGTATTTCATTCATTTTCCTATACTTATCTTTTTATTTAAATTTAAGCCATGTTCATTAGATTCAGTTTTTCACTTCAAGTGATTTGTATTTTTTTAATTTATATTAGGTTTTCTTTGTAAAATATATCTGTTCATTTAGTTAAATTATTTTTGAAGCATTAAAGTTCAATCTCTGCTTTAGGATTACAATTTTAAGGGATTCACACAAGTTCATCACTATCAATTTATTCAAATAACAAAAATGTACATTATTTTCTTCTACATTCTGAATTCATATAAAATTTTTAACTATAAAGTTAAAAAGACTGGAAGGAGTATAACAAAATATGCATTGAAATGATCGATGTTATATAATAATTGTGAAAAATAAATTATATTTACTGAATACCAACTGAGTACCAGACAACATTCAAAGGGATTTAGGTATATAATTAACATATATTATCTACACAATACTTCAGGTATATACCTGTAAAATCTATAATTTTTATCTCAGTTAATGAAAAGCTATCTTCCTTCTTGTTCAGGAAAACACTGAGTTATCTTAGAATTTTCTCTGTGTTGCACACATGACATGGAATACAACAGCATATTTTATTGCTTCTCTGTGCAGAATATATTTGGTATGTGTCTACAAACACCTCTTAATTCTACCACCCTGGCCCAAAGAACCATAATCCCAGTCTTTACATTATTTCCACAGCCTTCTAGATTGTCTTCTGTTCTGCTTTATGCCTCTTGAGTCTAATCTCAATGTAGTGGCCAGTGATACTGAGAAAAAGTAGATTTTATTATGTCAGTTCTCTTCAGAAAATCTACAAGACTAGCCATAAAATTGAGTCAAAATCAAAATTTTTCCAAGAACCTAGTTACAACATGATCTTGCCCCTACTCCTTGAGACCATGCCTCACCAGCAATTTTAAATAGCAGATTCTATTTAAAATTTAATGTGCTATTTAAAACAGAGCAGGTACTATTATAAATAGGTATTATTTTAAATAAATGCTATTTAAAATGGAGCAGGTGATATTTAAATTTGTACCTGCTTGATCCCTCATCAATGCTGCATTTGTTTTCTATAGCAATTATCCCTATATAGCACTGAATATATTTTGATTATTCTCTGTTTTCCCTTCATTGAAACCCAATGAGCATAAGATGCTCACAAATAGTGTTAATGTTGTATCCCCAAAATCTACAATAGTGCTTTAATAAATTTATTAGAATGGCTGAATTTCACAAAAGTGCATATTGGGGTGGATTTCATAAGTTGTTCATGGTCAGGCAACAAATTAAAAGAAAAGATCAAATTTGAATCCAAACAGTCTGACATTAGAATTCACATTCTTATCACCACTGTAACATATAACATTTTTCCTACAAAATTATACAACTCTTATCAGAGTTGAAAATATATAATACATTATTATATTAAAAAGTATTAACAAATACAAGGATTTTTGAAAGGGGTATATTGCTGGCAGATTTCACTAGAGCTGCTAATAAAGACAGTGTAATTTTGGAGACAATTGCTAAATGTTCTCAAACATACATAGAAAGACCTTTTTTCGGAAAGAAAGAACACTATAAAGGAAAGAGTGATTTATCAGGTGCCATGATTGGGCTGGGGAGAGAACCTGAATTAGGTACAGCCTGGATGACATAAGAAAAATATCAGAAACAGAGGGGCTTAATATAAGGGAAAACATTATCCTGGAGTATAACAGTACAAACGTTAGCTAATTAGGCTTTGTGGGTGTCAATTTTCCTTGAGATAATGTTGTGACCAGGGTTTCTTTTATGTTGTTGCTCTGCTATCTCCCAAAATAGTGTCCTCTTCTGCCAGGTTGAAGAGGTTTCACTGTCCACATTCCAGTCTGAGGGAAAGGTGATATTTTCATATTTGCAAAACAATTTCAGATTTTTGGATAGTTTCTAAGGGAAAATTCAATTTTCTTAAGAGACATAGGACTAAACAGGCCACAAATTTCTTCTGATGTGAGCATTTAAGGAATTGTACATTTCTTCTAATTTATCAAATTTAGCAACTAAAAGATGTTTATAACATTTTCTTCTATCCTTATAACAATTGTGGGTGACTATGATAATATCTTTGCTTTAATCCTTAATATATTTGTAATTTTTGTTTTCTCTATTTTTGTTGTTGCCCTAACAATTCATATAAATATGTTTAATTTATCATAGATTCCCTAAAATAATATACCACATAACATAGAATTACAACTGTATCATAGTAGAAATTCAATTCTTGTTTCCAATTTTGGTATTTTTGCCATTAATAGTACTTTTCTATCTGGTTTAAACCCAGCAATAAATCAACTGAGTTTTGCGTTAGGCAATTGTGTTTAAAGCAGTCAAAATGTTATAATCAAATATTTTGTATATTTGCCTTCATTTTTACATTTTCAATTTCCTTTAAGTCTATGTTTAAACCCAAGTGTCCTTCTGTTATCCATGTTCCTGCCTGCATAAGTTTTAAAACACAAATCTACTGGCACAAAATTATTTCTCTCTGTGCATGTGTGTTGATTTTATGAAAACATCTTTATTTTGTTTTTATTTGGAAAGTTATTTTTAGTGGTATTGAATGAGTTATCTCTCAGTACTTTAAATATATATGGCTTGTAACATGATCGATGGCAAATCTCTTACAATAATTATTTTTTTCTACTACACATGACATATTTTCCTCTGACTGCCTTCATAAATTTATAGTCATCTTTGCTTTTTGGCAATGAGTCTGATAAATCTAGATGTATTTTATGGTTGGTTGCTTTTTGTATTTATCCTTACTGGGGGGTTGCTGTTATTTGTGGCTCAGTGGTTTATTGTCTTTCCTTATTTTTGAAAAAGTCTTGGCCATTATATCCCTTAATCTTTCTTCTGCTCCATTCCCTCTCTATTCTTTTTGTTGAACTCTAACTACATATATATTAAACTTTTTAATATTTTCCCATGTGCCTTGAATACTTTTTCCCATTTAGTTCTTTTATTTTTTTTAACTCTTTTCAGCTTGATTAGTTCCTATTGGTTTGTCTTCATACTCACTCATCATTTCATCAGCTGTACTGACTCTACTGTTAAAACTGTTTAAGGAATACTTTATTACTGATATTACATTTGTGTGCATTAAAATTTTTTATTTCTAGCATTTCATTGGAACTATCTTATAGTGTTTTCTCACTGATGAAATTTCTCTTGAATCAGTACATGTAGTTTATCCTTTTAAGCTCATAATTGTCAATGCTCTTTAGCCAAAGACCAATAACACCTGTGACTTTATCATTTAATGCAGTGAGGAAGAACACAAGCCATGAAGAAATGTGCATTTTCTAAGTAAAAGGGTGTTAGAAAGAACCTATGATAGGATTTAGGCATTGTGGCCTTGTTTGGATAATTAAGGAGAGTGTATATGGTCTCAAAAGTCTGTTTGTAGATTGGATGCTTTCAGGAAGGAGCAATTCTATGATTAGTTATCTCAATAAATCTTTTTGTTAGGGAAGTTTAAAGTAAGAATAAAGCTATAGTTAGCAAAATAAGCTATAGTTATCAAAATAATAGCAGTAAGAGAGAAGACATTTGGTGTTTGTTTGTTTTTTTTCAGAGTACAATCTATGTAATTTTATATACACACTCACCATTAAACACACTCAAACAATACACAAAGATAGAAAATTATGATATAAATAATGTAAGTCTAAATATATATTTACACTTGCATTTATGCATTGGATAAAAGACTGAACAAAATTGTAGCAAAATATTAGTTGTATAGTGATCTTGGCTGAAGATTTCCCAGGCTGTCCCCAGGCCTTCTCTTGTACACTTGTTAGAATTCTGCAGCAAAGATATTGAGAGTAAATGCAAACCCCTTGAATCTAGGTTTCTCTTCTTTTTTCCAACTGGCACTCTAGCCTACACTTGGCTTTAAAAATTCTTTATAGTTTGGCTCTTTCCTTTGTACCTGCTTTTGCTATGGCCATCTCTTTCTTCCACCCTCTGATAAGGGTTTGTTGATTTTGATGATCTTCTCAAAAAAACACCTTTTGTTTATGTTGATTCTTTCTTTTTTGTTGTTGTTCTTCTCAATTTCTTTTATTTCTTCTCTGATCTGTATTATTTCTATCCTCAGCTTGGTGTGGGATTAGTTTTCTGCTCTTTTTCTAGTTCCTCAAGGTATGCAATTAGTTCTTTGATTTTAGCTTTCTCTCTTTTTTTAATGTAAGCAATGAGGGCTGCACATTTTCCTCTCAGCACTGCCTTTGCTGTGTCTCATAGTTTGTTGCTTTTTATCTTTTTGATACTTTAACAATTTTATTTGGCAAAGAGAGGCCTAAGAATTAAAAAAAAAAAAAAAACATTTCCAGATTAATGCCTTTTACCATAAAATAAATTTGTGTGGTTTAGAATGACAGATCTTGTATGTGTATTTTTGACATATGTGCCAATTTTACAACTAGTACAAAAATGGCAGAGTTAGCTGAAATATTTTTAAAATATAAAAACCATTCCAGGCAATATAAATATACAATCTTGCTGTAAAAGGACTTATATCAAATTCTGCATAAAATAGTCATGCAATATACTAAATTAGTTCCTCATGTCACTATTTTCTGTCAGCTGACTTTTCAATTTTCTGTGTTCTCCATTCCATTTTCCTCTTTTCCTCTTTAAGATGTTGATATAACTCAGCTCTGTTATTCATAGAGTTCAAACTTCCAGCAAACTCCTGATGTTTCTGGAATTGGAAGTATTGATATTATTACTCCATAAGGATGACAAGGACCCTGGCTCTTTCAATTTTTTCACTGCTGTGGTTTCATCAATTTCAACAAAATCTCCTTATTTGAAGGTTCTGGGGAATAGAATGAATCTTTCATAGTCTCAGCTTCAGCTAACTTTTCTTTTCCATGTTGTAAAATGTCTTTTAATCTCTGAACTTTACCGAGATTTTCCTTGTTCATAATCTTTACTTGCTTTTTCTGACCTGTCCTCTTTGTCCTCCCTCTTTCTTCCTCTTTTCTTTCATTCTTCTTCTTCTGGAAGCTTGCTCCTACATGCCATCAGACATTCCAAGATGCTTTGATGTTTCTCTAAGTTGTTAATATAGGCTCTGAAAAAGGTTTCCAATTCATTAAGTTATTCCACTTGCTATGATATTGTTCATCTCTCTTAGGACCTTTTCCTCTTATACCAACTGTGGAGATAGATAGAGGATCATTTTTTCTTTCCATATCAACTAGGTTGTATATTGTGTTTTGACAGTTTAACACATCTTCTTCTGTCAAGGTGTCTTTCACAATAACAGTAGCTAATGGAACTACCACTTGTATATTGAAAATGGTGGTTTGTGAAACAATCAAGATCTTTTTCTAACAGATCTTTTGCCCATTCCAAGGGATTTCAAGACTTCTATCGATTTTACATCTGGGTCTAGAAAAGGAGTTAATCTCTTTTCATCCTAAATTCAAGAAAATTTGTAATCTAGTAGTCTGTAACTTTTCCTCCACAGCCTTCATTAATTGAAGGAGGATCTTCTAGAATTGATCAAGAACTCCTAAGGATGTGCAAAAATATTTCTCCTCCATGGCTACTAAGCTTATGACTAATGACTTTAGAACTTGACTTGTGTGGTTGTTCCAATAAATCAGAATGACCACTTAGAAGAAATTTAATAAGTCAGGAAGAGGATTTACTATCTAATAAGCTCTAGTGAAATAGTGTAATTAAATGTTATTTTTCTATGGTGTGCACCACTTTAATGTTATTGTTTCTAAATGTGGGGCTTCTGAACTGTTACCACCTAAGTGGGTATCACCACACTTCAGAAAATCTATAGGTGCATCTTTGTGATGAAGTAGCTCCACATCATAATTGGCAAATTTGTTTGCATATTGTTGTTCCTTCATTGGAATTTTTGTAATAGTAGTTGATGCCAAGTTAAAATACTGTTGAACTAAAATATTCAATTTGGTAGCAAGTTACCATCCTGCATGAACACTATGGACTTCACTAGTTAAAACTGGGGGCAAATCTTTTTTTAGGATAATCAAACACAAGGCTATCTTCACCACCTGGTTAGTTAAGGAACAGGACCAATTCACACTTGATCTGAATTTGCAGCAAGCTTGTTATGCTCATGAATTGTTTCATGGACACAGTTCTCAAGCATTCTCACATAACTATCATTTTTTGCATTAGTAACACAAATTATCTGTCCTCTATTTCCAACATGTTCTGCATTCTCCATTAATAGTGTACAAGCCTCATGTTGGTACTCTGTAATTTTACAAAGTGTTTCCACTGCTACAACTAGACCATGAAGAATACTGCAGTGCTCTGGGTCTGCCTGAGGATTAGGAGACCCTACAGCCACCATCACTGCCATCAGCTCCTGCAAATTTTGGTCCTTTTGAGTGCAAGAATTTAAAACTTGTGCTCCAGAATGAAATTCACCAAATTTTTGAAAAGAAATATATCATACATTACTCTGTAATATTCCATGGAAGATTCTACTGAGCAAATCCACAATGATTTAGATATGGGAAACAAAGGGTTGATTCCTTGGGTCTTATTCTTCACTATCATATCAAACTTGACATGCTTTCTGCATGATTCTACTGTATAAGGGCAGTAATCTAGAACAAATACTCTTTTATGAGATATATAAAAACTATTCAATCTGCTTAAAATTTCTGTCTGGTACTGCAATGGAAACTAACAGAGGCTATTATCCACAGCCTTTCTGAAAAGGCTACTGACTGGATATGGAGGGTTAGTGCACAGTCAAGAGTATCTGGTACTAGACAGAGGGGGCTATGCTTTTCCCCTGTCATCTCTGAGCATACTGGTTCTTCTCAGTCATTCCAAATGCAGAAGCACGCATGTGTGTACCTGAACACAAACACTCAAATGCTCAAGCTCGCCCGTGTGCAGAAGACTGACAGTCTTGCCAAGGACCCCTTCGCCTTAGGTAAGCCTGATGCACAGGTCTCTAACCAAACAAAATGAGGGCAGATCCAATGAGAAAAAAAATGCCTCTGACCCTCAATTTCTTCTACCTGCTAATTTTTCCAGTCAGTGACCCGAAAGCCTCCCCAAGAATGGAATACCAACCACATCACCTGCTAAAAGTCATGCCTCAAAGCACAGTGCCCTCCTACCCCATCTCCCCTTCTCCATTTCTACGTGTCCCAGAGGTTTTGACATGTTGTGTCTTCATTTTCATTTGTCTCAATTATTAACAGAATTCTCTTGCAATTTCTTCATTGATCTATTGATTATTTAAAAGTGTGCTGTTTAATCTCCATGTTTGTGAATTTTACCTTTTTCCATCAATATCGATTTCCAGCTTCATTCCATTATGATCAGAGAAAATGTTTTGTATAATTTGATCTTTTTAAATTTATCAAGACCTGTCCTGAAACCCAATATATTGTCTATCTTGGAGGATCCATGAGTGCTTGAAGAGAATGTATGTCCTTCTTTCTTGTGGTGTAATGATATATAATATCTGTTAGTTCTCGGTCATTTATCATGTTGTTCAAACTCTCTGCCTCTTTATTTATTCTCCATCCAGATGTCCTATCAAATACTGACAGAGGTGTATTGAAGTCCACTATTAGTGTACAGACATCTATTTCTCCCTTCAGTTGCCAATGTGTGCTTCATGTATTTGGGGGCACACAGGTTAGGTGCATAAATATTTAGTATAGTGTATTAGTCAGCCAAAGGGCTGCAGATACAAAGTACCAGAAATCTGTTGGCTTTTATAAAAGGTATTTATTTGGGATAAAAGCTTACAGTTACAAGTCCTTAAAGAGGTGAATTCAAGGTTACTTCCTTACCTAACTCTGTTGCCACGTGTTGAAAAAAGACGGCAGTCAATGTCTGCTAGGAATCAGCCTTCCTCTTCCTCTTAAAGCTCCATGGGTCCAGCTTCCTCTGATATCAGCTGCAGGCTGCCATAAGGCTTATCACTCTTCCCAGGGCTAGTCTCTTTCTGGGTTCAGCTGCTCTGTTCTCTTGACAAGGTCAGCTGTAAACTATCAGGCAAATGGCTCATCTCTCTTCCTGGGGCCTCTGCCATGTCTCTGGAGCTGTCTTTCATCCTCTGTGTATCTTCTCTGTGTATCTCTTTCTGTGTTCTTAATTGAGCTTCTGTTATATAGCCCACCAATGGGGCAGGGACTCAAACTTGCACACCCTAATGATGTGGTTGAATCAAAGCCCTAATCTTTATTTAATAAAGGAAAAGTGAAACCTCTGACATACAATCAAAGGGGTATTATGCCAAGAGGAACAGACCAGTTTACAAACATAATCAATATCTCTTTTCAGAATTCATGAATAATATCATGTGGAGTGCCACACTCCACCCTCTGAAATCCAAAAACACATTGCAACATTAAAAAAAAAAAATCCTTTTGATTACCAATACTAAATACCAAATCACATCATAATAAGTTTATAGAAATAAAGTTTGTCTTGGGGGATAGTTTTATCTGGCTGTAGACCTCTGAAACTTACAAAAACTTTATTATCTTCCAATATACAGAGGCACAGACAAAGGATAAACATTTGTATTACCATAGAAGAAATTGGGAGGGAAACATGAGTTCTATAAATCAGTGGGGCATACTTCATTAGATTTTAAAGTTTGAGTCATTCTCAAGGTGATGACTTCTTCACCCTTTCCACAGGCTTGCCCAATGGCCATTTCCTTGGTTCCACCCTCATTAGGTATCTGGGTGGTGACCGAGTTACAGACCTCACCCTCCCAGAATGTTGAGGTGATGGCCACATTTCACCCAATCTGTGGGTTAAAGTCTCAACCCCTTTAGTACAGTGAGGGGGAGGCAACATTCTCCCTGATCTCTGGGCTGCAAGCTTATCCCTCTCAGAGCACCAAGATGGTTATCTTGTCTTTCCTAATCCATGGGAGACAGGCCCAGGCTTCTCAGACCAATGGGGTAGTAACCTTACTCTTCCCAACCCTTGGGAAATGTTATCCACCATTCCTGTAGACTGGAATGGCAAAACTCTCACTGAAGAGTGGGCTGGAACATCCACCCTTTTCAAATGCCAGGGCAAACTCACCCTCTTTGTACACATGGGTGGGGTCCTTTTTTTGGTCCAAGGAGATGTCTTAATTCCAGACCTCAGGTATCATGGTTTTCTTCTTAAAGCCATTTTCCCTTCCACACCTCCCATCCATGACCCTTTAAGTCCAGGCTGACAGTGATTTTGTTCATACAGTGCTCACAAAAAGCTTGTTGGTTTAGCATGCAGAAAAAAGTGGTACAAGACATCAGACAATAAGAGTTTCCAGAAGGCTTTCTTATATAACTGTATTTTCAATCCTGACTTACAAGTTCCATGTTCAGTTAATTCCTCAAATGGGACATTACTGTCTAGGGGTTTGATTTACAGAGGCTTGGAACTTCCAGAATCAGTTTTGGGTTTCTTCATGCAACAATAGTTCAGTTATCAGCTTATCTCTTCCCTCTAACACTTTGCTATAAGCTGCAAGGAGAAGCCAGACTGCATTTTCCACATTTAGTTTGGAAGTCTCCTTGCCTAAATGACCAAGCCCATAATTTTTAACTTCTGCCTTCCATACAACATCAGGAGTCAATCTTGCTAATTCTCTGTGACCACTTTTCCTCCAGTTTCCAATAATAGTTTCATCATTTACTTCTAAGTCCTCATGAAAAGTTTCTTTAGTGTTCATTTTCCTACCAATAGACTCTTCAAAGACGACTGGGCTTTTTTTATCAAACATCTCACAATTCCTCCAAAAAAATATCCCTTACCCAATTATAAAACCATTCCAGCATTTTTGGTAATTACAAAAGTACCACCCACTGTTGGTACAAAATTCTGTATTCGTCAGCCAACGGGATGCTGATGCAAAGTGCCAGAAATATGTTGGTTTTTATAATGGGTATTTATTTGGGGTAAAAGCTTACATTTACAAGGCCCTAATGAGTCAAACTCAAGGTTACTTCCTTATCTAACTCTGTTTCCACATGTTGAAGCAAGATGGCAGGCAACATCTGTGACAGTTCAGGCTTCCTCTTCATCTAAAATCTCCGTGGATCCACATTATTCTTATCTCAGCTGTAGGATGGCAAAAGGCTTGTCTCTCTTCCCAGGGCTCATTTCTTTCTGTGCTCAGCTGCTGTAGTCTCTTCACAAGATCAGCTGTAAACTATCAGACAAATGTCTCATCACTCTTCTCAGGGTCTCTGCCATGTCTATGGCACTGTCTTTCTCCCTCTGTGTATCTTCTCTGTGTGTCTTAATTGAGCATCCATTATATAGCCCACCAAGGGGTCAGGAGAACCAACCCCTGCACACCTTAAAGAAATGGTCACATCAAAGCCCTAATCTTGATTTAATAAAGTAAAATTGAATCCTCTGAATTTAATACAAGCAAAGGGGTATCATGCCCAGAGGAAGAGACCAGTTTACAAACATAATCAATATATCTTTTTGGAATTAATAAATAACATCAAATTGCCACATATAGTTATTTCTTCTTGGTAAATTGTCCCTTTTATTAATATATAATGATTTTCTTCATCCTTATAATAGTTTACATTTAAAATCTATTTCTCCAATATTAGTATCATTATTCCAGATCTGTTTTGGTTATTATTTCTGTGGAATATCTCTTTCCAAACTTTCACTTTCAGCCAGTTTGTTTCCTTACATCTGAAATGAGTCTCTCATAAACAGTGTACAGGTGGCTCATATTTAAAATATATTCTATCAATCTATGTCATTTGATTGGGGAGTTTAAAATCATTAACATTAAATGTTATTACTGTAAAGGCATGACTTACTTCAGACATATTATCCTTTGGTTTTCTGTTTTCATATCTTATTATTGTCTGTCTTTTTACTCTTCCTAATAAATGTCATTTCTACACTCTTCTCCAAGTCTTTCACTCTTGTTTATCCCTTTCAGGCTGCAATACTCCCTTTAGGATCTCTTGTAGCTCTGTTCTTTTGTTTAATATTCTCTCAATTTTGGTTGTCTCTGAAGACTTTAAACTCATTCTAATTTTTTAAAGACAGTTTTGCTTGATACAGAAATCTTGCCTGGCAGTTTTTCTCTTTCAGTACCTTAAATAAATCTTGGCACTGCTTTCTCATTTCCATGGTTTCTGATAAGAGGTTGACACTTAATATTATTGAAGTTCCCTTGTATGTGATGCCTTACTTTACTAATTCTGCTTTCAGAATCCATTCTTTAGCTCTCATATTTGTCAGTTTGCATAATAGGTGTCTTAGATTAGGTCTATTCACATTTATTCTTTTTAGAATGTGTTGTCCTTCTTGGAAATTGATATTTATATCTTTCTTAAAGGTTGGGAAGTTTTTGGTCATTATTTCCTCAAATATTCTTTCTGCTCCTTTTCCATTCCCATTTTGGGCACCAATTATTCATATATTTGTGTGTTTCAAGTTTTCATTCAATTCCGAGACACTGTTCCATTTTTAACATTCTTTTCTCTCTCTGTTCTCCTGTCTTTTTCAGTTCCGAAGTTCTATCCTTGATATCATTAATTCTGTCCTCCATCATTTCAAATCTGTTGTTATGTGCTTCTGATGTATTTTTAATCCCATTCATTTGTGTCTTTCATTTGCATAAACTCTGTTACTTTACTTTGCACGCTTTCATATTGTTCTTTATCCTCATCCAGTGTTTTCTTAATATATTTTATTGCTTTGGTCATA
This sequence comes from Tolypeutes matacus, assembly GCA_026826555.1. Lineage (NCBI taxonomy): Eukaryota > Metazoa > Chordata > Mammalia > Cingulata > Chlamyphoridae > Tolypeutes > Tolypeutes matacus. The sequence continues at coordinate 6,497 of JAKSZT010000291.1, read as the reverse complement.
TTTTCTTTCAATTCTTTGAATTGATTTAGAGATTTGTGTGATTATCATTGATTAGTTGTCTTGAGTCCTGTATCTCAAGATTTTTGGTTTGTTCTTTAGGCTGGACCAACTTTTCCGGTTTCCTAGTATGGCTTGTAATTTTTTCCCCCTAATGTTTAATCATCTGAATATGTTAAATTTACTCTATTGGTCAATTTCTCTCTTTTCCCTAGTTTTGTTTTTTTATATTTATTTATTTTTCATGGCTCTTCCTTGATTTTGTGTTCAACTTATTTCAAGTCTTCATAAAATTGCCCCACTTAAGTCATCAAAATTGGGCCAGGGACTCACTAATGGGTTGCAGATTTTCAGTTAAGACAGACCCCAAACCTGTTCTTCTTTTGTAATTTCCTGGCCAGTCAGCAGATGGTGCTTGTAGCACTTTGGCAGTGTGATAGAGTTATGAATTCCAAAAATAGATATTGGATTATGCTAGTAAACTGGTCTGTTCATCTGGGCCTGATTATGGCTTTGATTGGGCCATGTCAGTAGGGTGTTGAGCCCCACCCTTTGGGCTGGCAATCAAAGATAAAAGACATGGAAGAGGATAGAGTTGGAGTTTTTGAGTTGGAGTTCTGATGTGGAGTTTTGATACTGGAGCCCAGGGAAGTAAGCCCACAGAGCAGCTTTGTCATGAAGAAGGAGGGGAGGCTCCGGGAAAAGAGACAAGCTGTTCACTTGATAGTCTACAGCTAGCCTTGTGGAGTGAAGCAAGCTTGAGCTCAGAGAGAGGCAAGCCCCAGGAAGAGAGGAACCCAGAAAGCTTGAACCCTGGCAGACGTTGGCAGCCATCTTGCTCAAGCAAATAGCAATAGACTTTAGTGAGGGAAGTAACTTATGCTTTATGGCCGTTAACTGTAAGCCTCTACCCCAAACTGTAAGCCTTTTCCCCTTTATAAAGACTAACTGATTTCTGGTATTTTGCATCAACACCTCTTTGGTTAACTAATACAGTGCTCATTGGTGAACCTTCCCATGGTATTGTTTCTTTCGATCTTCATTTGCCACTCTTTCTGATCTGGGCAGAGTCAACATTCTAAGCAGATTCTGCTGGCCAAATTCACTGAAGAGAAACCACTCTCTTTCCTCTGATGTATATTCCCTTTTCCCTGGGAGGAACACATACATTACTCCCCCATCAGATGCAGTGAGCAACAGGTTTTATCCAAGCTGAATGCCTTTCCAGCCATTATGTTGGTTTATTAATTCATGGTTCTAATTTTGATTCTTTGTCTTTCTTTTCGTTGCCTTTCCAGAGGTTATGCACAACTCTCCTGTTCTGCTGATCCATAAAGCAGATTCCTCAGACAGCTTTTGACCCTTTCTCCATTGTTTTTGGAAAGAACTAATCCTTGGCTGCCTCTTCCTATGCAATCTTCCCAGCATTCTTCTAATGTCTTTTTAATTTCATCCATTGTGTATTTCCCTCTCATAAGGACTGTTACATTTCTTTGTAGGCTGTCAGCTTTTCAAATTACTTCTTAAAAACATTCCTTTCTCTCTTATTTCCACCATTCAGTTAATGAAGACATTCACTACTTTATAAGGTGTGTTCAGAAGACCAGATAATTAGTGGAAAAGTGATAATATTGTTTTTTCATTGTATGCCTTAAAGTGCTTAAAAGGCGGGACTCTTTAGTCAGACTACTTTTGCATTCTGATATCAGTTATAAAGGCTATATCATTTTGAACAAGTAAAAAAGTTTATATGACTCTATTTTCTCAACTGTGATCTGTGATGATAGGCAAGAATAGACCCTCATCTTGGAGTTGTTATGAAGATATAAAAAGTTAGTTTATATAAAACATTTATATATTTATAGTAATTAATAAACTGCATAGAAATGCAAAGTATTGCTACTAACTATTATTCATTTCTTGACTCAACAGTCATGAAAAATATGCATATACATATATATATTTTCTGAATAAACTACATATCCAAGAACCACATTATGCCCTGAGGATACAATTTTTGGACAGACAAAATGCTGCCTTAAAGTAAATTAAAGTGTAGTGTAGTGGTAGATCTAGATACAATCTAACTTTCATATCAAGAAATATTGATCAATGACTCTGCTAAGTGATAAAAAAGAAAGGTCCAATGTGAGTAATGTAAGTCAAGGATTTTCTCTTGAAGAAAAGATATTTGAGTGTGAATATTCTCGCTGTCCTGATTTTGTGATAATCAGAGTAGGCTTAACATTTGCTATATTAGAAACCATGCATGTGTCCCCAGACCTAGTTTTTCTCCCTGGGTCTGGTTTTTGGAATGCTTGTGATAAACTAAGATTGATTTATTATATGACCATCCTGTATGGGAAAAGATTGTAACTTTGGGTATCTTAAGAGATATAGGAGGGAGACGGATGTGGCTCAGGTGGTTGGGTGTCCGTCTTACATACAGAGGGAACTGGGTTTGATTCCTTGGACCTCCCGGTAAAAAATTAAAAAGAGAAAAATATAGAAGGCACGTGGGCCACTAGGTCCCACACACAGGTGAGCCATCAGGCTCCAAGAGCCATGCAGTAAGATGATGATGTAACAGGAGAGTGACACAAGGGAAAGCCAAGATGCGACGTAATGAAAAACCAGGAACTAAGGTGGTATAGGCAATAGGATGCCTCTATCCAGCATCAGAGGTTCCAAGGATCAAATCCCAGTGAAGACAGGAGGAGAAGGATGAAAAGAGAGGTCAGGAAATGGGCACAGAGTTGGCCAGCAAATGGACACAGAAACAGCAAAAATGGGGAGGGGGGTAAAAATAGATAAAAGTAAATAAATAAACAAATAAATCCTTTGAAAATATGGATAGGGGAGGAAGACTATAGTTGGTAGTAATATTTTAATGATGCTCTTTCATTATTTGAAAACAAATATGTCATAACAAAGCAGGGTGTTTGAGGGGGGTGATGTGTGGGAGCCCTGAATGATGTTATGCATGTTTGTTTTGTTAGTTCACAATGTTTACTGAACACTTATAGTTTATGTATGTTCATGTATGAATGATATACTTCAATAAATTGTTTTAAAAAATACATACATTTTTTTCTTTTTAAAGAAAAAAAAAGGAAAAGTTATTTGAGCTGATATATGAAGTGTGAAAGATTATTAAATTGAGAGCTAAATAAACATTTTTTTATTGATGTGATAAATAGAAAATCATGAACATTGTTAATTTTCACCATTTGAAATATTTTTTAATAGGAAAAAAATGGAATACTTCAATTTTCATGCAGTTAAGTAGATATCGCTTTGTCTAATTTGTGAACTTTATTATTGTTTGGATATTGATAGGCAAATGTGAATGCATTCTTTGTCTTAGGGCTAATCTGTTTTTTCCTCATCATAAAATAATTTCTGATAATTTCAAAGAGCAACTCAATGGATAAACCGGAGTACAACCATGACTAATACTTTGCCTTCATAATTTGAAAACATGTTTGAATGGAAGAATCCATAGAATGAACCTGGATTGCTGTAAATATCTTAGGTTTTGTATGAGATGGATATTCAGAAATACTTGTGAAGTGCTTTATTCTTTTATTCCAGAAAAATCAACTGAAGATCATAATCAGGAAAATGAATTTTAAGATGCTGTGGTTTCAAATATCTGAAATTTTTTATAAGACAACATGATATCCACATTATACTCTGTGTTTTGTCTCTGAATGTTTTTTTTTTCCAAGTGGACTCTTGAGAATATATATAAACCACATTCTGTTATCAAAAATTTGTTTTTTCCGAGAGAGATATATATGTTTTCTTTATATAACTGATTAGAAACTGAGGTCCTGAAAAGTATTGGATTGGATCTTTAAATCAAACTTAAGAAATAACTATTTTATTACATTGTTTTCATGACATTCTTATGGTGTATTCACAGGACAACTATCCCTGTTGGAAAAACAGTGACTTTTATTGAAAGAAAAGTAGATTTATCTATAAGAAATAAATATGAGGTTAAAAAATCATTTATGGGAGCAGATGTGGCTCAAATGGTTGAGTACCTGCTTCCCACATGAGAAGTCCTAAGTTCAGTTCCCAGTGTAACCTAAGAAAACAAAGGCAAACAACAAGCAAGCAAACGAAAAATACCAACTCAGGGAAGCTGAGGTGGTTCAGTAGTTGAGCCCCAGCTTCCCACTAACAATGCCCCAGGTTTAATCCCTGGCCCCAGAACCTCAAAAGAAAAAAAATAATTTTAAAAATCAATTTTGTTTTATCACGGCATTGAGAAATGCATGGGCCTTAACCCAGAGGCTCAGTATTTCATCTTTAAGTTATATATATATATCATATATCATATATATATCTTAACTATCATTCTTTTGAGAAAAAATCCATTGAATACCAATATTCCCATGCTTTAAGGACCAAAATGATTCATCTTTGTTATCCCATTCTGCTAGCTAATGTGCTAATGGACAAGCCAATGAATAATACTATGATTTCCTTAAATTCTCCTGTTTCTCTTGAAAATATAATTTTCTAGCAAATCTTGGTCACTGACTTCCTCTGAAGAGCAATAACTTGTTTTACAAATGAAGGCATTATTTTTTTTTTAGCAAATCATGTTCTGTTACAGAAATTTTCTACAACACTATAAGGAACTAGAAATCTGTTACAGAATCAATCTGCTCTGCAAAAAGGTATTCTTGTTAATTAATATTTCAGTACCATTAAACTGGTTGTGTATATGTATTGCTGATTTCACCTGAAGAGGAGATACAGGCTAGAAAAACACACACCATGAATTTTTAGCAAAACATGATCAATCTGAAAAACCAAAGTAAAGCCATTTCCTTAATTCTCGTTTAGTCTGAAATCATAAAGTAATGGACATCCATGAGCAGTTGTACAAACATTAAAGTTAAGAAGAAAAGCTATGATAAAAGTTACCTCATATTATAAAGTGGTTAGTAGGGTTAAGTATTTCATGCACATAGTTTTACATAATTTACATAGCATTAGGCAAACTAAATAATATATTGTCCTTGTATACATGAGAAACACATGCTAAGCTATATTTATAATTTACCAAAGTCAGAGTTAGTTAACAGAGCCAGGATTTCAAATCAAATGTCTTTGACTTCACAAATTAAGTCAGTGAACTGTATATACAATCCCATTTTAACATGCAAAATTTTGGAATCATTATCAGTTAGAAAAAATACAAATTATACACTCATCTATTTGGATTAATTCTATAAAGTCATACAGCTTAAAAGCCAATCAAAGTTTACAAATAAAATAAAATGAATTCTATATCAATAAGCTAACTAATAAATTACATTTAATATTCATTTATCATATTGTCAGAAAAAAAAATTATGATGCCAATATCACATATGCCAAATAGATGGTTGAAAATTCATGTTATCACTCTTCAATAATTTCCCTCATATTTAAATATACTCCCTTATTTCTAATGTCCCTATAATATTATCTCCCATCAAGAAAATTAAATAAAATTTCTGATTTGCAGCTCTGTTGACTGAAGTATATAGCAAGACCTTCTGATTTTCCCAGGTCATGTCTAGAAGGCATGTCACTCAATTTTAATAGAACTCTGAGTAAACTAGAACCCCCTATCTCAAATTTAAATATTATAGCTCATACCCTAGTTTGAGATTCATGGTTATAGCTTCTAAAGTACTGTGTGAGGAAAATATTTTTTCTTACCTATGGAAATGAACATTTCACTCAATTATAATACACTGTGAATATTATGAATATTATATGAATATATATGAATATTATATTTGGATAATTATCTGCCAGCTTAACAACCTTATTTTGAAGTCCAAGGGGATTCCCAAGGAGAAAACACAGTAACTCTCTTATGCAACAGAAATGTAACATGATGAGATTTTTCCCAAATAATATTCAAGTGAAAGTTTCTGGAACAACAAATTACATGATCAAAATTACTACACATAGGCACTTAGGCTCTTACTAGAAAATAATCCCTCAGTGGAAAAATGATATGGTACAGGATTGGAAAAATAATCTAATAATTATGTTCTAGTACATAGTCCTATAGCTGATATGTATTAGCTATGTGTCATTAGGTAAATAACTTAAATTCTCCAAAATCCTTTATCCTTTCTCTGGAAAGACAACCTCTTTAATTCATCAAAAATTTGAAAAATCTGTATGTAATAAATAATATGAACTCAAAACCTGTGACATAATTTTTAATTGTTTAATAAAAATTATTGATTCATATTTAAATTTTAAAGAGCTATACTTCAAAGTGGCATGACAGATAATTTAAGCAATTTGGAATCTCACAGAGAGGAGAAACTTATGGATAAGCAGTATTAATGGAAGACTCAGGGCAGTAGACAAATGACTAATATTCTATGTGACAGAACATTAGAAAATGGAGTTCTCATAGCGTTTTAGGTCACAGGTTGTGATTTTGATATGGTTTCTCTTAGTCTTGGGTATGT
>JAKSZT010000289.1:0-16602 GCA_026826555.1 Tolypeutes matacus | reverse complement strand
CTATATATCCATTGGTCCAAGACAAATCTTGTATCTAGATGTCCACAGGTCCTATTCAAATGTTCATTGTGCCCAGGTTTGTAGAAAGGCCTTTAGATAATGTCATGTTAATCCCTTTCACTTGTTCAAATGTAATGGTATTTACTTAGTCTTGGGAAATTAAAGTTATGTTATTTTAACCAGTCAATTTCCTTACCTAATTCTATGGGATAATAAGATAAACCATGTGCTCATATATGAAAAGGGAAAGGACAGTAACTTAACAGACAATATGATGTAGGTTAGAGTTGAAGGGAAGACACAAGCTTACACTGTCATTTACTTAACTTTACATCAGTTAGTTACTATTAAATAAGTAAGAATGATTCTTATGTTCATTTTCCCCAATTCTAAATATGTGTTATTCTTTACTTTGAAATATCATTTTTTCTCACTTTTCTGTAAAATTTCTTACATAAAATTCTTCAATAAGAAAACACCAGTGGTCAAACATTGAATGCCAATTGTAGTAGGATACATAGTTGTCATAGAATTCAATTCACAGATTTTAAATGATGACCCACAAAAAGTTCCCACTTGTCCAGAAGATTAAAAAGAGATCATAAGAGGATCTAATATGAACAGCTGTGTGCTAAAAAAAAAAAAACTAGAAATTGTTAATGAACTGGAGTATATCCTAGAAACACAGGAATAGCACAAACTGACCCTGGAAGAAATGGAAGACCTCAACAAATCAATCACAAGTAAAGTAATTGAAACAGGCATGAAAAATACCCCCAAAATAAAAATTCTAGGACCAGATGTCTTCAGAGTTGAAATCCATCAATGATTTAAATAAGATCGAATACCAATCTTTCTCAAACTCTTCCAATAAATTGAACAGAAAGGAAGGCTACCATCAACCTAATACAAAAACCAAGTAAACATATTTTTAAAAAATTAGAGAACAATATCTCTAATGATTATTGATGCAAAGATCGTCAACAAAATGATTGCTAAGTCCAAAAGAATTATGCTCCTTAATCAAGTGGGTTTTATTCCAGATATGCAAAGGTGATTCAATACTAGAAAATCAATCAGTGTATTACACCACATTAATAAACTGAAGAAAAATCACATGATCATGTCAATTGATGCAGAAATGGTTTTTGACAAAATACAACATGCTATCTTGATAAACATATGCTGAAAGAGAGGAACAGAAGTAATCTTTCTTTCTCAATATGATAAAGTGCATATATGAGAAAGCCACAGCTCATATCATACTCTGTGGTGTAAGACTGAAAGCTTTCCCACTGAGATCAGGAACAATTTGGCATCATTTATGAATTCCAAAAATAGATATTGGATTAAGTTTGTGAACTGGTCTTTTCCTCTGAGCATATTAGACTGTATTGGATTCAGAGGTTTACTTGATTAAATAATGATTAAGGCTTTGATTGGGTCACATCAGTAAGACATTGAGTCCTCAACCCCTTGGTGGGCAGAGACTCACAGAGAAAGTGCACTGAAGAGAAGGGAGGTTGCAGTTTTTAAGCTGGAGCCCCAGGAAGTAAGCACACAGGAACTTGGTTTTGAGGAAATGGAAAAGGTTCCGGGGAAGAGAAAAAGCAGTTCATATGACAGTCTACAGCTTGCCTTGTGGAGGTAGAAGAGGAGCTGAGCCCAGAGAGAAGAAAGCCCCAGGAAGAGAGAAATCCAGGAAGTCTGTACCATCAAAGACATCAGCAGCCATTTTGCTACAACACGTGGCAATAGACTTGGTGAGGGAAGTAACTTATGCTTTATGACCTGGTAACTGTAGGCTGCTACCCCAAATAAATACCCTTTATAAAAGTCAACAGATTTCTGGTATTTTGCATCAGCACCCCCTTTGACTGACTAAAACAACAAGGATGCTCCCTGTCTCCACTGTTATTCAATATTGTGGTAGAAGTTCTAGGTTGAGCGATTAGGCAGGTAAAAAAATATATAAAAGTATCTATATAGGAAGGAAGATACAAAAATTCTCCATTTGCTGATGATATGATTCCCCTAGAAAATCCTGAAAATCCACAGGAAAACTACTAGAACTAATACACAATTTCGGGAAACTGGTGGGGTAAAATACTAATATGCAGAAAATCACTAACATTTCTTTATACTACAAATGAACAAATTGAGGAGAGAGTGAGAAAAACTTCCACATACATTTGCAACTAAAAGAATCAAATATTTAGGAATAAAGTTAATCAAGGACATAAAGGACCTGAATTCAGAAAACTACAAAGCATTGCTAAAAGAAGCCAAAGAGGACCCATATAAATAGAAGGGCATTCCAGGTTCTTGGATTGGAAGACTAAATATCATGAAGAAGTCAATTCTACTCAAAATGATTTACAAATGCAACATAATCTTGGAAAAAATTGAACAACATTTTTTTAAAGTATTCAAAGCCAATTTTCAAATTTATCTGGAAGAGTAAATGCCTCCAAATATCCAAAAATATATTTTAAAAAAAGAATGATCTAAGACACTCTATTCCAGACTTTAAAGCATCTTACTCCTTAGCTATCGGCTCTGCCTATAGTGTCTGGATATCTACAGAGCCCTCAAGAGCCCCACTATTTCTGGTAGTATTTATTATTTGAGTCAATGAGTTGCTGCTGAAACATATATAAGCATAACCTCTGAAATAATCTCCCAATTCAGTTTGAAGTCTCTTAGCCCTATAAAGTCATTTTTCTTTACCTTTTCCCCCATTGGTCAATGTCTTTTTCCAGTTGCATTTCTAGTAGAGAATGTGGCAGAGCTTCCCAGGATGGGAATTTGATATTCTTTTGGTTATTTTGTGAATCTCCACCCACCGTGAAATTGCCCTATGAACATTTGAACACATTTATATAGGTAAGTCCAGGTGAACCTCCACCCATACATCCCCCAACTCTGATACACCACTCCAATGATCCTCCCCTGCCACAGTTGTAACGCTTCTGTGATCCAAAACTTCTTCAAATTGAAGCCAACAAAATAAATGATAAAATTATAGGAAAATGATATAAGAATGATGGTTTTAAAAATAATAAAATACAAAAAATTAAAAAGTTTGAAATAATAAAAAAATAAAATGTAAAATTTAAAAAAAAACATTGTCTTTCATTACTGTAAGATCTATTGTCTTGTATATATAGTGACATTTGCTTCCATTTATTCACCCAATGTCTTTTTTCTTTTATTTTGTCTTCAAAGTAGTTTTAGGTTACTGAAAAGTCATGTACAGAATATAGGTGATTCCCATATACCCAATCTCCTCTCTCTCTTTTCTCTTTTCCCCTATTAATAACATTTTACACATGGATGGTAATTTGTTACAGTTGACATATAAACTAACTATTTTATACTAACCATGGTCAATGACTTACATTGTGATTTACATTTTGGACTGTACACTTTTATATATTTTGATGAAGTTTGACATGGTCCATATACATCCTTGCAGGATCATGTAGAACAATTGCAACACTGCAAAAATATCCTTTGTTCCATGTATTCTGGCCTTACTTTGGAATTTACACTCCCCAGTGTGATAAAGTTGGACTCAGTTTGTGTTTTCCCTACAAATGTCTTTGAATCTCAAGACATTTGGGCCCTGAATCTCAACAAACTTGCAACACCTACTCTCCAGTTCATTGTACTCACCCAGCACAACTAACAAAGTGATCATGACGACAACACCCATGTCAAGGAACAGAGAAAGTCCATAACTACAAGCAAGAAAGTCCCATCCATTTACCTCATGGACTCTTAGCCTCATCTCAATTAGAGGTCTAGTGGGCATCACTATCACACAATCCTCAGGACTGGGGAATGGACGATGGACTAGAATAGACTTAGAGTTGTTCTACTGTAGATGCATTGTGATCCTAGCAATGGGACCACTTTTATCATGGATCTGGAGGTAGTGGCCACTGGAAGTTCTGAGGGGAGGGAGATGGAAAATAGGTGTAATGTGGGGGGCATTTTCAGGACCTGGGAATTATCCTGAATGACATTGCAATGACAGATACAGGCCATTGTATATCTTGTAATAACTTGCAAAAATATGCAGGAGAGAGTGTAAACTACAATGTAAACTATAATTATCGATTAGCAGCAATGCTCCAAGATGTGTTCATCTATTTTAACAAATGTACCACACTGATGAAGGATGTTGTTGATGTGGGAAAATGTGGGAAGACTAGGGAGCAAGTCATATGGGAATCCCCTATATTTTTTGTGTAACATTTATATAATCAGTTTATTTAAAAAAATAATAAAGGATACTAAAGCATATTACTTACACACAGTGATAAAAAATGGCATGGTACTGGCATAAATTTAGATAGATTGACCTATGGAATTGAATAAAATTCAGAAATCATCACTCACATCTATAGTCAAGAGATTTATTTTAATTTAAAAAATTCCCTGAAGTTTATCATGCATACAAGAACATACATAAACAAGGTGTATAATAAAATTTCTGAAATTACAAAACATTCATAGCATAGAGAACTCCCATTTTCCCACCAAAACTTTGCCTTGTTCTGGAATATTTGTTACATATGATGAAAGAGAATCATCAAAATATTATTACTAATTATAGCCTGTATCTTACATTTGGTGCACCTTACCCCAAACCCACCCTATTATTAATGCCCAGTATGACATATTTGCTATAGTTCATATGAGAACATTCTCATATTTGTCCTGTTAATCACATTCCATCATCCACAACAGGATTCACTGTGTTATATACCTCCATGCCTTGCACAATCCATTCAAAGTCGTTTTCATTTTCATCACAAAGTTGAGCTATCCTCAATTCCTCAATTTTAGAACATTTTCATTACTACAGAAGGAGAAATTCCATACCTCCTTATACCTCAGTATTGTTAAACTTTAGGATTGAAAGACTATTTTCTTTCCATTGTTGCAGAAATATTACAATATTGTGGTAAACTATTTTCCATTAGTTGTTATTTGCCCATCTATCACCATATTCCTAAGAATTTGTAAGAGAAGAACATTCTTAGGTTTATACGATTAACCTGAGTCCTCATCCTTCAACAAAATCAGGATGCTATACAATTCCTACATTATCCCCTAGTTTTCATTCAATTGACATTTACATCCCTACACTACCCCTTTCAGCCACAATCATATTTATAAGTCAGCAGTGTTACTAATACTCAATATAATGTGTTACCATCAACGTTATTCATTTTCCCACTTTAAAAATAAACCTCATTAAAAATTCTACATATAGCAAGTATTAGCTCCCTTTCTTAATGCACATTTTATCTCCTAGTAATATGTATTCAAAGAGTTTACCCCTATAAGGTTACTCATTTTCTTAACTTCATATTAGTGAGAACATAAAATATTAGACCTTTGTGCTTGGGTTATTTCGCCCAACATAATGTCCTCAAAAAGGATGTAAGACATGAATATAAAATCTACAACCGTAAAACTCTGAGAAGAAAATATAGGGAAACAACTTCAAGAACTTGTGGTAGGTAGAGGTTTCTTAAACCTTACACCCAAAGCATAAGCAATGAATGAAAAAAAAAAAAAAGATAAGTGAGATCTCCTAAAAATTAAACACTTTTGCCCTAAAAATGCTTTACATTCCATCTATTCCATTCTTACCTCCCCTTCTCCTAAGAACCTACGATAACAACTAAGTTTCAGTTTTTCAAGAATGAGATTCATAATTACAGGCATTAATATGGAGGTATTGACATACTGGTCTGTTTTCTTTTAATAGGCACTGCCTATGTTTTCAAGGGATTCTTTCCCTCTAATTAAGAACATAACAGGATTCCCCAGGATGGGCGTTCGATATTTTCTTATTTGTTGTGTGGGTCTCCACCCATTGATATAACACACTATGAGACAATGAACACTTACATATTCCATAGAAGCCAACTCCAGTTCTGGCTTGTCCCTTATACTGCCCTACATGCAACAGCCTACACAAGTAACACTTCCCTGCCATATTTGCCAAAAGGATATTCTCAACATTGTTGTTTTAAACACAGACCTGCAAATCCCCAGAGATCACTTGCTCCTTCCCTGATCTTTCTCCAGTTCCATGGATAGTCCAACCCAACACTCCCATCCTACTCCCCCTCATAGACCAGCACCGCTGAACCCAATCTCATCACTGCACCGTCACACTCATCCACTGCTCAACTACACCCTTCCACCTTGTCATAGATTTTGCCCATATGGGCATTGTCTCACCACCCTCTACTCCCTTTCTTTCTCCTTTAAACCTATCTTCTGGACTCTAGCTCTGCAAATCTGCTTAATTTGTTTAATTCATATCAGTGTGGTCATATAATATTTGCCCTTCAGTGCCTGGGTTACTTCACTGAACATAAGTTCTTTAAGATTCATCCTTGTTACCCCATGTGTTAATATGGAATTCCTTCTTACAGCTGAGAAATATTCCATGCTATGTATACACCACTGTTTGCTGAACCATTCATCTGTTGATGGACATATGGATTCTTTCCAACTTTTGGCAGCAGTGAATAATACTTCTATGAACATTGTTGTGCATATAACTGTTTGTCTCATTGCTTTCAATTCTTCTGGGTATATACCCAGCAATGGGATTTCTGGATCATATGTCATATTTAGGGCATTCAAATTGTTCAGCATGATCTTACAAAAATGGATACAGGAAACTTCAAATTTCATGAGAACATTTAAAATATAAGAGCCAAAATGTAAACCATAGTGTAAACCATCAACCATAGTTCATAGCAATGCTTCAATATTTGTACATCAGTTGTAAGAAATGTACCATCTGCATGTAAAAATTTGTTAATAGGGGTGAAGAGAAAACAGGGAGGGTGTAGGGTATATGGTATGGAATCTTTTATATACTTTTTGTGACTTTCCTGTATGCTAAAACTCCTTTGAAGATAAAATGAAAAAAAAAAATGACAGTGGTGGGATGCATGGAATAAAATTATACTGTATACATAAGAAAACAGATTCAGTGATGAAAGGCACAATGTCTACATTTTTTAGAAATTTTTCATATTTTTAAAATTTTGGTTCCTTTTAAAAAATTATTTCATTTTCTTTTTAATTTTATTTGGTTGTTTTATTGGCTTCTGTTTTGGAGAGGTTTGGGTTACAGAAGGGTCACAACATTGGCAGGGGAGGATCACTGGTGCAGGGTGTCAGTGATGGGGTATGCATGGGAAGAGGTTCACCTGGTGCATGACTCTAAGGCATATGAATATGTTCAAGTGTTCATGGGGCATTGTCTCAGTGGATGGAGTTCCACACAATAACCAAAAGAATATTAATTCTATCCTGGAGAGTTCTGCTACATTCTCTAATAGGCAGCAAGGATCCACCAGTCCAAGGAGAGTGCCTAGTGAAAGAAAACAGACTGTTATGTCAAGCCTTTGATATTGATGATTGTACCTATGAAATATCTCTTGTGAAATTGAAACTTAGCCTAAATTATACATGCACAAGAGTTACCTCCAGAGGGCCTCCTTGTTGCTCAAATGTGGCCTCTCTCTAAGCCAAACTCAGCATATAAACACATTACCTTTCCTCCAGCATGGGACATGACTCCAGAAGATGAGCCTTCCTGGCACCAAGGGATTGTTACCGCGCACCAACAAGCAATGCATCTGGAAAAAGACCTTGACCAAAGAGGAAAATAGTAAAAACAAATGAGTTTTTATGTCTAAGAGGTTTCAAAGTGAGTTGTGAGGTCATTCCAGAGGTTCCACTTATACAAGTCTCAGCAGGATCTCATTGACTGCCACAGTAAACAGTGCCTCAAATACCAGGGCTCCTGAAGGCACTAGAGACATCCAGAAACTCTAAATAGGATATTTGGTTCAGGAATTCAGCACCCTGTCAGTGGGTCTTTGGAATTCATGCTCCCCTGTGTAACAAAGTTAAATTCATTTATAGTTTCTTTACACATGGCTATTCTGCCCCTTTTATTTGATCCCATAATTAGCACTATACTTTATAAATGTATGTCCCAGAGACTTAAATATTTGGTTTGTCCATGTGCCAGTTGAGCCCTGAATTTCAGCAGAGTTGCAATATCTATTCTCCAGTTCATCAGACTCACCTAGGACAACTATCAAGGATATAATGATGGCCATCACCCATCCCAAGGAACAGAGAGTATCTACAAATGCTAGTAAGATAGTTCCATCCATCTGCTTCATGTGATCTGAGCTCTCTCTCAAAGAGACTCAGGGTGGGCATCACCATCCCAAAACCCTCAAGATTAGGGAATGAACAATGGACTAATATAGAATTATTTTTATTCTACTGTATACTTACTATCCTAACAATGGAAGAACTCTTATCATTGATATAAAGGCAGTAGTCTCCTGAGGTTCTGAGTGATGGAAGAGGGAAGATTAGGTGTACCATGGGGACAATTAGAGTTGTCCTGCATGACATTGCAGTGGTGGATACAAGCAATTGTTTATTTTGTCATAACCTACAAAATTGAGTGGGAAAGAGTGTAAACTATAATGAAAACTGTATTCCCTGTTTATTAGCAATGCTTAAATACATGTTCATCAATTGTAACAAATGTACCACACTAATGGTTAATGTAGGAATGTGTGGGAGAGGCAGGGAATAGGGCATAAGGGAATCCCTTATATATTTTATGTAACATTAACTAAAACTTCTCTTAATATAAAAAAAGATTTTTTAAAATTCAACACTTCTGAGCTTCAAACAATTTTTTCTAGAAAATCATAAGGAAACCAACTCAATGGGAAACAATATTGGAAATTACATACCCTTTAAGTGTTTGTTAGGAATGTTATATAAAGAGATCACACAACTCAATGATTAAAAGACAAGAAAACCAACTTAAAATGTGCAAATGCCCTGATTAGACATTTTTTCAAAGAAGAAATGCAAATGGTGAAAAAACACATGGAAACTGTTCAGCATCACTAGCTATTAGGGAAATGCAGATCAAAACTATACTGAGTTATCATTTCACACCTTATAGAGTTCCATTATTAAAAATTACTAGATGGAAAGCTAAAAACTGTAACATAGAACTGTATAAGATAGTAAAACTTCATGTAAAACATGAATATGGATGATATTACATAAATAAGATGGTTTTTAGAAAATATAAATACAAATATACTAGAGAGAAGGAAAACAAATAATAGCAATGTACGCCAGGTACATGATGACTCTTGTTTGTTTTTGTTTATTATTATTATTGGAATAATGAAAGTGTTCTGGGAGAAATTGGGGTGATAAATGCATAAACATGTGATTACAGCAAACAGCATTGATTGTACTCTTTGGATGGATTTATGCTTTATTATTATGTATCAATAAAATTAAAAAAGAAATAAAAATTAAACTATTTACCGTATCCAAGTCTAATGGAGGTATAAGGAAAAAGTAACTTATACATTTCCAAAGGGCATGAATATTGTTATAAACTTTTTGCAATGTGTCAACTATTATCTATTAAATATTAAACAAAACTGTCAATAAAATATCCAGAAAACTACAAATGCTGGAGCGGATGTGGCGAAATAAGAGCATCCCCTTATTGTTGGTGGCAATTTAGCATGGTGCACCTCTGTGGAAATAGTGGAAGCTAAATATAGAACTGCCTTATGATTCAGCAATCCCATTACTACTAATACATTCAGAAGAACTGAAAGGAAGGACTTGAACATACATTTGCACACCAATGTTCATAATGACCATTTTCACAAATTGTTAAAAGACGGAAATAACCTAAGTGCCCCATATTAGTTTGCCAAAGGGGTGCTGATGCAAAATACCAGAAATCTGCTGGCTTTTATAAAGTATATTTATTAGGGTTAAAAGCTTACAGTTACAAGCCCTAAAACTCCAACTTGAGGTTGCTTTATAACCAAATTCAGTTGTAGTGTTTTGAAGCCAGATAGTAGCTGATCTCTGCCTAGTCTCTCCTTCCTGGGCTTCCCCTTCCTCTTGAAGCTCTGTGGGCCCATCTGCTTCCCAAGCTCAGTTTTAGGCTGGCTTAGGACTTGTCTCTCAGGGCTTCCTATATTAGTCTTAACTATCTTCCCAAGGTCAGCTGCAACTATCATATGAATTGCTCATCTCTCTTCTTGTGTATTCTTGAGTGTCTATTTATCTTGGTCCCCCACAGGGGCAGAAACACAACTTGAGTTATGCCTTACTGATGTAACCCAAATGAAGCCCTACATTGATTTTATCAAGCATAATTAACCAAAAGATTCTCACTGAACTTAACACAAAGTGTATCACATCCAGAGGAATAGATTAGTTTACAAATATAATATTTCTTTTTTTTTTTTTTTGAGATTCATGAATAGTCTCAAACTGCCACAAGCCCATCAGCCAATGAATAGATAAACAAATTGTGGTATATTAATGCAATGAATATACCATTCAGCTGTGAGGAGAAATGACCTAGGGAAGCACATGACAAAATGGATATACCTTGAGGATATTATGTTGAGTGAAATAAGCCAGACACAAAAGGAAAATATTGTATGGCCTCACTGATATGAACTAAATAGAATCAGTAAACCTGTGGAGTTAAACTATAGAGTATAGATTAGTAGGAGACAGAATGAGTGTTGAAAAAGGTGCTGACAATAAAAGTATGCAGAATATTTAATAAGGTATATTGAATAAATATGTGGAAATGTATAGTGTTGATTGTAGCACATTATAATGAGTATAACTAACAATCCTGATTTATAAATGCAATTGTGGATGAAAGAATAGTCTAGGGAGGTTAATGTTAATTGAAAGAAAGCTAGAGGATACTTTAGGGACCATATAACTTTGTGATTTTGGTGGTAGATGAAGATTATTTTTAATAAAACAAATATAAGAATGTTCCCCTATTTCAAGGTGTTAAGAATGTGATGACTCATGTGAAAAATACAGCTAATGTAATTTATAGACAATAGGTAGTGATAATATTGTAATACTTTTTTAGCAAATGGAAAGAAGGTACTATATTAATAAAAAAAAAAACATCCTTATGCAAATAAAGAGCCTGGGCCCAGGGGCAAAAATACACCTCAAAAACATGTGAATTAAATCAATTATTTACTTTGTCAAAGATTCTGCAGTTTGAGTTCAAGGGTCTACTTTCAAATTGGGTAACTCTCATGGCTAAGAAGTTGATCTAGGGTGTCAACTGGGAGCTCAGCTTTCAATAAGTGCCAGAAGTCTCCATTTCTCCCCATGGGGTGCTTGGACTTGGTCAGAACATTGTGGTTATGTAACTGTCCTAGTAAGTCCACTGTAAAGACATCTCCATTCAAAAGAGGGAACATTGGAGGCAATCAGTCCCTGATCCTTAGCAATTCTGAAAGCTGCTTGGTAGTTTTTTCCGTTTCCTTGTTTAAGACTTAGTAATACCCTCTTGGACTTGTTCTCAAAGACCATTGCCTCTGCTTTCTTACTCACACTTGCCCAACTCATAGATTAACTCTGTTTCTAGCTGAGTAAACATCTCAATCTGTTTAGTACTTAATCCACTCTGATGGTTCAAGCATTATAGGTTTTCTTGGAAGTTTATTTGAGTTTACATCCTCAGACAAAGCCAGAATTAAAATCTTCCTTGTGATAAATCCTTCACTACCATTGGATACTTGCGAAGTTTCTCCACTACAATACTTTAAACATTCTTTTGAACTCATTTTTTTTTTTGTGAGAATTTGCAAGGCCTGCCATTAAGATTCAAAGAGAGTCTTTTTCTTTTGAAAGAGTTTATAAATCATTGTCTAAAATTGTTGAGAAGTCTTAACACATAGTTATGCATTCTCAACTAGTATTTGATATAATTCTTTCTCATTGTGAGACATTTTGGAGAGAGAAAGAGCTTCATTCTTGAACCAGAAATTCCTGGCTCCTTCCTACATATACATATGTTCTTTTCCTCTCATCTATAATCAAAGACAATGAAATGAAGAACCAGGTGACATTTTCTACATTCTGTCTAGAAATCCACTTAGCTAAATCACTGAGTTCTTACCAACAGTATCCTTATATCCTTTTAGTTCATTTCTGCTAGCAGTTTCTCTGAGTTCCTTTAGCATTCTGCCAGCCACCAGATCCTAATGAATATATCACATGTTATTAGTATTAATTATGATTATACACCTATTCCAGAAACCTAAATATGCTCTAGCTACTATTCATACACAGCAAGCCACTCTAATGCTTAGTGACTTAAAACAATAATGATAATTTATTTTGTCCAAGAATCAGCATTTTGGACAGGGCTCAGTGCAGCTCACTTCTGTATTACCTGGTACCCTAGGGTAGCTCAAATGGGGGCTGGTGGATCCATCTTTAAGATGGCTCACAGACATGGCAGAAAACTGGTGTTAGTTGCCAGTTGTGAGCTGTTTGGAGACCTCAGTTTCTACCCATGTAGACCTCTCCAGAAACTGACTGATGGCTATTGGGTAATTCAGTCATTAAAACAAAGAGAAAATAATGGGATTTTATGAATTAGTCATGGAAATCACAAAAGAACACTTCTGTACTACACTTAAGAAAGATGTCAAAAAGGCCTATTTCCACAAATTCAATGAGAGGGGACGTGGACTCCAAATATTAATAAGGAGTGGTGAGGTTCAAGAGGAGATTGTTGGCTGGTGCTATTTTGCAGTAATCTTTGGAAAATACAGTCTGTTACAGATACCTTTGTCATTATGCTCTTATATAATAAGAATGATTATTTCAATTAATTTTCTAAACTACCTAATACCACCTTGGAAAGATATGTAGGGAATTTAAATAACCAAGACTAGCCAATCTTTGCAACTAAGATGTATGAAATGTATATCTGATATATAATAAGCATGCTTTTACTATATTGTGATTTTAGAATTTGTGATTTTATGAAATAATCTATGCTCATAAGTAATTTGATAAATATATATTTATATTTTAACTATATATTTATCACTCAAATATACTTACATAAATATTTTTCAATGTATGGATGGCGCAGGCATATAACCACCCATGACTATGACTGGATTGTAGTGTCACTTGCTATTTTGTATGCATTTAGAAAGAATTGTGAAGAAAACTAATGTTTTGTGATGTCATGCATTCATATATATCTTCTCTAGTTTTACTCCAATTTAATTCATTTAATTTAGTGAAGAGAAAGTTCGTCTGACAAATTCTATTCTATATTGCAACTTAAAGGATGGAAAATGCCAGTGTTTGGCATCATATTGGACAAAAACCTTTTATTTGTTGAAACTGGAGGGGCATGTTTTTGTATACTTCTGGCAGAGCAGATACAATATTTTGAGTTAGTTTGAGTAGTTGAATGAAAGAGATGTGGTATTTCACACATTGTTAAAATTAAGATGTCAAGAATTTTTGGCAAGACATTATTTTAATTACATTTTCTTTATTTCTAAACTCAGATCTCCTATGGAACAAAATGTGTTGGTCTTTGTGTTATTGAATTATACATAAAAATAAAACAAACTCCCATAGTTTTTATTGCACTGATATAAGAGTTTTCAGAGGACATCTCATCCTTAAGAACAAAGGATCTGATATCTGCTCCTATAATGTTTTCTTTGTAATACAATATTCTTTGTTTTCATCTGCATAAGAATTAAGGGCAAGTCAAGATCTATTGATTTTAACATGTGAAAAAGTTACTTGGCAGTGTTTGCTCTTAATTTCAATTATGAGTAAACCTATCATGTGGTAATTATGTGGCTAATTTCATTATGTGTAAATTCTTTTAAATTTTGTGCTATTTTGTTCTTTTCATATGTGGCATGCATATTTTCATAATAATTAAAATGTATAGTGTCAAATCTGCTCCATTTTTACTTAGTGAATTCTTAAAATCTCACATAGACTTAGAAAGCCTTCCCAACAAACATTTTAAAAAATATTTCTGCTATTTCCTTATATATTTTACATAAAATATTCACATGGGTTATTTTTTTGTTCATATTTTACCTTAATTATTTGAAGTTATGATCTACATTGATTTTTCAGATTTATTATGTATTTATTGAAAAATCTATTCCATCATCATTAATGATAGTCATCATATATCAAACAATACAAATTATATGGTTGCTGTCTAATCCATTGTGTGTTAGTAAGTCTCTCAATCATTAGTTCTTACTGCTGAAGCCCTAAGTTCATACCAAAAATACTACAAGGTATGATAAGACAAATATAACTTCTAATTTATTTACCAAACATAAAACAAAAACTTATGGAAAAACAATGCAGTCATATTGACAAAGTGAGAGCAAGAGAATTTGATAAAACATTAAAATATGTTAAACAGGAAAAATAAAATGACATTTTGGAAATGTAACCTGAATCCAGTTTGGTTGCCACCATTTGGCAATTTATTACTCTTTATTGCTATCACATAAAATGTTTCTCCAGCCACTTCCTAAAAGACCCTTTGACTTCTTTATTCCTCACACAGTATATAAGGGGGGTTCAACACAGGTGAGACTACTTTGTCACAGTACACAGAATGATAAGATTTGGGCCTCATGTAGATGAACATGAGGGTGCCATAGAATAGTCCCACAAAGACAAATGAGATGGGCAGGTGGTAAAGGCTTCCTTCCTGGCCAGAGTAGACTGCATACGCAGCACAGCAGACAGGATGAGACCATAGGATATCAGAATGAGAGACAGAGGGATCAAGAGCATCAGGATGCAGCAGGCATACATGAAAAACTCAAAACTCATGGTGTCAGCTCAAGCAAGTCCCACAAGTGATGGTGCCTCATAAAAGAAGTGATTGATTTCACGGAAGTGGCAATAAGGGAAGCTCAAAGTGGCACCAGCCTGCAAAAGCTCATCAACCCCTCCCAAAAGCCAGGAGCCTGCCGTCATGGACAAGCATAGTCTTGGATTCATTAGAAGGGGGTAACACAGTGGGTGACAGATGGCCACATAGAGGTCATAGGACATTGCTGCTAAGAGGAAGCACTTACCACCTCCTAGAATGAGAGACAGGCAGATCTGTGCTCCACAACCAGTGGGAGAGATGAGTCCAGTGCCCATCAAGTTGCTGGATGCCATTTTGGGTCGATTGTGGAGACCAGCATCATGTCCATAAAGGAAAGGTAGCCAAGCAAGAAGTACATGGGCATGTAGAGTGTAGAGAGTTGATGAAGATCAAGAGCACTATGAAGAAGAGGAACAGATGGGTTTGTGTGTGGTTGAAGAGCCCTAAAAGAATGAAGTTCATCTCTGTCATTTCATTTGCATTCTCCATAGCTCCACTAATGCCTGGAAGACATACAAGTGATTAAGAAATGAGATCTGTTTTAAAGGAAGCTTGAGCATTTCCTTAAGAAAACTGGATCAAATGTCATAGTAAATCTAAGATCTGTAGGATTAATTATAAGTCTTTCACTTCCCAAGAATTTGTTTTCCTTAGCTTCCTGCTGACCATTTTTGCTGTTATTACACATTGTTTTTTATTCAAGCTTAATTCGATAACATGTACCTATAGTAGTATAAATTAAAGTCTATTAATGGGGAGTGGATGTGGCTTAAGCAGTTGAATGCCCCACACCAAAATAGTATGCCCCAGATTCGATTCCCAATGACTCCTAAAGAAAAAACAAGGAGACAACAAACAAAAGCAATGAGGAATTAGATGAGGGAACCATTGGGGGTGCGGTGGGGAATGTCTATTAATTTTGAATGTTTTTCCTTATGCCATACATAATATTAAGACATATTATATATGCAATCCCAGTCTACTATACCTTTGGTACTTCTCTGTTGAAATAGCTTCATATTCATGCATTTTAATATGTAATGTGACATGTCTCATGATTACGACTTCATATTTCTCCTTTATTCTATTACTTTGGTCTGGTAACACTTCCTTCTTTCTTTCAATATCATGATGAATTAAAAAGTTAATAGTAACAATAAGCTTCCCTAATAGTTGAAGGCAAAATATAATCATTTAATTATGATTTGCAAAAATAAACTTGTTCTCATGAAATGAGCCTGTAGTCCAGCACCTTGTTCAATAAAATATGAGCTATCACACTTACTTGCAAAGAGAGCTTTTCTTTTCACTAATCCCTGTAAATTCCATTTCTCTTACCTCTTATTATTTTGATAGTAAAACTGTATATGAATGTACAAATGGCTTCTCATGATATACTTTTAGGAGGTGTGTCTTTTGTGCATAAATTCAAATTGTCAAAGAGAGTAATGGACTGATGCTTACCAAGAGGATTATGTTTCGGTTTCATCTGTAAGCTATGGTATAGAAAATCCTTTTTTCTGTTTTTAGTTTCTTTGTTACTTGATTGAAAAGTAACAAATGTGTAAATGGGCATCATACCTTTAATAAATATTACCATTTTTGATGGTTAGTACATATCACCAATATCCTTCATGTCCTTAAACTATATACAAGTTCCAACATGTTCTCTTTGTCAAAAATTAAATCAATATGTTGTGCATACCTCTCTCGCATGCTTTGTTTACATAATATTATGTAATATATATGTTAATAAATTA
>JAKSZT010000288.1:0-26920 GCA_026826555.1 Tolypeutes matacus | reverse complement strand
TCTGCCTGAAGGGCTTCTGTTAATATATCTTATACTATGTGTGTGCTGATGGTTAATTCTTTTCATTTTTGTAAGTCTGAAAAATACTTATTTTGTATTTGTTTTCAGAAAGATCTTCTTTCTGTGTATATGTTATACCTTGGCAATTTTTCTTTTCTGAAATTTTTCTTTCACAGGGTGCTATACTATCTTCTTGCTGATTTGCTTCTGACATTAAAAAACGATGTCATTCTTCTCTTCTTCCCCAATACAGCCATATTTTTTGTAACTTCCCCTTTGCAAAATATGGCATTGAAACACAAAGAAGTAGAGTAATTTACCCTAGATGATAGAATTTTCCAATAATGACAATCAACAGTGTTATCTTTATGGATATGCCTGCCATGCAAACATTTCTTTCAATTTAATTCTAAAAATATTTTCCAAATATTTTCTGTGCAAAATACACTAGTTTGATGATTTCACAGGTTATATTTTGTTATCTTTCCCAATAAAACTATTTTATTTAAAGTTATTTGACAGGTCTTGGTAAGTTATTTAACACTATAGTATCACATATTAGTAGGTTGAAGAATTTGAAATAAAATGAAAGTTTTTGTCTTTGGTGTATAATCCTCTAAGATCTCTGTGCATAAATCTGAATTTCTGCTTAGACTTTCCTCTGCCTTGAAGCCATCAAAAAGATTCCAGAATCAGAGTTTGTATTGTGCTTAAGTAGGTCACCAGGATGTGGCCTACTGAAGGAAAGGAATTTAGAGATGTTCTCTTTTCTCCACCATCTCTGCCCTATTCAGTGCTGCATGTTGGATTTACCTGAGCAGTAAGTCCTGACTGCCTCTGGTTATAGAACAAAATTTCCTAAAAAATCCAGAGCTGGTTTGAAACAGTATTTCCTCCCCCATCACACCCAGTTTATACACACATCACAATGCCAGTGTTTTATTAGAAAAAGTAACACAATGATTAGAGCTAAGGTTTAGAAATCAGATGACTCTGGACTTAACTCAGAGTGTTAGTAATTATTAACTTTTGAATTTGGCCAGATTTCTACATATATATATGGTATTATTTTATTCATGGAGATTATAAAAGATTCCAATAAGATACCACACTAACAGAATGACTGATACATAAAAGTGCTCCTAATTTATTAGTCTTGTGATATTCACATTTTAAAAAAAATCTCTTATAGCCTTTTCAGGGAATCTCTCCTGCACTGTCAGATTTTGAGAGATCAAGCATGCATAAAAAATTTCAGAATTATAAGGACCAGTGAATCTTTATTGAATATTTAAAAACTTGTCTTTTTTCTTCTGCTAATTTCTTCATTTGCCCAGTTTCCTAACAATCATAAGAGTAAAAATGAATATCTATATATAGATATATGTCACAACAGGACTTCTCATTTCCTGTACAAAAGATGACAATAGACAAAAAAGAGTATATTCAATTCTTGACTGCATTCTAAACATTGCATGCATAATCTCATATCACACCACAGTGGTCCTATGAGGTAGGTTCCTTTTAAACCCTTTTGAACATTTATAGAGAATTAGGCAAAAAGAACCTTATAACTTTCCCAAGATTGCATAGATAGTAAGTAAAAGAGCCAGTCCCAGTGTTTGGTGGTTAGGCTTATGTGTCATTTTGGCCAGGTAATGGTGTCTAGTTGTTTGATCAAGCAAGCCCTGACATAATTGTTGCTGTGAGGACATTTCATGGGCTTAAATCGTGTGATTTAATCATATTAACTGATTGCATCTATGTCTATTTACATCTATAATCAACTAAGCAGATTGCCTTCAGCAATGAGAGACATCTCATCTACTCAATTGAAGGTCTTAAAAGGCAAGGTGATTTCAGCAGTCAGAAATGAGAATTTCCATCTCTTCTTCAGACAACCAGCTCTTCCTGGGGAGTTCATTAGAGTTCCTGGCTTGAAGCCTTCCCTTCAGAATTTGGATTCATACATACCAGAGACAACCTTATAAAATCTCATAATAGTTACAGATATTTCCTTTAGGTTTGGTTTCCCTAGAGAATCCTAACTAATACATCTTGGTACTGTAAATGAGTCTTGAGAAACAGAATCTTAAAAAAATGGGATTTCTGACCAATTTGGGGGTATTTGTGACTAATTCTCTACTCTGAATAAAAGATTCAAAGGCACTAATGGCCCTGTTTCCAAAAATCAATGGGCAACTAGTAGTCTATGGCATGAGTTGGCACTAGGGATCTGTAAAATATCACTGCTAGATATGGCTACTTCCATGCTTATAAAAGGTAAGGTTCAGGGTGAGAGTGTTTTTGGCACCTTAATAGAGTTTTGTAGTGTTACACGGTACAGTAATGTTGGCTGGTTTTTCCTAAACACACTGGATACTGTTATAAAAGAAAAGGGTAAGCTGAAGGCTTCAAATTTACAACTTACACACCACATGAATAATGTGAAAATTTCTATGTGTGCTCTGAAATAAAATCTTCTTTCCTGTAGTCTCAGACTTGAGATCTCTGAAAACTTGACCCAGAGACTCATTGTGCTAATAGCAGAGTTAAAATTGAAGCTAAAATCTTAATCTTGGAGGTTATCTGCTGTTAAAGTGAAGGCAGAAAGGAATGGGATTCTGAAAATTAGAATGGAGACATATGGGTTTATAATGATGGCAGTGGGGACATTGAAACCTAAATTCTGCTGAGTTTTTGCCAGACATCTCTAAAGGTCTGCCTTGAGGAAATAGCTTTCTGACCTCCAGTATGCCTCAAGGTGTCTGCCATCCAACATCCACCTGAAAAAATTAATCCTGTCTTAGGTGAAACTGTAAACAGTATTCCCTGAGGTAATTTCTTGCAGGACATTTCTAATGCTTCTCATTATTCACACTCACCAATACTCTTTTCTTCTAGACATAGAACTAAAGTCTCAACAAGCCCCAAAAGATTAAGTACTAAGTGTGACTCATGAGGACTAAGCTAAACTCCAAAAGAACTGCATGACTTTTCCAATTTGTATAGATAGAAATCAGGGGAATATGTATGGGAGTGGATATTAATATCCATAAAATGGTAGAAGGAATATAAGTTGGATCAGGCTGAATTTATTGATATGGGTTCACTTAGGAGAGGTTCTGGGATCAATGTTGTAGCTCAAGGGAGGGGTTAGACATGGCTCTAACTGTTTGGGTAGCTGGCTGAAATATGAATCAAAAGATGGCTGACATTACCTGATGGCAAAATGCCAGAACTGCTCTTATACTGTACATAAGAGTATCCAAATGTTTAGAGAGATTAGAATATTAGAATGGATTTATCATCTAAGACCTGTTCACCTACCCCAGGAATGTGCAGAGGATATAGCTTTCACAAAGACCATGAGGAATAAATTTGTGAGACTAAATCAATCTTTTCTGAAGAGCTCTGTGGTTGCTCTTCTCTGTAGAGCAGATATTACCTTGGGAACTGCCATCACTGAACTGGAGTATTTAAACACTGTGGAAATGATTGGATCCTGGGTTGGCAGAAGACAAGTGGCAGCACTTAATCACCAAAGACAAGATGTGTGTGACTACCACACTGAACAGCAGACTCAAAGCAGCAATTAAAATAGTGTGAGCTGATGTTACTTTAAAAATATAAGGGATTCATATTCCCCGTTTGCTTCCCCTCCCACATTTTCCCACATTAACCACATCCTTCGTTAGTGTGGTACATTTGTTACAATTGATGTACAGATTTTGGAGCATTGCTACTACGTGTGGATTATAATTTACATTGCAATTTACATTCTCTTCCACACAATTTTGTAAGTTATGAGAAGATATATACTGGCCTGTATCTGTCATTGCAATGTCATTCAGGACAATTTCCAGGTCCCAAAAATGCCCACATATTAAACTTGTGTTACCCTCTCCTTCCCCTCAGAACCTAGGGGCCACTGCCTCCACATCCATGATAAAAGTTTTTCCATTGCTAGAATAACAATAAGTCTATAGCAGAATACCAGTAACTCTACTCTGGTCCATTGTTCATTCCCCAATCCTGACTGAGGATTCTGGGATAGTGATGCCCACTCCAATTCTAATTGAGAGGGGACTTAGATCACATGGGGCATATTCATGGGGTATCTTGCTTGCAGTTTGCAGACTGTCTGGGTTACTTGGGATGGTCGTTGTCCATCATCATCTCCTTCTTAGTTGTCTGGGGTGGGTTCAATGAACTGGAGAGTAGGTGTGGCAACTCTGTTGAGATTCAAGGCCCAGCTGGCACATGGACAGCACAAATGTTTATGTCTCTTGGACATACACCTATAAATTCTAGTACTAACTATATGTTCAAATAAAAGGGGCAGATGAGCCATGTGTAGGGAAAACACAACTGAGTTCAACTCTGTCACACTGGGAAGCATAACTTCCCAACTAGGGCCCACTGGCAGGGCACCAAACTCCTGAGCCCTCAGGAGCCCCACTATTTGAAGTAATATTTACTTCTCAGTCAATGAGATCATGCTGAGACGTGCATAAACATAACATCTGGAATGACTTCCTGATTCACTTTGAAGTCCCTTGGCCATATAAAGTCATTTGTTGTTTCCCTTGCCCCCTTTTGGTCAAGGTGTTTTCCCAGTTGCATTTTTAGTTGGTGCATGGTCATAATCCCTCGGTGCCAGGGAGACTCATCCCTGGGAGTCATGTCCCATGCTGGGGAGAAGGTAATGCATTTATATACTGAGTTTGACTTAAAGAGAAGCCACATTTGAGCTACAAGAAGGCTTTCAGGGGGTAACTTTTAGGCACTCTATAATACTAGCATAAGTTTCAATTTCAAAAGTAAAATTTCATAAGTACACTCATCAATATTAAGGGCCTGGAATAATAATGATAGTTTTAAAAATAACAAGATATAAATTTTTTTTAAAGTTTTGAAATAATAAATATTAATGAAAAGCAAAATTTTAAAAAATTGACATTGTGCCTTTCATCTCTGTAAGATTTGTTGTCTTGTTATGTACAGTGACATTTTCATCCACTTATTCCCCCAGTGTCTTATTTTATTCTTTTTGTCTTCAAAGACTTGGGTTAGAGAAAAGTCACTTACAGAATATAGGGGATTCCCATATACCCAATACCTCGCCTTTATCTTCTTTCTCCTATTAATAACATTTTACATGTGGGTGGTACATTTGTTACAATTGATGTACAATATTGAAACATTGCTACTAGACATGGAAATGATTTACATTATGGTTTACATTTTGGAACACACACTTTTATAAATTTTGACGAACATTAACATGGCCTGTACCCATCATAGAAAGGTCATGTAGAATACTTCCATCACCCCAAAAATGAAGCATGTTCCATGCATTCTATTCTTCTCTCCCCTTCCCCTTTAAACCCATGGCAACCAACAAGCTTCACTCCTTGAAGAACAAGATTCAGTTACTTGCGACAACATTGAGGGCTTGATATACTGGCCTGTCCTCCCTTATTAGGTGCTACCTATGCTCTTGAGAGACACCTACCCCTCTATTTGAGGATAGCAGGACTCCCCAGGACAGGAGTCCAATATCTTCCTGGACATTATGTGGGTCTCAACCCACTGATGTAACACAATATGATAAGATGAACACTCACACACTCCCTAGAAGTCTGCACCAGGTGGGCTTTCTCCTGCATGCCCCCCCCCCAACACATTAAACCAGTAACCCTTCCCTGCCATGTTTGCCAAATAACATTCCCAATGTTGTAGTTTCAACCACATACCCACAAATGTGCAGAGTTCACATCCCCTAACCCTACCCCTAGATCCATGGACAGCACAACCCACCCTCCTCATCCTACCCTCCACACATACCAGCATGGACCAACTCAATAGCACCACTCCACCACTGTCATGCCCAGCCACTGCACAACTACAGCATTCTACCTTATCATAGATTTTGCCCTTAAGGGCATTGGCTCGCAAACTTCTTCTCCCTTTCTGTCTCCTGTAAATCTATTTTCCAGAATCTAGTTTTGTGAGTTTGCTCAATTTGCTTAAATTCATATCAATGAGGTCATGTAATATTTGTCCTTCACTACCTGGCTTGTTTAAGTCAACATAAGGACTTCAACTTTCATCCATATTATCCTGTGTGTTAATACTGCATTCCTTCTTACAGATGAGTAATATTCCATTGTGTACATATACTACAATTTGTTTATCCACTCTTCTGTTGATGGACATATGGGTTTTCTCCCAACTTTCCACCATAGTGAATAATGCAGCTAAGAACATAGGTGTGCATATATCTGTTCATGTCCCCACTTTCAATTCTTCTTGGTATATACTCAGCAGTGGGATTGCTGGATCACATGGTAGTTCTAAACTTAGCTTCCTGAGGAAACACCAAATTGTCCTCCACAATGGCTGCACCATTCTACATTCCCACCAGCAGTGGATGAGGGCTCCCATTCCTTCACATCCTCTCCAACACTTGTAGTCCTCTGTTTTAGTTAATAGCTACCAGTCTAATGGGTATAAGATGATATCTCATTGTAGTTTTGACTTGCAATACCATAATTGTTAGTGATGTTGAGCATCTTTTCATATGCTTTTTAGCCATTTTTATTTCTTCTTGGGAGAAGTGTCTATTCAAATTACTTGCCCATTTTTTAAATGAGTTGATTGTCTTTTAATTTCAAGGTGTAGGATTTATTTACATATGCTAGATATTATGCCCCTATCAAATATATGCTTACCAAATAGTTTCTCCCATTAGGTAGACCACCTTTTCACTTTCTTCACAAACTCTTTTGAGGTGCAAAAGTTTTTAATTTTGAGAAGGTCCCATTTCACTATTTTTTCTTTCATTGCTCATGCTTTGTGTGTAAAATTCATGAAAGCATTTTCTAATACTAAATCTGTAGATTCTCCCTAAATTATCTTCCAAGATCTTTATAGTCTTGGCTCTTATATTTAGATCTTTGATCCATCTTGAGTTAATTTTTGTATAAGATATGAAATGGTGTTCCTCTCTTATTCTTTTGGATGTGG
Source organism: Tolypeutes matacus (assembly GCA_026826555.1). Lineage (NCBI taxonomy): Eukaryota > Metazoa > Chordata > Mammalia > Cingulata > Chlamyphoridae > Tolypeutes > Tolypeutes matacus. The sequence goes on along the minus strand of JAKSZT010000288.1, from coordinate 19,888 downwards.
ATATCCAGTTCTCCAAGCACCATTTGTTGAAGATGCCATTCTCTCCCAGTTGAATGGGCTTGATGGCCTTGTCTAATATCAGTAGACTGTATATGTGATGATCTATATCAGAATTCTCAGTTCGGTTACATTGATCAATATGTCTAGCCTTGTGCCAATACCATGCAGGTTTGACCACTATAGCTTTGTAGAGTATTTTAATGTCAGGTAGTGTGATTCTTCCAATTTCATTTTTCTTTTTCAATATGTCTTTGGCTATTCAGGGCCTCTGGCTCTTCCAATTATATTTCATAGTTAGCTTTTCCAATTCAATAAAAATTTCTGTGGTAATTTTTATTTGGAGTGCATCAAATATGTAAATTAGTTTGCATAGGATAGACATCTTAATAATGTTTCATCTTCCTATCCATGAGCAAGAATATTCTTCCATTTATTTAGGTCTTCTTTAATTTCCTTTAAAAGTGTTGTGTAGTTTTCTGCATACAAGTCATTTACATCTTTAGTTAAATTTATTTCTACGTATTTGATTCTTTTATTTGCTTTTGTAAATGGGATTTTTTTTTTCTTAATTTCCTCCTCAGATTGCTCATTTTTGGTGTACAGAAATGCTACTGATTTTTATAACCTGGCACTTCACGAAACTCATTTATAAGCTCTACAAGCTTTGTTGTAGATTTCTCAGGGCTTTCAAGGTATAAGATCATGTCATCTGCAGATAGTGAAATTTTTGCTTCTTCATTCCAAATCTGGATGCTTTTTATATCTTTTTCTTGCCTAAGTGCTCAAGCACATTGTTAAATGAAAGCACTTAAAGAGGGTGTCCTTGTCTTGTTCCAGATTTTAGAGGATTTCAATATTGAATATGATGTTACTTGTGGGTTTTTTTTTTAAAGATTTTATTTATTTATTCATTCATCCCCCTACTGCCGCCTGCGCTCGCTGGGCCAGCCAACCGCGCCGTGCAGGCGGGCCCACCCCCACCCCCACCCCCACCCCCACCAGGAGGCCCCGGGAACCGAACCCGGGGCCCCCCATATGGTAAACGGGAGTCCCACTGTTTGAGCCACAGCCACCTCCCACTTGTGGGTTTTTTAAGTGTCATCTTTATCATATTGAAGAAGTTTCCTTCTATTCCTATCTTTTAAAGTGTTTTTTAACAAGAATGGGTGCTGTATTTTGTCAAATGCTTTTTCAGCATCTATAGAGATAATCTTGTGATTTTTTTTTTCTTTCGATCTTTTTGTGTGGTGTATTATTTCATTGATTTTCTTATGTTGTACCGTCTTTGCATACCAGGGACAAAACCCACTTGGTCGTGGTGTATAATTCATTTGATGTTTTGTTGAATATGATTAGCAAATATTTTCTTGAGGATTTTAGCATCTAGATTCTTTAGAGAGATTGTTTTATAGTTTTCCTTTCTCATTGTGTCTTTGATTGGCTTTGGTATTAGGGTGATGTTCGCATTATAGATTGAGTGAGGCAATGTTCCCTCCACTATTATTTGGAAGAGTTCAGGAAGAATTGGTAGTAGTTCTTTATGGAATGTTTGGCAGAATTCACCTGTAAAACCATCTGTTCCTGGGCTTCTTAGTTGGCAGATTTTTGATGATTAATTCCATCTCATTACTTGTGATTGGTCTGTTGAGTTCACTAATTTCTTCTTTTGACTATGTAGGCTGTTTGTGTGTTTCTAGGAATTTGTCCATTTCCTCTAAATGATCCATGTTGTTGACTTCCAATTTTTCAAAGTATTGTCTTATGATTCTCTTCATTTCTGTGGGATCAATGATGATATCCCCTTCCTTGTTTCTTATTTTATATATTTGCATCTTCTCTCTTTTTTTCTTTGTTAGCCTAGTTAAGGGTTTGCCAGTTTTACTAATCTTCTCAAAGAACCAGCTTTTGGTTTGTTTATTTTTTTCTAGTGCTTTATTACTTTCAATTTCTTGTAGCTCTGCTCTAATCTTTGCTATTTCCTTATTTCTACTTCCTTTGGTGTTAGTTTGTTGTTCTTTTTCTAATCCTCCAGGTGTGCAGTTTGGTTGTTGATTTTAGCTCTTTCTTCTTTTTTAATGTAGGCATCTATGGGTATGAATTTCCCTTTCAGCACTGCTGGTTCCTTCATCGCATGGGTTTATTTATTTATTTATTTTTAGAACAAACAAAGCCTATTTATTCAGAGTTTACTATAGCAAAGGAGTCAGTCACTATAATTTGTTATTGGAAGAGACTCACGGCAGGGAGAGGAGTGGGAACAATTAGTAGTGGAAAAAGGGAAGAGCTCACATATGCCCTAACTGGAGGCTGTTAACAGGGGAAGCTGGAGGTGGACTAAGCAGGGCATCCTATGTGATTAATTAGAGGAGCATATTTGGATTTCTCTGATTGGCTTTCAGTTGGAAAGCTGAAAAAAAATTAGGGAAGCTAAGATTTATTTATCAATTCCTGGATATTTTGGGTCATTTTTCTTTTTATATATATTTTTAAAGATGCTTAGATTACATAAATGTTACACAAAAATTACAGGGATTTCCATGTTCCCCATCTCCCACACCTCCCACAACATCCCACATAAACATCTTTCATCAGTGTGGCACATCATCTGTAATAGATATACACATCCTGGGGCTCTGCCACCAAGCATGGACCATAGTTCACATTATAGACCACACTCTCTCCCAAACAGTTCTGCATGTTATATGCCAACGTAAAATGGCCTATATTTGTCATTGCAATGTCACTCAGGATAACTCCCAAGTCCGGAAAAAGCACCTGTATTACAACTGCTTTTCCCTTTCCTACCCCAAAAGTGTCCAGTGGCCACTGGCTCAACATCACTGTTGTAATTTCTTCCATTGCTTGAATCATATTATGTCTACAACAGAATACGATTAAGTCCACTCTAGTCCATAGCTCTTTCCCCAATCCTGAGGAGTTTGGGATGGTGATGTCCACTCCATCCCCAAGTGTGAGGGGACATATATCCCGTGGATACAGTGGATGGGATTATCCTGCCTGCAGCTGCAGGCTCTCTCCATTCCCTGGGATGGCCGTTGTCCATCATTGTCTCCTCACCAGGTGACTTGGGTGACTCCATTGAGCTGTAGAGTAGGAGTTGCAGCTCCACGGAGATTCCAGGCACAGCTGGCACATGGGCAGGCCAGAGGCTCCAGTCTCTGGAAGTACACCTACAAACTCCAGCATCACATATAGGTTTGAATAGAAGGGACTGATGGATCATGTGCAGGGAGGACTTATTTGAGTCCAAATCTGTCACTCTCAGGGGCACAGATTCCAAAGAATAGTCCACTGATAAGGAATCAATCTCTGGAGCTATCCTGCTTTATATAGGCTCTGTCTTCAGAGCCCTCAGGAGCCCCCCTCTGTGGGGTGATATACACTTTGGTGCTCTATGAGATCCTACTGAGTTGTGCATAAGCGTTACCTCTCGGATGACCTCCTCACTGTCTTTGAAGTCTCTTAGCCACATGAACTCATTTGTCTTTACCTTTTCCCCCTTTTATTCAAGGTCTTTTTCCAGTCGTATTGCCAGTTGGCACTTGGTATTATTCCCTCGTTTTGATATGTTGTGTTATCATTTTCATTTTTTTCAAGGTAGTTATTGATTTCTGTTGCAATTTCCTCCTTGACCTAACGAGAGCCAGGGAGTTCACAGAGGCTATTTGCCTTGAGGGTAGAGCTTACCCACTGGCCCTTTCCAGCCACAAGGGCAAGCAACACGTTGTTTTCACTTGGGGACTTTTTCTCTTTGTCCAGCTTCCTCTAGAATGATGCCCTGCAGCCTCTTGTGGTGTGGATTCCCAAAACAGCTTAGTAGGTAAGATTTTGCCCCTTCTCTGCTGTTTTTGCAAATGGGCTGAGCAGTGCCTACCTACATCGATGCCATTTTCCCAGAACTCTATTGCATTCTTAAACTTTACTCTGAAAGCATGAGCAATGAAAGAAAACATAGATAAATAGGATATCCTCCAACTTAAAACACTTTTGTGATTCAAAGGACTTTGTGAAAATAGGTGAAAAGGCAGCCCATTCAATGGGAGAAAATATTTGGAAATTACATTTCTCATAAGGGATGATTTTCATTCTATATAAAGAGAACATACAATTCAACAATAAATGAGCAAAAAATCCAATTAAAAAATGGGCAAAAATCTTAAATAGATGTTTCTCCCAAGAGGAAATACATATGGCCAAAAAGCACGTGAAAAAAATATTCAATATCACTAGCTATTAGGAAAATGCAAATCAAAATGACAACAAGATATCATCTCACACCAAATAGAATGTCCATTATTAAAAAAAGAGAAAGCAATAACTACTGGAGAGAATGTGGAGAAATAGGAACACTCCTTTACTCTGTGAAAGACCATTTGGCAGTTCCTCAGGAAACTATAAAACTGCCATATGATCCAGGAATTCCTCTATTAGGAATATATCCAGAAGAACTGAAAACTGTGATGCAGGCATTTGTACACCAATGTCCCTAGTGGTGTTATTCACAATTGCCAAAAGATGGAAACAACACAAGTGTCCATCAACCGATGAATGGATAAACAATATTTGGTATATACGTACGATGGAATATATGCTGCTGTAAGAAGAAATGAAATTTGGATGCATATGATGACATGGATGAACCTTGAATTTATTATGCTAAGTGAAATAAGCCAATCACAAAAAGATAAATATTGCATGGTCTCACTAACATGAGCTAAATATGAAGAATAAATGCATGGAGTTTAAAGCTAGAGTATAGGTTATTAGAAGATAAGATGACGGCTGAGAAGGGAAACTGATGCTTAATGTATGTAGAAGTTTTAATTAACTTGACTGTGAAAGTGTGGTAATGGATAGAGTTGATGATAAGACATTATAGTGAGTAGAACTAATGCAGCTGGTTTATAAATGGGATTGCAGCTGAAAAGGGCTGTCTATGCATGTAAATGTCAACTGAAAGAAAACTGGGGAATAATCTAGGGACTAAATAACATAGTAAACCCAGAGGTGGATGAGAATTATTGTAAATAGTACAAATACAAAAATATACTTTTATGAAATAGAACAAAAATACATCACTATCGCAAAGTGGTAAGAACATAGAGAAACATGAGAAAAATACAAGTAATGTAACCTATGGAATATAGTCAACAGCAATACTGTAATATTCTTGCATCATTGTGAAAGATGTTAATAGTAGGGAGGTATGGAAAAATATACCGAATATACAACATAGACCATAGTTAGTGGTAATAATCTGATGATATTATCTTATAATTTGCAACAAATATTCCACAATATTGTAGTGTGTTGGTAGAGGGGTGTTGTATGGGAATTCCACACATATGCATGATTGTTTTGTAAGTCAATTCTTTAATAAATATATATTTTTAAAAATTAGTCAACTTAATCCACCATATTAACACTCTCATTGGGGAAGTTCTTGCCCAGACTCTCTGTGACTTGAAATGTAAAAGAGGGCTTGGCTCTCCTGTCCCTTCTCAGAATGGAGGCATTCTATAAGCAAGGCCACAAAAATCCTAACTATGTCCAATCAAGAAAGAATTGTAATCATGTGATATTATCGTGCTTTTTAAAAAAAATATTTGAATACATTTTATCAAACTATATCCCACATGGAACAGATAAAAAGGAATAATCAGTTGCTCTTATTGAATTCCCCCACTTGCTTGCTCATCAGCTGCTTATCCTTTCCTGCTCTGCTTCTGCACCAATCCCTGCAATACCTTCAGAATTCTGGACTCTGCATCATAGTCTACAAACTACTAGTGTGGAGGAATATCAAAGACTTTGGAACAGCCCTTGACCTGAGTTTTCTCAACTGCAAAATAAGGATCCTATCACCTAAAGTGCAGAATTGCCCTGAGAATTAAATGTTAGTAAATTGATGGGTGCTCTTTCCATATTAGTCTTATGCCTCTTGGTCCCCATTTCAAGATCTGTATAGTGTTCCTAAAAATGCTGCCTTTTGCATAATTATGTCCCTAGAAAAATATCTTATTGGCCGATAGGTTGAGTATTAGTCCCATGCAAAATGCAGCTCAATGCCCAGGATTTGCCCTCGTGAGAACCAAGGAGGGATCTACTACAGGCTTCAGAGCCTGAGCTGGTAGAAGCATCATATCTTCTTGCTTTCCCACCCTCCATTTGCAAACCTGTTACTCCAGACATGGAATTTTTGTGAACCCCGGAACACTTCTGCATACCCAAACCTCATTTCATGGTATATTTTAAAAAAACACAAAAACCTTTTTATTTATTATGAAGTAATTCCAAAGGGTATTACTTGAAAATAAGGAGATGATTAGCACTTAGATTTGGAATTCAGACTGTTGCATGTATTTATCTTCTGGCAATCTTTCTTTTTCCATAGCTTAGTATTCTACTTTATTTATTTTTTAATATTTTTTTATTTTTTAAAATATACTTAGATTACATAAATGTTACACAAAAAATATAGAATTCCCATATGCCTCACTCTTCACACCTCCCACACCCTCTCACATAAACATCCTTCATTAGTGTGGAACATTCATTGTAATTGATAAACACATCCTGGGGCTTTGCCACTGAGCATGGACCATAGTTCACATTGTAGTCTACACTCTCTCCCACACAGTTCTGCATGTTATGTGACGATATAAAATGGCCTGTATCTGTTGTTGCAATGTCATTCAGGATGATTCCCAAGTCCTGAAACACTCCCCCCCCCCTCCATATTACAACTGTTTTCCCTCTCCCTGCTTCGAGGGACTCCAGTTCTGGCAATCTTTAAAGAGCAGCAGAGGGATGCACAGGTGAATACAAGTTTAGGAATCATCATCAGCCCTCAGTTTGAATCGGGTTCTTTGGGTAACTATCTCTGTCACCTAGAATAAGAGACACTACCTCCAAGCTTCAGTCTCCTTGTCTGTAAAACGGGGAAATCACACCCACTTCAACAGACTCTTCAAGGATCAAATGAGATAAAACAATATATGAAATCTCTTGGTCAATTGTAAAATACACACATGTGCGAATGTTTATTATTTATATCTATTATTCTCAGAAACAGTATTAGAAGGGATTATTGATTTGTCTTAGGCAGTATAACATTGGTATTTTACTAATATAATTGAGGTGAAAATATATACCAATCATTTTTAACTTACAATTTGAAGCACAAATGACTTCCAGAAATTTAATTTACCAAATATTTATTGGGTTTTACTCTATGCTATTTAGATACCAAAATGAGTAAGATTCAGGCAATATCAGTGTAATTAGGGTGAGGAGGACTGAAATATAAAGGATTCCCACAAAGTGCTCTCGGTGTTCAGAGAAGGAGAGGACATATCTGAATGGGATAATCATAGAAACTTCCTGAAGGTGACAGCATTTCAGGTGGGCCTTGGAGGGTGAATAAATGCTAACAGGTAGACCATAGGAAATATAGATGGAAAGCACAAGGATATATTCAGTAAGTAGTAAGCTCTAAGACAGTGTAATTGGGGGAAAAAAGAGATAGAACATTATGAATAGGCAACACCTTGAAAGTGTTTTATATCACAGAATGAGTTTGTAATTGATTAATCAGGCAATGGAGAGTCATGGAATTCTTTGAGGAGGGGAGCTTCTCCTACATCTCTTACTTCTGTAGAGTGCTTAACATTGGTTGCATAACAAGGACTTGATAATCAGTCTTGCCTTGCACCATAATGTGGAACCGATTTTCTACAGTGAGTGGTAGAATTTCCCAACCCCAATTATTCTGCAACCTGTGAATCTAACCAGGTTCGCTAAAAAGCACAAGAAGGAAGCTGAGAGGGAGAAAGGACAGTTTCCAAGCTTCAACCAATGTCCTTGAATGGGGGATATGGAAAAGGGGAAATACGGCCAGTAAAAAGCTGCCTGCATGATCCTGGGATTAATGACTAAGGAACAAATCAACAAGCATCTGAGTCCTGTTTTATAACAGCCTCTTGTTCCATAGGGTTTGTAACATGTTTTAATCAGAACCATGCAACATGCAAGTTGATACCCAGAAAGCCAGTAAGGTGGATACCAGGCCTTTACCTGCAGAAATAGCATATTAAAGAGATCCTTAATTGTACTAGAGAGTCCTGAAGACTGATAAAGGATGATCAGGCACAGTAAATTCATAATCACAGCCTTCCAAGACATCTTTAAAATACCTTCTTTCCCAAATAAGCTCTGCTAGAAAACCTGAAATTATCTTGAGCTGATATTTACTCACTTCACCAGCCAGCTTGCAATCTAGGCCAGCCTTCTGTGAATTGGGAAGCAGCTGCTGTCCTGTGATCTGGTGCACAGGAACACAGGGTTTGGGGTTAGGAAACCCAGGTTCAAATCCTAGCACTGACATTACCTATCTGTGTTACCTTAAACAAATACACATACCCCTCCAACACCATCCAACCCATTTTCATCTTAAAAATGGAATAAAAACACATTTGCATGGTGTTGTTTTGAATGAGCTCAGATGATTTAAAAACAAATTTATAAACTATAAGAATACAATTTATGATTCATTTACTCTGTCCTATTTCTCCGAGCTGGAGTGGTAGGTGCTGAGTCTCCTTAAGATACTCTTGCTGCAAGAGACAAGCCTGACATCCACCTTACAAGCCAGTCAAGGTATGACAGTCTCTGCTTGAATAGACTTGTTATGCTCTGGGGTTCTGACTTAAGCATATTACAAACAAACCCATGGAACAATAGGCTATTATAAAGCAGGACATAAATATCTTTTGACTTGTCGTTATTGTTAATCCAAGGACCATGAAGACATACTGTTACTACTTCAGAGTTCCCCTTCTCCATACACACATGCAAGGGTGGTCTTTTACAATCTAGCTCCTGAAGGTCATGGGTCAGGGCCGCTGTAAGACCAAAGGACACATTTGGCCCATAATCAGACATTAGCTTTATTTGTTGGGACTTACAGATAGGAAAGAGTCTTCAGCAGTGGCAAGCCAAATAATGAAATAGCACTCTGCAAAGAAGCGGGAAAATGAGGGGCAATATACAGGGTTTCAGAACAAAAACATTTCATACCAGAGTTACATAAATGCGATCTCATTAAGTTATGTAGGAAGGAACTGTACAGCCTGGAGAACATTACACTTTATGATAACATCTGTATCATTTCCTTGTGAGAAGGTTTGACATGTGTTAACTTGTGTCCTGGGGCATGTAGGTGGCTGCATACTGTGGGCTGAGTTTCCCTTAGGGAGGGGACATAATGGACCCCCACATGGTGGTTGAAGCTTGGAGACTTTCTATTTTCTCACCTCTTATGTTCTTTCTTATGTCCAAGAGATATATGTAAATATTATGAGAATTTTATAAGAACCATCTCACGTGACTGTGGGGATGAACAAGTCGAAATTCTTGTAGGCCAACCACTAGCTAGGAACTCAGATGAAGATTTTCAGTGAATTCTCCAGGAGAACTTGGCTGGCTGAAGTAGAGTTGGCACTTCTCTCTTCTGACTACAGAAATCATCACTTCTCCTTTTAAAGCCTTCAACTGATTGGATGAGACTTCTCTCATGTTTAAAAGCAATCTCCTCAATTGATTGTAAATCTAATCAGCCATAGATGCCATCAACTTACTGAAGATTTAAGTCAATGGAATATCTTCACAGTAAAAGTCACACCAGTGTTTACTTGACCAAAGAACTGCAAACCATAATCTGGCAAGTTGACACATGAATTTAACCATCACAGGCATTTTTCACCCTCAGGGGAAAAACGGCTCCATTGCTAAGCAAATATTTTCTGTGATATTTAGCTTCAAAGGTGTATGTTCTCTGTTCCTATAATCGCTTCTAAGTTTGTGCATCAGTGATAGACACCCTCTCAGAGTTGTTTATGGACCACTTAATTTTCCAATTTAAAAAATAACTGTTGGATTTTTTCATCCAAAGCTGTTGAAAGTTAACTAGCGAGAAGTACATACAATGTGGTCCACATATTTTTAAAAATTTGAATGGATTTCTTAAAAATTGATTGGATTTAGGATGGAAAGAAAGGAAAATAACATATATTGAAACTTTGAAGAGAAATGAAAGACATTTGAGAGATAATTTCATAAAGAGAACATCAAACCAGTAAGCCATCTACAATGTCAGTGGCATTTACATGTGGCTCTAAATTAATTTTAATTCTGACTTTAATTGGCAGGGCCAAAGGAAGAGATCCTGAAAGATAGATATGTGTTCTTATCAGGCAGAAAGTAACTGAACATTTCCAGTATTGGTGCTTAAGAAAACTTGAATGCAGATGAGCATAAATGCTTAAGATGGATAGGCCCTAACAAACAACTTTTCTGAAATGCTTTAAATCTTTAAATCATCTGGTCCCTATCTATGGTTTCTCATTTTACTTTCACTATCCTATACCTTTATATTCTGGGGAATTCTGAAAAATAAGATTTGGTTTGACTGGCTTTTTCCATTATTACTTTTCTTCTACTTTTTCTCCAATGATATTCTGTGACCAGAGGAGTAGATGCAGGGGCATCTTCTTCCTAGTTTCCTTTGTTAGGAAGTAATCAGAAACTGTTAAAGTTTGAAGGAAGCCTGTGGATCCTTCAGACTGACTTTCTTGTGGTACAGAGGAGGAATATGAGGCCCAAGTAGAATCACACACAAGTTGGTGCAGAGCCTGGGACAGAGTCAGACTACTTGGCTTCCCTGTTGCTCTTGTAACTTGACTTCCCCTTATGATGTTTACTCAAAGCTGGGTTCCATATTGGAGGGAGAACATGGAGAAAGGAAAGAATCATGTTTATAGAAAAAGGCAAAACAAACCTGAATAAGATATGTATTTTTTTTAAGTAAGAAAATAAATACCAATGGGGTTCAACTTCAGTTATCCACTCACCTGAAGATAGCCTGAGCAGAGCTTAGAAGCCCTGGAGAGGAGACGACATTTCAGGCATTGTCTAAACCCAGCTGCCAGGGTCCGAAGCTTTGGCATGATTTGCCTTAGGACTTCAGACCTTTGCTCTAGCACTTAGTCATCAATGGTTAAATTATTCTCTAACAGTTTGACATTGATCTATCTGCCTCTCCAAAGAGAATGTAAGATTTGAGAGAAGAGACAGCATTTCTTATATCATTTCTGGAGACCCACCAGGCAGCCCTCTTGCTTACTCTTCCAAGGATTCTATTTGCCCTCAATTCCCAGTGTTAATCCCTTTTGGCTTAAAATAGCTTATAGTTTCTGAGGAAGTCACAAGCAACTGGTAAGTAGTCATTGCCCATACCTCACCTACCTCCACATTTTTATCTGGGGAAGTCACAAACACAAACTAAGTGGCCATTCTTTGGCCTTCTGCTATACCCACCTTCTTTTCTATTGGGTGCCATTCCTCAGCCTGGGGTTGGGGAATATTAAATCTAATAAAAAGTCCTAGCTAGGATTTAAACCCAGAAATACACTCAAATAATATAAATCTGTCTCTCTTCTCCAGGGTGAAGCAGTGGATGTGACACTGCCATCTACTGACCCCGACCTGAGCAGTTTCGGCCATCCCAGGACACTGGCTGTGATGGGACTTCTTCCCCTCCTTTTTTGGACTCTTTGTGCTGTATAAGTGATAAAAAGATGATTTGCCCTTTCTGTAGTCTTTATATTGTGAAAGTAATAATGATATTGATTGCTTAAAGTTTGGTTGTGCCCTGAATCTGAGCTCCCATGACACACCATTGTAGCAACTCATTCCACAATGGTTTCTGTTTTCCTGCAACTGAGCCCTGGCTAACACTACACTTTACCATCCCCAACCTTTCTAAAGCTGGGATTCTTTTATATGAAAGAAAAATAAACTCCTGTCTTGTATAACACAGTTACTCGAGGGGTTTAATTACTCACAGATAAATCAAATCATAACAAATGGATTAAACCAGTAAAAAATAAAAGATAAAGAAGTGGACACATATTTCATTTTCTTCAAAGATCCAGTCCAGAAGACATTTGAAGAATGCTTAAGGTATGCTTTCTGGGGTGCAAGAGTGAAACATTTCTGTGGACAAGGCCTTGTTCCAGAGCTGGACACATCTGGGCTCATGTCTCTGCTCTGTCATTTGCTAACTCTGTAACCTGAGGTAAATCATTCAGCCATCTTAAGCTGTAACCTTTTCATCCATAAAATGGGGATACTAATAAATGTAAAACTCCTGGCTGTATTACCATTATAACATTATTGTTTTATTTTAAATTACTGGACCTTCTTTGGAACAGAGAACTTATTTGCTGCCTATCATCTTCTTTTTTAGGGGAGTTGTAAGAAAACCAAGGATGAGACATAGCTCTGCCAGTATTTCATCATAATATCAGTGTCCAAAGAACAAAGGGAGATGAATATCTAGTTCTATTGGTTTCTGTCTATCAAGGACTAAACTGGAATTGTTACAAGAATAGGCTGGAATGGAGAGAGATAAGAGTTTTAATCTTACCCTTGTTGCTTACCTGGTGTGATCCCTGTCTACACAGCCTCTATCAATCATGGCTTTCTCATGCCTAAAATAAAGCTAATGTCAATCACATCACAGGGATGTTGTGACCTTTAAATGAGACAGTGTGAATAAACTTGTTCTCATGACACCTGGCGCGTGGTCAGTGTTATTAACAATCACCATCATTATATCTCACATCCTGATATAAATGACCTTGGACTCCAGCACTAGGCTGTATTTCCTTGAGGGCAAAGAATGGAGCTTATCTCTCTTTGTATCTCAGTCTTCCCATAGTAGGCAGACAAGAAAGGTCAACAAGAGCAACAAGGGAAATCACAGGTATATACTTGGCAAGAGAATGGCATGCACTCAGAAACATCCTCTTGTAAAATACACACTGTAATGTTGTATAAGGTACTTGACTGAGGCCTGTGATGATGGCATGAGTCTCATTGTTGTGAGGGTGAAGAAATCAGTCTATACAACAAATTATATTTGTAGGTGTAGACAGAGTAGGATGTATTATCACTGATTTCCCAGGTCAGGGTCATGCTTGTGGCACTGATAATCACAATGTGAATACTGACAATATGAATAGAATCTGTGAAGACAGAAGAGGAATTAAAATAACCAGAATTATTTTTCTCCACGCAGGAGAGAGAGGGACAAGTTGCCACCAGGGCGTGTCATCCAGTCTAAGGACTCCTGGCGATAGTTCCTCCCTTTTCTATGCCATTTAACCACAACTGGAAATGTATGTGGATCCCAATAAAAGTCAGCCAGCATCAGGGAAGAAACAACCTGGGCAATTACAACTGCATAATTACTCATTGTTGGTTTGTTAGTTGGCTTTTAGGATATAGTGGGACCTTAACCAAGTTTACAACATGGATCTACACGTCTTGCTTTACGTGCTGGTGCTGACCCAGAAGAATCCTCAAGCTACTATATATCTAAGAATGAAGAGAATCCTTATATAATCAATTAAATATCATAGACTACCGCGAGATGGGTCTGGGTTCCAAAGCTAGTTCTGATTTAATAGCCAGGTGATTAAATCCCTTGTGTTCAGTTTCCTCATCTATAAAATTGGCATAGTAGTCTCAACCTCAAGAAGAGAGAACATGAGAGGGCTGGCTTGTACTCCACTTGCCCATTTGCCCTCTCAATCCATTCTTGGCCCTTCTCTTGCCTGCCATATGGTCTGTGATGGACAGGTGACTGGAAATCTGGAGAAGAGTGATGTCAGAGTCTTTCTCACCATTCATTGCCTTCTGCTGTGAGTCCTAAGCTCTGTCATGGCCATGTCTTCTGCTTCCCCAGCCCTCACTGGGCTCCAGAAACACTTTCTACCCATTGCCCTTCAGGCTTGTGAGAGATTTCCACCACAGTTCATGTCTGGGTGCGTCAATATCCCTCGTTGGCTCCTTAAGCCTGCCTCTTTTAACTAGTTGCTTGAAAAATGCCTGGCTTAATAGAACTCCACATAAGATAATGCAACTATAACAATTATTCACCAAACACTTGGACAGTTCAATGAACACCAAGCTGTGTATAACCACATGACAAAAAACTTAAGATGCCACCACTGTTACTTTACTTTTGCTCACACCACTTTAAAAGTTTGGCAACTTGAGTCCAACAGTAATCCATACTTTCTTTTTAGTAAACCAGGCAAAGGCCCTCTTTCAGGATGCACACTGACTTGGGATGTATCCTTGACAAGGGCAGGCAGAACAAATTCCAGCCCATTCGCCCTCACCCACAAGTACCTCATGTGTCCAACGACTCCACCCCTGTAATTGACACCTGAGGAGGAACCCCTTCCTCCTCCTTTCAGGTACCCACCACCCTGTAGAAAGCATGCTGTCTCACCAGGGAGCCTCCGTTCTGCCACTCCTGCTTGGTCCTTGCATCCCCAGTAGGTCAAGTGTTCTCTCCTATGGCTGCATCTTCCTCTTCCCACCCACACATTAGCATCACTGGTAGGAGAGGAAAGAAGGAAGGACAGAAGTGGACTCTCCTTCTTAATGTGAATACCAGGAAAAGCAATTCCTCCTTACACACATGACATGTCATCAGCTTCTCACCCACATTTTCTAGCCCCATTCCAGTAATGTATCCTGGCAAACAACTGCCTCCAAGTGTTTAAACATTTTACATTCTCTTCTCCTCTTTAAAAGAGAGACAACTCTCAAAACATGTAAAACAGCTCTCTATGAATTAAAGCAACCCACCTGGACTTATCAGGGCCCAGGTATCAAAAAATACCAATGTCTGCCTTTCCATTCATCCCCACCACCCAAGCTCATAGCTTCACCACCTGGGCCTGGGATGATGGGCTGTTCTTCAGACTCATCTTCCTGCTTGAGGTTTCTCACTGGCCCAACCCATCCCAGAGTCCACCAGCAGATAGACCGTTCTCCTAAACACCCACCTCTGCTTGTCACTCACTTAGGCACAGGGAAATTGTGTGGTTGCCCTACTATGGCCCCATTGGTTTTTTGTTTGCCTGCTCTGTGTCCAGAGGTACTGAGCTAGCACTAATTTCAAGTCCTGGGCTCCAAAGAGTCAGGATTCATGACCTTCACCAGCCAAGGAGATCACACCCATCTGACCCCCCAAAATTAACACAGGACATGATGTCTTTTTAAAATTTTGGTTCCACTGAGATTTTAAAATAAAGAGCTAAACTTTCAGCTATCACAGGTAGCATAGGGTATTAATATCTAAACTAAATACACATTTAATTGAATGTCATTGGGATCTTATTTTATTGCAAACAAACACTCCTCTATAAATTATACCAAACATTCATCCTCAACATAAACTATTGGAGCAGAAAAAAAGGCTAGCAACACTGTCAAGACATATTTCTTATGTGGTCTTTACTCCCAGATCTTAGCAAAAGCATCAATATTTACCAGTAATAACAAAAAGTTTTAAAACCAAGCAAGTGGAAGTAGTTAAAACTTCCCCCAACAAATAGGATCTTAATAATGAATGATCTGGCTACCTGAACTCCTGGGCTCGAACCAACACTCTATCTTTCTCTTCTTACACAGTTGCTGAAACTCAATCTGTTTACAATAGGCACCTTAAAGGACACAAGAAAATAAGGCTGTAGAATAAAAGGCAACCAGGAATATTTATTCAGGGAGGCATTCAACCTACATGTTGAAACATGTATGTCTGTGGGCTCTCCCCTAGTCCCATGAACTATTTTTGGATTGATGGTGAATGTATATAAGTTGCTGGATTTAAGTCTGTGATGTTACAACTTAAAAAAAATTCTAACAAGTTTTGCCCAATTATTTTCCATTTTATTCTTTATTTTGTATATGTGTACCTGGAAGCAGCTGTGTTGTTTATCAGGTTAGGATCACATTGGTTGGACTGATGAAAACAGCTTCAAAGTCAAACACAGGACTGGGTTCTACTTAAACATTATTTCCAAACTAAAATATAAACTTTTAAACAGAAATGTAAGATTGAAGTCATTTCTCTATGTCTACACTCAAGAAGTGAATTTTACAACCATAGAGTTTCATTTCAATTTATTTGCCTCCTTTTAACAAAATGCATTTAAATAAACGTGTGTGTGTGTGTATTAGAGTAACAGAAGGCTAGCTTTAGAAAAGAAGTAAAACTGGGAGAGGTTGGCCATGTTGGCTGTGACCTTAACATGGGATTAAATCTGTATAGAAACTGATGTAAAGAGGCCTAAAATGTAAAATAATTCTATCTCCCCAATTCTCAGAAAACACTGAAAGCAGAAGAGAGTTTTATGCAGAGCACACATGGACCTATTAAAATGTATTAGGAGCCCTAGCATATGTTTTAATCATTTGGACAGGAAGGCATTTATGTGAAAAGGGGAGGCTTGAAGTTGAGAGAATGATTCTGTGATGTTTCCTATTTTCCTGACAGAGAGAATGGGTTTCTTCTAAGATGAAAGGAAAATGTGTGGGATAAGGATTATAGAAAACTAATGCACATTGGAACATATGCTAAGAAGAATGTATAGAAGAGTGACTATTTCCATTAGCGAGAATATTTGCTCAAAATGCATTGAAGATCTCCCTCATATTGCAGTTTATAATTGTTGGAACCATCTAGTGTATGATGTTATAATTTTCTTCAGCAATTCCTTACACTTAGGCAAAAGGAAAAAAAAGTGGTGTATAAAGATGGTATTTAAACACTTTAGTTAGTAAATGTTACAGTGAAGCAGAAAAAGGATTAATTTGACTTGTAAGGATTGCTGTCTATTCATTCTAAACTACTGATAATACAGAAAATTGCAAAAGTTATGCTAATCTGTTCTCTTCATAATACTTATAAATCTTTGTAAGGATAAAGTTAGTCAATGCATTAGATAGGATAAGATGCATTTTTTTTTTTTTGGGGGGCTGGTAACAAGTGAATCCTGAAATCTCTGTGGCTTAAGAGATACATTATTATTTCCTATTGAGACAAAATCCACTAAGGGTTGGGGGATCGTGTAGGGTATTTGTCCTTCCTATATATACTCAGTAATTTAGGTTGATTCATATGTGTAGTCCTGCCATTTTAATACATTTCTTCTAGGCTTGCTGCAGCAGGGGGAAAAAAAATGCTGGATTGGAGCACACTTGCTATTAAAATGTTTCAGCCTCCGTGTGACACATATCACTTTTGCGAGCTAGTCACATCATAGCCCTTCTTAAATATAAAAGGTCTGAAAATATGTTTGGGCACATGTATATTTGGTCATCAGCAAGTGGATTGATCAAAAGTGAGAAAATATTATCTTCTATTTGGAATCAATTGTTTATGAATTTATATATTGGCTATGGAATAATTTGAGATAATTCAGTCTTTACAAAGGTAGAAGTGAAATGTCAAAGATTGGCAGGATATAGGCCCTGGTCCAAATCTACAATTTTTTTAAAAAATCTGGATTCTTTGTTTTAAAACTGCAGTGTAACTATATCTCAAATGCCTACCCATTTCATTGTTATGCAATTTTATATTTAAATTTGAAATAGCAGATTTATTTTCTTGATTATTCAATATTATAAAATTTCTCTTTTGTACGAGAAACTTTTGTTCCTATTAGCCGAGGCAAAATTCCATACATTAATAGATATTTTGGTGATAAAGTGCTGAGTGGGTGTTTTGGACCAAAAAATTTCTCTCTCTATATATATATATAGTCTTTCTGGAAATATCCAATACAAGTTTGCTGTAAGACTGTCCCTCAAATAATTTCATATCCCTTCTTGGCTTTAGGAAGAGAAAATTTATCTGGTCAGAGCCCAGGTTACTATGTAATTGCTGCTCCATTGATTGTGCAATGTAAGAGCATCAATTTTGGGATGACACCTGCTATTGTCTTTCTTTCATTCTTTCAACCCAATGATTTCTTGTTGATCCCTACTGCCCACAATAATAAATCTAGCCTGATGTCAGCAGTTGGGATTAAAATAATGCATTTTCACAAAATTCTAGCTATAATGTTTTAAGTAATTGGGCTATTGATTTGCAGATAATTTTTCAATAGTATAAATAAAACTTGTGATAATGCTATGTCAATTTTCAAAATTCCATTAATTTGTATATGCAAAGTTGTTTCCAGTTGGAAGAAAGCTTATTCACCATTTAATTATATATTTTTATTTTATGAAAAATGAACCATTCAAGATTCCAGATAACCTGAGAATACAAAATACTTTGACCAACATATTCTGGATGCAAGACCATTATCTTTTGCATTGGACAAACTTGTTTAAGAATGTGATAGATTTTAATTTTCCTTGTCTATTTGACTGAATTGTTAAACAAGATCACTCTTTGGCTCCAGAGCTTCCTCATAGCACTTTTCACCTCTGCATTTTTGAGTGTGTAGATTAAAGGGTTTAGCATGGGTGTTATCATAGCAAAAAATAATGCCACTGCTTTATCAATGGGGAAGGTGCTCATGGGCCAAAGGTATACAATCATGCAGGGTACAAAGAATAAGACAACCACAGCAATATGTGAGGCACAGGTGGAGAGAGCTTTCCACCGAGCTTCAGAGCTTTGACATCCAAGGGAGCAAAGGATGAGGACATAGGAGGTAATAACAACAGATAAATTAAGCATACACATGAACCCACTGTTGGCAGCAACAAAGAGGCCAAAAATATGAGTGTCAGTGCAAGACAGTTTCAGCAGAGGGTAAAAATCCCAGAAGAAATGGTCAATGACATTGGGCCACAGAAAGGCAAGCACACAATGAAAAGCATTTGAATCAGAGCATGAAGAAATCCCCCAGCCCAGGACATGACCACCAGGAGACCACACACCTGCAGATTCATTAGGATCATGTAGTGGAGGAGCCTGCAGATGGCCACATAGCATTCATAGGCCATCACTGTGAGCAGGATTATCTCAGCTCCCCCAAGGAAATGCTCCATAAAGACTTGAATCATGCAAACACTGAAGGAGATAGTTTGCTTCTCAGCAATTAAGTCAAATATAATTTTATGGGCCATCGTAGAAGAGAAGAAACCATCTAGTAAGGACAAAAAAGACAAAAAGAAATACATAGGGGACCCCAGGTCTGGGCTGGTGGAGATGGTCACTACAATAAGTAGGTTGCCTGCCAGGGTAATTAAATATATGACTATAAACATGACAAACACGTTTCTGCACATCTGGGTTCTGAGTCAGGCCGAGTAGAATGAATTTTGTCACATTGTTCATTGTTCCCTGAATCCACTTTGGCATTTGGATGATTGATTTATCTGAAAATAGCACAGGGATTGCAATGATGTTAAATAAATTTCGATAAAGCAAATAAAATATGCTAAGTTATTTGTTTTCTCTAAAATGCAAGGAAATCCTGAGCAGATACATCCAAGACTTAAAGTTGTGCTATACTTTTAGTCACATACTGAATATATATAGCCCTTTTTTCCACCCATCCACACACAGACACACACAGAGACACAGTTTTATGACTGTTGACATTTTGGGGACCTTTCCTGCAATCATATATGATGGAATCCTTTACTAGACATTGTACTACTATGTTCTCCTGTGGAAAACTGAAATATAAATGGACTTGCAAGGAATAGAAACTTGAATTTATGAGAATCCATTCTCCAGTGTCTCTTCTCTAGTAACTCATATTGTGAGGCTGAGTGGCACAGTTTGTTATCCTTGATATTTTTTAACTTGTTTCAAGGTGTCTATATATCATTAGGTGAGTTCAATTTGAAATTAGGAAGAAAAAATAAAATAATATAAAATAAAATAAAATAAATCAATTTTGGGGGGTGGATGTGGCTCAAATGGTTGGGCATCAGTCTCCCATATGGAGGGACCTGGGTTCAATCCCCAGGACCTCCTGGT
>JAKSZT010000287.1:0-14043 GCA_026826555.1 Tolypeutes matacus | reverse complement strand
CTAAACAAAAAAAGTTTTTGATAGAACTGTATGAACAAAACCACTTTCAGCTTGATCAAAAGAGGAATGGAAAGGAAAGACTGAAGGAGAAACAGCTTTAAGAAGAAATCAATGGAAGCTGAGATGTGGAATTAAGACATCACCTTGGGCCAAGAGAGGAGTCCCACCCATGTGTACAGATAGGGTTAGTTTGCCCCAGCAATTGAAGAGGATGAATTTCTCCAGCCCATGTTCTGGGAAAGTTTTTCTGCCCCAGGGTACAGAGAGGGTGAGCACATCCCTCAAACATTTGAACAGTTAAGGTCAACAACACATAAGTCTGAGAGGGGTGTACTTGTCCCCCATGGACTTGAGAAGTTCAAGTGGTCAACCCATTGCTCCGAGAGGGTTGAAACTGTATGCCAAATGTTAGGGGGAATGTTGTTTTCATCTCACTGTACTAGAAGGGATAAGAATCTAACCCAAAGTTTGGGTAAGGTGTGACAAACACCCAAGCACCCCTGGAGGGTGAGGCTTGGAGCTTGGTCAACATGCAGATGCTTTATGAGGGTGGAACCAAGAAAATGAACATTTGGCAAGCCTGTGGCAAGGGTGGGTTCCCATGTGACCCCAAGGAGAAGAAACCATCATCTTAAGAAGGACTCACAGTCTTTGAAAACGAATGTAGGATACCCTGCCATGTTTACTGTACTGTAGCAGATCCATTACTCATGTTTAAAATCCTAATTTCTCCTTATGATACTGAAAATGGTTATTCATTGTCTGTCCATTTGTGTATTGGAAGCAGTTAAGTGGTTTTGTAAGTTTCAGAGGTCTATAGCAGACAGAACATTGACCCAAGAAAAACTGTATTTCTTTGAACTGATTATGATATGATTTCATACTTGCATTGTTACTGACTTAAGGTTTTTTGAATATTGTAATATATTTTTGGAATTCAGAGGGTGGAGTGTACCCATTCAGCAGTTTGACATAATTTTGAATTTCAAAAAATCTATATTAGAATATGCTGGTAAACTAATCTGTTCATCTGGGCATGGTGAAGTTATAAATGGGACTTTGATTGGGCCGTGTCAGTAAGGCATTGATCCTCACCCTTTAGTGGGAGGGGTAATCAAATATAAAAAGCAAGGCAAAGGACAGAAGGGGCAGTTATTGATGTTGGAGTTTTGATGTTGGAGAGAAGGCCACGGGATAGAGATGAGCCATTCACCTGAGAGTCCACAGCTGGCCTTGTGGAGGGAAGCAAAGCCTAGAGAGACTAATAGTCTACAGCTGACCTTGTGGAGGAAACAGGGGAGCTAAGCCCAGAGAGAAATGCAGCCCCATGAAGAGAGAGAACCAAGAAGCCTAAACCATGGCAAACATCAGCAGGTGTCTTGCTCCAACACATGGCAATGGACTTTGGTGAGGAAAGAAACATGTTTATGGCCTGGTAACTGTGGCTTTATACCCAAAATAAATACCCCTTATAAAGATGAACCAATCTCTGGCTAACTAATACAGTATCACAACTAATTTGCCATTGACTGAAAGTGAAAACAAGTGCATAGCCCTCATTTACAGAAATAAATTGCTTAATATTCCCAACTAAAGAAACTACTGCATTCAAAAAGTCTTAGATAATCCATAGTTTTGTCATTTATGGTATGTGAGAACAAGTGTATAGTACACCATGAAAAGTAACTTGCTTAGTTTTGAAAACTTGAAAAAACAACTGCATTCTCAGCATATTAGTTAAAATTAGCATATTGATATTGTAAGTGAAAACTACTTCATAGCACCCAAATAAACAAGTAACTTGCTTAGTTTACAAAACTGAAGAATGTACTGCATTCACAAAACATTAGGTAAAACAAGTGTTTTGATATTGACTGTAAGTTAAAACAAGTGCCCTAGCAACCAAATAAAGAAGTATTTTTAAACAAAGAAGTATTTTTCAGTTTTCAAAACTGAAGAACCTCCAACATTCACAGAGCATTTGGTAAAGCCTGTGTTTTGATATTTATTATATGTGAAAACAAGTGCATAGCAGCCAATTAAGCTAGGACTTGCTCATTTTTTCACAAGTGAATAAATGACTGCTTTCTCAGAATCTTATGTATCAGCAATTTTGACATTGATTGTAAATGAAAAGAATTGTGTAGCAGGCAATTAAATGAGTAAGTAACTTAATTTTAAAAAACTAAAGAACCTCTTACATTCAAAAAGGTAGAAACAGTGTTTTTTCATTGATTGTAAGTGGGAAGAAATGAATTGTTTCCTCTTAAACATGTACCTTGGTTAATTTTTGAAAATTTAAGAACCTCTTCATTCACAAAGTGTTAGGAAAAAACAATGATTTTACATTGATTGTAAGTGAAACCTAGTAAATGGTATCCTAGTAAACAAGTGCTTTCCTTAAGTTTTTAAAACAGAAGAACATCCATCATCCACAGAGCATTGGGTAAAACCAGGATTTTGACATTGATTGTAAGTGAAAACAAGTGCATAGTACCAAATGAAAAAGTAACTTGTTTATTTTTCACAACTAAAAAAACTACTGCATTCACAATTAAAAGGTAATACCAGCATTTTGATATTGAATGCAAGTGAAAACAAAAGCAGAACAGCTCATTATACAAGTAACTTGCTTAGTTTTAGAAACTGAAGGACCTGCTGCATTCATAGACTGTTAGGTATAAGCACTGTTTTGGCATTGATTGTAAATGAGAATAAAAACCAACAAATAACACAAGTAACTTGCTGAGAATATTGAACAAAATAACCTACCTCACTCACAGAGCATTAGGTAAAACCAGTGCTTTAAAATTGATTGTAAGAGAAAAGGATTGTGCAGCAGGCAATTAAATGAGTACCTTGACTAGTTTTACAAACTGAAGAACCACTTAAATTCACAAAGCATTAGGTAAAACCAGTGTTTTTTCATTGATTGTGAGAACATGTACAAGCAGCCAATTTAGGAAGTGACGTGCCTAGTTTTCACAACTGAAGAAAGCCCTGCATTCACAGAGTGTTATGTAAATCCACCATTTTGACATTGATTGTAAGTGAAAAGAAGAGTATAACAGGCAATTAAACAAGTAACTTGCTTAGTTTTCAAAAATGAAATACCACTTATATTGACAAAACACTAGGTAAAACCAGTGATTTTTCATTTACTGAGAGAAGAAGTGAATAGTATCCCATTAAACATGTACCTTGATTAATTTTGAATATTGAAGAACCTCTTTCATTCACAGAGTGTTAGGTAAAATCAGTGTTTTGACATTGGTTGTAAGTGAAAACAACTGAATAGCAGCAAATTCAACTGCTTGCTTGGAATTCAAAACTGAAGAACCTCATCCATTCACAGAGAATTAGGTAAAATCAGTGTTTTGACATTGATTGTAAGTGAAAAAAGTGCATAGCAGCCAAAAAAAGAAATAACTTCCCTAGTTTTCAAAAATGAATGCTGTCCTACATTCACAGAGTGTTAGGTAAAATCAGTGTTTTGATATTTATTGTATTTGAAAACAAGAATTCCAGCTAAATAAACAAGGACTTGCTTGGTTTTCAGAAGTGAAGAAAGGGCTGCATTCACAGAACCTTATATATCACCACTGCTTTGACATGATTGCAAGTGAAAACAAGTGTGATGCAAGGAATTAAATGAGTAAATGGCTTAGTTTTCAAAACAAAAGTGTTTTTTCATTGATTGCAAATGAGAACAAGTGAAAAGCAGCCAATTAAGGAAGCAACGTGCCTAGTTTTCACAACTGAAGAAGCCCCAGCATTTACAGAGGGTTAGTTAAAACCACCATTTTGACAGTGATTGTAAGTGAAAATAAGTGAATACTATCCTACTTTCATTTTTCACAACTAAAGAAATAACTTCTTTCAGAGAGTGTTAAGTATCACAACTAATTTCCCATTGACTATAAGTGAAAAGATGTGTGTAGCAGTCATTAAAGAAGTAATCTGCTTAGTTTTTCCAACTGAAGAAAGTACTGCATTCCAAGAGTGTTAGAAAAACCATTGTTTTGTCATTGATAGTAAGTGAAAACAAGTGCATAGCACCCATTGTATAAGTAACTTCCTTAGGTTTCACAACTTGAAGGAACAAATGCATTCTCAGCACATTTGGTAAAACCAGCACATTGACATTTTTAGTGAAAACAAGTGCATAACAACCAATTAAATAAGTAAATTGCTTAGTTTTCAAAACTGAAGAACCTCCTACATTCAGAGAGCATTAGGTAAAACCATTGCCTTTTCATTGATTGTGAGAAGTGAATAGTATCCTATTAAACAACTACCTTGTTTAATTTTGAAAATTGAAGAACCTCCTTCATTCACAGAGTGTTAGGTAAAATCAGGGTTTTGACATTGGTTGTAAGTGAAAACATGTGGATAGCAGCAAATTCAACTGCTTTCTTGGAATTCAAAACTGAAGAACCTCATGCATTCACAGAGCATTAGGAAAAACCAGTGTTTTGATATTGATTGTAAGTGAAAAAAGTGCGTAGTAGTCAAAAAAAGAAATAACTTCCTTAGGTTTCACTAATGAAGTGTGACCTTCATTCACAGAGCATTAGATAAAACCAGTATTTTGACATTTATTGATATTGAAGACAAATGTGTGGCAGGCAATTAATCAAGCAATTAACTTAGTGTTCAAAGCTGAAAAACCTCCTACATTCTCAGAGCATTAGGTCAAACAAGTGATATGATATCGAATGTAAATTAAAACAAGTATGTAGCAGCCAATTACAGAAATAAGTTCCTTAGTTTTCACAAATGAAGAAACTACTGCATTTTCAGAATGTAAGGTAAAACCATGGTTTTGACATTGGTTGTAAGGGAAAACAAGTGCATAGCAGCAAATTAAAGTTCTTGCTTGGAATTCAAATCTGAAGAACCTCCTGTTTTCACAGACCATTATTTAAACCATTGTTTTGTCATTGATTGCAAGTGAAAACAAGTTCATAGCACACAATGAAAAAGTAACTTGCTTAGTTTTCACAACTTGAAGAAACAACTGCATTCTCAGTGAATTAGGTAAAACCAGCATATTCACATTGTAACTGAAAACAAATGCATATCAGCAATAAAACAAGTAACTTGCTTTTTTTCACAAGTGAAAACACTACTGCATTCACAACTATTAGGTAAAACAAGCATTTTTACATTGATTGCAAGTGAAAACTAGTGCATAACAGCCAATTATACAAGTAACTCGCTTAGTTTTCAAAACTGAAATACCTCCTGTATTCATAATGGATTAGGGAAAACCAGTGTTTTGGCATCGATTTTAAGTGAGAATAAATACCAGCAAATAAAACAAGTAACTTGCTTAGAATTCAAAACCAAATCACCTACTGAATTCCCAGAGGAATAGGTAAAACCAGTGCTTTGACATTGATTTTAAGTGAAAAGAATTGTGTAGCAGGCAATTGAATGAGTAACTTGTGTAGTTTTAAAAATAGAAGAACCACTTACATTCAGAAACCAGTGTTTTTTCCTTGATTGTAAGTGAGAAGATATTAATAGTATCCTATTAAACAAATACCTTGATAACTTTTGAAAACTGAAGAACCTCCTACATTTACAGAGTGTTGGTTTAAACTAGGATTTTGTCTTTTGTTGTAAGAGAAAACAAGTGCATAGCAGCAAATTAAACAACTTGCTTGGAATTCAAACCTGAAGAACCTCATGAATTCACAGAGCATTAGGTGAAACCAGAGTTTTGGCATTTATTGTAACTGAAAACAAGTGTGTAGTAGGCAATTAAACAAGCAACTTGCTTAGTTTTCAAAATTGGAGCACCTCCTTCATTCACAGAGCATTAGATACAACAAAGGTTTTGATAATGAATGTAAGTGAAAACAAGAGCATAGCTGCCTTTTAAAGAAATAACTTCCTTAGTTTTCACAAGGTAATAAACTACTGCATTACCAGAAATTAACAGAAAACCATGGTTTTGACATTCGTTGTAAGTGAAAACAAATGCATAGCACCAAATGAAAAAGTAACTTTCTTTGTTCTCACAACTGAAGAAAAAACTTAATTCAAAAGTGTTATGTAAAGCCAGCATTTTGACTTTGATTTTGAGTGAAAACATGTGTGTAACAGTTAATTATACAAGTAACTTGGTTAGTTTTCAATCTGAAGTACCTCCTGCATTCATAGAGCTTTAGGTAAAAAAAAAAAAACTATTTTGGCATTGATTTTAAGTGAGAAGAAATACTGGCAAATAATACAATTAACTTGATTAGAATTTAAAAGAGAATAAACTACTCATTCACAGAGTATTAGCAAAACCAGTGTTTTGACATTGATTATAATTGAAAACAAGAGTGTACCAGGCAATTGAAAAAGCAACTTGCTTAGTTTTCAAAATAAGTGTGCAGCAGTCATTTAAAGATGTAAATTGCTTAGATTAGCAACAGAAGAAACTAGTGCATTTGGAGAGCATTAGTGAAACGATTCTATTTTCATTGATTGTAAGTAAAAACAAGTGCAGAGAACACAATGAAAAAGTAACTAGCTTAGTTTTGAAACAGAAGAACCTACTGCATTCACATACCATTACGTAAAACCAGTATTTTTTCATTGATTGTAAGTGAAAACAAGTTCCAAAGCATGCAAATAAAGAAGCAATTTGCTTAGTTTTCAAAACTGAAGAACCTCCTATATACACAGAGCCTTAGGTAAAGCCAGTGTTTTGATATATCTTGTCCATAAAATCAAGGACATAGCAACCTATTAAACAAGGGCTTGCTTGGTTTTCACAAATGAAAAAGGACTGCATTCACAGAAAATTATGTATCACAACAGCTTCAAAATTGTCAGTGAAAAGAAGTTTGAAGCAGGCAATTAAATGAGTAATTTGCTTAGTTTAGTTTTCAAAACTGAAGAACCACTTTCATTCACAAATTGTTAAGTAAAACCAGTGTTTTTACAGTGATTGTGAGAAGAAGTGAATAGTATCCTATTAAACAAGTAATTTTCTTAATTTTTGAAAATTGAAGAACCTCTTTATTAACAGAGTGTTAAATAAAACCAGGATTTTGACACTGTTTGTCCGTGAAAAGAAGTACATAGCATTAAATTAAATTATTTGCTTGGAATTCAAAGTTGAAGAACCTCATGCATTCACAGAGCGTTAGGTAAAAAACTGTGTTTTGACACTGATTGTAAGTGAAAGTAAGTGTGTAGCAGGCAATTAAACAAGCAACTTGCTTAGTATTCAAAACTGAAGAACTTCCTTCTTTCACAGAGCATTATGTCAAACAAGTGTTTTGATATTGAATGTAAGTGAAAACAATTTCATAGAAGTTAATTAAAGAAATAAGTTCCTTAGTTTTCACAAAGGTAGAAACCCCTGCATTGCTGGAATGTTTATAAAGCCATGGTTTTGACATTGATTGTAAGTTAAAACAAGTGCATGGCAGCCAATTAAAGAAGGAGCATCCTTAGTTTTCACAACTGAAGAAACTCCTACATTCTCAGAGCCTTAGGTATCACAACTTATTTGACATTGGCTGCAAGTGAAAACAAGTATATAGCAGTCATTTAAAGAATTAAATTGTTTAGTTTTCACAACTGAAGAAACTACTGCATACCAAGAGCTTTAGCTAAACCATTGTTCTGTCACTGATTTTAAGTGAAAACAAGTGTGTAGCACCATATGAAAAAGTAACTTGCTTAGTTTTCACAGCTTGAATAAACAACTGCATTCTCAGCATACTAGGTAAAAACATCTCTATTAGTCAGCCAAAGGGGTGCTAATGTGAAATACCAAAAATGGGTTGGTCTCTATAAAGGGTATTTATTTGGGGTAGAAGTCCACAGATACCAGGCCATAAAGCATTAAATTTCTTCTCTCACCACAGTCCATTGCCATGTGTTAGAGCAAGACAGTTGCCAGCATTTGCCAGGATTCAGGCTTCTGGGGTTCCTCTCTTCCCAGGGCTGCATTTCTCTCCAGGCTTAGCTCCTGTTTCCTCCACAAGGTCAGCTGTAGATGATCAGGCGAACAGCTTGCTTCTCTTCTCTTCTTTCCAACATCAAAACTGCTTCTCAAAAGACTGCTTCAACTTTTCTTTGCCTTGCCTTTTATATTCAATTCCCCACCCACCAAGGGTTGTGGCTCAATGCCCTAATCCTAACCTAATCGTGTCCAGATTAACAGATCAGTTTACAAGCATGATTCAATTATATTTTTGGAATTCATAATTACATCAAACTGCCACAACATCATATTGACATGGTAAATGAAAACAAGTGCATAACAGTCAATTAAATGAGTAATTTGCTTAGTTTTCATAAAGGAAGCATGTACTGCATTCATGGAGGATTAGGTAAAACCACTGTTTTGCCATGGATTGTAAGTGAAAACAAGTGCCAAAGCAGCCAAATAAAGAAGTAATTTCCTGAGTTTCAAAACTGAAGATCCTCCTACATTTACAGAGCATCTGGTAAAACCAGTGTTTTGATATTTATTGTATGTGAAAACAAGTGCATAGAAGCCAATTGAGCAAGGTCTTGCTTGGCCTTCACAAGTGAATAAATGGCTGCATTCAAAAAATCTTATGTATCATCACTGTTTTGACGTTGAAAAAATAACATAGGTGAAAACAAATGAACTGTATCCTATTAAACAAGCACTTTCCATAATTTTTGAAAACAGAAGAATGTCTTTCATTCACAGAGCATTAGGCGAAACCATGGTTTTGACATTAGTTGTAAGTGAAAACAAGGGCTTAGCACCAATGGAAAAGTAGCATGCTTATTTTTCAGAACTGAAGAAAATACTGCGTTCATAAGTATTAGGTAAAACCAGCATTTTGTCATTGATTCTCAGTGAAAAAGATTGTGTAACAGCCAAATATACAAGTAACTTGCTTAGTTTTCAGAACTGAAGAACCATCTGCATTCATAGAGCATTAGGTATAACAACTGTTTTGGCATTGATTGTAAGTGAGAATAAATACCAGCAAAAAGCACAAGTAACTTGCTTAGAATTCAAAAGAGAAAAGCCTACTGCAGTCACAGAGCATTAAGTAAAACCAGTGTTTTGACATGGATTGTAAGTGGAAATAAGTGTACAGCAGGCAATTAAATGAGTAACTTGCATACTTTCCCACACTGAAGACCAATTACTGTCACAAAGCCTAGGGTAAAACCAGTGCTCTTTCATTGATTGTGAGAACAAGTGCAAAACAGCCAATTAAGGAAGTAACGTGCTTAATTTTCACAGTGGAAAAACTCCTGCATTCACAGAGTGTTGGGTAAAGCCAGCATTTTGATATTGATTTTAAGTGAAAAGAAGTGTGTACCAGGCAATTAAATGAGTACCTTCCTTAGTTTTAAAAACTGAAGGACCACTTACATTCACAAAGATGAAAGCAGTGTTTTTTCATTGATTGTGAGAAGTGAATAATATCCTATTAAACAAGTGCCTTGCATAGTTTTTTAAAATTGAAGAAACTCCTTCATTCAGAGTGTTAGGTAAAACCAGGGTTTGACATTGGTTGTAAGTGAAAAACCATGGATAGCAGCAAATTAAACTACTTGCTTGGAATTCAATTCTGAAGAACCTCGTGCATTCACAGAACATTACATAAAACCAATGTTTTGAAACTGATTGTAAGTGAAAACAAGTGTGTAGCAGGCAATTAAAAAAAGCAAATTCCTTAGTTTTGAAAACTGATGAACCTCCTTCATTCACAGAGCATTAAGTCAAAAAAGTGTTTTGATATTGAATGTAAATGAAAACAAGAGTGTAGCAGCCAATTAAAGAAATAACTTCCTTAGTTTTCATAACTGAAGAAACCACTGCATTCATAGAATGTTAGGTATCACAACTGATTTGTCATTGACTGTAATTTAAAACTAGTGCATAGCATTCATTTAAAGAAGTAAATTGCTTAGTTTTCCCAACTGAAGAAATTACTGCATTCCAAGGGCATTAGGTAAACTATTGTTTTGTCATTGATTGTAAGTGAAAACAAGTGCATAGTACTGAATGAAAAAGTAACTTCCTCAGTTTTCCCAACTTGAAGAAACAATTGGATTCTCAGCATATTAGGTAAAACAAGCATATTTACATTGTAAGTGAAAATAAATGCATAGCAGCCAATGAAATAAGATTCTTTCTTCAATATCAAAACTAAAAAACTGATTGCATTCACAGAGTTTTAGGTAAGCCAGGCTTTTTCAGTTACATGTAAGTGAAAATACATGCATAACAGCAAAAGAAACAAGAATCTTACTTAATTTCAAAAGTGAAGGAACTACAGCATTGGCTTAGCATTAGGTAAAAGCAGTGTTTGACATTGAATTTAAGTGAAAACAAGTGCCTACCAGTGAAGAAAACAAGTATCTCTCTTGTGTTTCACAATTTTAGTACAGCCTGAATTCACAGAGCATTGGGTAAGACCAGTGTTTTAACATTAATTATAAGTGAAAACACATGCAGAGCAACCAATGAAACTAGATTCTTTCTTCATTTTCAAAATTGAGAAACTGACTGCATTCACAGAGTTTTAGGTAAACCAGGGCTTTGAAGTTGAATTTAAGACAAAATATGTGCATAGCTGTCAAATAAAAGACTATCTTACTTAGTTGTCAAAACTGAAGGGCCACAAGCATTCAGAGTGTGTTAGGTAAAACCAGTGTTTTGAAATTTATGTAAGTGAAAACAAGAGTATTGCAACCAAGGAAACAAGTACCTTGCTTAGTTTTAAAAACTGAAGAAAACACTGCATTGGCATAGCATTGGTAAAAGCAGAGTTTTGACATTGATTGTGAGTGAAAGCAAGGGCATAGCAAGCAAGGAAACAAGTATCTTACTTATCTATCAAAATTGAAGTGCCTTCTGCATTCACAGAGCATTAGGTAAAATCAGTGTTTTGAAGTTGATTGTAAGTGAAAACACGTTCAAAGCAGCAAATGAAAAAAGAATCTTCTTAGATTTCAAAATTGAAACTACTGCACTTGCACAGCATTAGGTAAAAGCTGTGTTTTGTCATTGGTTGTAAGTGAAAACAAGTGCATAACAGCCAAGGAAAGAGGTATCTTTATTACTTTACAGAAGTGAAGAATCTCCTGGGCTGATTGTAAGAAACAGGAATCTATTCTTCAGAGTAATGGCTAGAGGACAGGCTGAAACATCCCTGTGGAAGATTTTCTAGGGTTTAGGATAGCAAGTGAAGGCTGCACACCACCAAGAGGAGAGTGGGACCAAAGAGAGAAAACGCAATGACAGAACCATGAATTTGAACCATCGTCAGTGGCTGCTGCTGGCATCCTTCCCCACACTTTTTGGAATTCTCAGGCCTATAGGCCTGTGACTACAAACAAAGGGGGCTCCAGCGATCTGCCACCCCAGGAAAGGAGAGAGAGGGGGACACAACCTAGGGCTGACTCAGGTTCTGACCCACAGGTTTGGGCTGTGGAGCCCCATGGACACTTCCACATGGTGGTTTGCCCTGGAAGCCAATGAAGGATAGGAAAAATCTGACCCTCGCAATCTCCCTGTCTTCTAGCCTGGACTGGTTGTTGAGAGAACCACAGAGGAGGGCAGAAAGAGCCTGGGGCTGGCTCAGCTTTTGAGTTCCAGGTTTGATCTGCTGTGTTCTGAGAGCCCTTCCAGGCTGGGTGGAGCTGTGCCACTGTTTGCTTTGGAACCTGCAAGGGATTGAGGATATGCAAACCTCCCAATCTCCTCCTCTACTAACAGGGCTGGTTGTCAAGGACTCAGAGGGGAGTGGAGATATTTCCTAGTTGGGAAAATGAGGGGGCTTCCAGAGAAGACTGGAGAACAGTATCAGAAGGTTTGAATTACAAGCCTATTAACCCCATGCAGGAAGCTCTGTCACATTGATCTGGTCTGTGTCACAAAAAAATACACACCGCCTAGGCATTAAATTGACAGCTGCCAAAGAATGCCATCTCCTGGCAGACCAAGGAGGTGCACATAAGAAAATTAAAATTAAATAGGAGAGGATTTTCCTGGTCTTTATAACCTCCCTGCCTAAGGCCCTTGGAAGTGACTCTACAACCAATTACTGGGTCCAGTACCCAGTTTTGAGCAACCAACAGGAGAATCTCAACAATCCAGGTTCAGCCAAAAATCAAAGAGCTGTGGTAACTCACAGCCTCCTGCCACTAAATCCCTATAAAAGAGAAAGAGATTGGGCATCTGAGTAAACCACATCTTAACCAGATGCCTAAACACCAGCAAAAAAATTATGAGCCATACTAAGAAAATAGAAGACATGCCCCAAGAAAAGGAATACATCAAATTCCCAGAAGAGATGCAGAATTTGACAGAACTAATCAGCAAGATAAGCAGAGATTTCCAAAATTAAATTAATGAGATAAAAGAAAATATAGTGAAATAGACAAATTACGTCAAGAAGACATTGAGTGTATGCAAAGAAGATCTTGAAATCCTTAAGAGAAATGTAACAAAGTTCCTGGGAATGAAAGACACAATAAGTCAAGTCAAAAACACATTTGAGGCATACAACAACAGACTTGTAATGATAGAAGAAAGAATAAGTGATACCAAAGATAGTGCAGATAAAATTGAAGAGAGAAAAGAACAGAGAGAGAAAAGAGTGAAAAATTAAGCAGGGGGTCAGAGAGTTGAATGACAACACAAAATGCAAGAACGTATGTGTCATGGGAGTTCCAGAAGAGGAAGAGAAGGGAAAAGTGGCATAAAGAGTATTTGAGTAAATAATAGCTGAAAATTTCCCAACTCTCATGAAATGACTTTACATGTCCAAGAAGCACACCGTACCCCAATCAGAATAAACCCAAATAGACTTACATAAAGACACATACTACTCAGAATGTCAAATGTCAAGATAAAGAGAAAAATCTTAGAGCAGCAAGAGAGAAGCAAATGATCATGTACAAAGGATGTCCACTAAGACTTAGTGCAGATTTCTCTTCAGAGACCATACAGGTGAGAAGACAGTGCTATGATACAATTAGGAAACTGAAAGAGAAAAACTGCCTTAGAACTGAAAGAAAAAGACAGGAAAAAGAGAGACTTGCAGGAGATTATAGAAGAAATAGCAGAAAGGATAACCAAAACAGTAAAAAGAGAGACTAAAAAAAGAGGACATATGAAAACCAAAGAATAAACTGGAGGAAGTAAATAGTGCATTTACAGTAATATCATTGAGTGTGAATGGATTAAACTCCCCAATAAATAGATATAGTCTGATAGAGTGGATAAAAAAACATGAGCCATCTACATGCTGCTTACAAGAAACTCACCTTAGACCCAGGGATACAAACTGGCTGAAAGTGAAAGCTTGCAAAAAGATACACCACACAAATAGTAACTAGAAAAGAGCAGGAGAAGTTATACTAATATTAGACACAACAGACTTTAAATGCAAAAAAAGTTATAAGAGATAGAGAAGGCCATTATATATTAATAAATGGGACAATCCACCAGGAAGATATAACAGTCATATATATCTATGCACCTAACCAGGGTAGCCCAAAATATATGAGACAAACTCTGGCAAAACTGAAAGGAGAAATACACATTTCTACAATAATCATTGGAGACTTCAAAACCCCACTCACATCATTAGATAGAACAACTAGACAGAAGATCAACAAGGAAACAGAGAATTTGAACAATGTTGATAAACGAGTTAGACTTAACAGACATATACAGAACACTGCATCCAAACTCAATGGGTTATACATTCTTCTCAAGTGCCCTGGATCTTTCTCCAGGATAGACCACATTTTGGGTCACAAAGAAGCTCTCAATAAATATAAAAAGATTGAAATTACACACAACACCTTCTCAGATCATAATGGAATGAAACTAGAAATCAAAAATAGGAAAAACGTAAATTTGCAAATGTGTGGAGACTGAAAAACACACTCCTAAATAATCGGTGTTTCAAAGAAGAAATTGCAAGTGAAATCAGTAAATATATTGAGACAAATGAAAATGAGAAGACAATGTATCAAAACTTATGGGATACAGCGAAGGCAGTCTTGAGAGGGAAATTTATA
>JAKSZT010000285.1:1022621-1037879 GCA_026826555.1 Tolypeutes matacus | reverse complement strand
TACTGAAAATTGGATATCCTGAAAATTGTACACTCTGAATATTGACAGTCTGAAGACTGAACACTCCCTATACTTTCAATGTATTTTCATATCCTTGTTTGGTGTGATTTCTATTTTCTTGTTGGCAAAAGTCTTTTTGCAATAAAATACTTAACATATGGAATGACCAAATGACAGATTCTGGATTCTGGGGAATTCTCTAGGCAATGGAACCACAATTCTCCATTACTGATGGGTTTTATGTTATTTAAATAGTTTCTTTTTTAATTCCTTACTAACTTTTGATGCAATATTAAATTGTATTTTAAGAGGATTATTTATGAACCATAAGTCTATTTCTAATGTGTGCTTATTTTTCCAAGATTGTTTTCATCCTTCCCCTGAACATATATTATAATACTAAGATAATAGTTAAGAATCTGTTTTGTGATCTAAGTGTTTGAGTTAACATTCAAAGTTATTTTCTGATTGAGTCAAATATGTGTTTAGATCTGCATAAAAGCAAAACTAGAATTCAGCCAACATATTAGATTGTCAGCAACAATATTTGTTGCTCACATATATGCAAGTACTAATCTATTAAATTAATTTCACAGCATAGTACTTCTAAAATAATTCATCATTCAATATAAACAGATGTGACAATTTGATATTGTTTATGAATTCCAAAAATAGATATTGTATTATGTTTGTAAATTGGTTTGTTCCTCTATGTATATTAGATAATATTGGATCAGAGGTTTCACTTTTACTTGATTAAATAATGATTGTAGCTTTGTTTGGGCCACATCAGTAGGACATTGGGTCCCCACCCCTTTAGAGGGCAGGGACTGACAGAGAAACTGCACTGAACAACAGAGAAGGGAATTTGAAGTTTTTATGCTGGAGCCCAGGAAGTAAGTATACAAAGGAGCATAGAGATGGCTGGATTAGGCATGGCAGAGGCACTGGGAAGAGATCCAAGCCCTTTGCCTGAAAGTCTACAGTTGATCTTGTGGAGAAAGCAGAGCAGCTGAGCTCAGAGGGAAACAAGCCCTGGGAAGAGAGGAACACAGGAAGCCTGAGCCCTTGCAGATGTCTGCAGCCATCTTGCTCCAACACATGGCAATAGACTTTGGTAAGGGAAGTAACTTATGCTTTATAGCCTGGTAACTGTAAGCTCCTACCCCAAATAAATACCCTTTATAAAAACCAGCCAATTTCTGGTATTTTGCATCAACACCCCTTTTGGCTAATATACCAGGTTATTCATAATTCTAAATTGTTATACATAACTTCAGTAGTAAGGCTTCTTCAAAATTCTTGACTCTGCTGAATTGTGTATTAATGGGTCCATATAAAGTATTTCATTTTGCACTATGAGTTTTCTGATGTGAAATCCAGAAGATTTTCCTTAATTGACTTTAGGACTATTGTTACTTCAACATAAGAATATTAATGCTAAGGAATAAGTGATAACTAATACATGCCTTTGTTCATGAAACCAATAAGAATTTAATAGAGTCTGACTTCTCACTTTCTCTACAAATGTTGCTGTGTGAATAAATGACTTTGTGTGGTTTTTCATGAATAACATCTCCAGCATGAATAACCTGGGACTCCCTCCAGGGGCTTCATCTTCTGGTTAAGGCTTATCTATCAATTGGAAACAGTGGCTAAAGACACTCCCATTTTCATTACATTTATATTGAGTTCTCTCATTGTAAATCATCAGACTATCTACTAAAGGCTTTGCTATATAGGCAACACATCAATTATCTGCAATATGAATTAGCTTAAATTGATGAAGTAGTCACATTGACTAAAAGCTCTACCAGATTAATTACAATGTGTTTATTCAGTGTTTGACTTTTCTAGTATGTCAAAGGTTAATGCAAAGACAGGAACCTCTCCCATATTCAAAACATGTATATTATGAGTTCCCTCATTTAATCTAAGATCAGAACATTGAGTGAAACCTTTCTTATACATGGCACTCATAGGGTTTCTCTCCAGTGTGAGCTCTTTCAAGTTATCTCAGGACAGAACAATAAGTGAGAGCTTTCTCACTTAGAGGACATTCATAGGATATCTCTCTGGTGTGATTTCTCTCATGCTGTCTCAGTACAGAACAGTGAGTGAAGGTTTTTCCACATAGATGACATTTACAGGGTTTCTCTCAGTGTGAGTTCTCTAAAGTTGTCTAAGTCTTCAATTATAGTTTGACACTTTCACACATAGATGACATTAAGTTTCTTTCCAGGGTGAGTTCTTTCATGTCTTCTCAAAACAGAACATTGAGTGAAGATTTTCCCACATAAATGACATTTATAGGGCTTCTCTCCATTGTGAGATCTCGCATGTCTCAGGACAGAATATTAAGTAGAGGCTTTCCCATATAGATGGCAATTATATGGTTTCTTCCTAATGTGAGTTCCATTGTACTGTGTAGGCCAAAGCATTGAATAAATGATTTACCAATTAGATGACATTGATATGATTTATTTCTGTTGGAAATATGCTTTTGTTGATTATAAGGTGACTGGCCACTGAGGAATTTTCCAAATAGATTATTGAAGTAGTGCTTCTTTCCCTTGTAAGTTAACACATGTTGAGTCACTCTGGATCTTTGAGTAAAATCTTCTGGCAATTGACTACATGTAATACAATTCTTTTGAGTATGAGAGTTCTACTTCATATTCATATTCATATGAATTCTACACTAATCATTCAGTGATAGTGTCCAATTAAAATCTTTCCCATGAAAGTTACATACCATGTTATTTTCTTGCATGCACAGATATATTCTCTTCTGAAGTATCCCAACAGCAGAGCTCTCATCAGTTTTGAAGACTTTATAATGTTTCAAAGATTAAGTATATGGCCCATGTTTATGTAATTATATTTTATAAAAACCCAGATTACACTTTTGTGTTCAAGTTAATTTTCCCCTAAATTCATACTATCACAGACTTTTCCTGGAGTAACACTTAAAACCAACTTACAGTTAAATGATTGAACTGAATTACCAATTTATTCCATTCCCAGTTATCTACTTCAAAGACCAGGCTTCACCCACAGAACTCACCAATGACATAATGATATATATGTCTTTTCTGCAAATATGTTGCATTGGTAGTATTTCTTTCTTTTTTTTTTTTTTTAAGACCGGTTTCCTTGCCTGAAACAACTGAAAAAATTACTTGCTGGACTAGCATTAGGGAAGTGAAAATATTGAAAGGTCTCAGATGGCCAGATAATTGTTTCAAATATGAAACTTATCTGGGAAAGAATATTAAATTAAGGGATACTCTAGACAGTAGAAAACCTTATAAAATAGTGACAATTAGAATACATTTTCAAGGATGAAATATAGGAAAAATTATTTTAAAAGTTTTATATTGAGGAGATAAAGAGAGAGAAAACCACCTAAGAGGAAGATCAAGAAAAGAGCCATTAAGCTGAAGTTTAAATCCAATAGCATATAAATGTCCATTTCCTCTAAGCCACAGACACTTGAATATAAATTCATATGTGAACAGAACAATGACCACATCTGAGGAAAATATCACCAATATTGACACCTACATTTTAGAAAAATAACTCACTAAAGGAAATCTGCAGTTGATATGCTCAAGAACCTACTCAATTCCTGACCAGGCTCCTCCTTTTCATGAAGCACAGTTTCCTAGACTTCACCTGAATTCAGGTTTTAGAAAAGTCCAAGTCTTTCACTCTAAAGTTCCTCTCCATGCTCCAACTTGGAATGTCCATTTGATTTGCAGTTGATGTCCTGGTTATGGGGGAAATTTAATGAAATCTTGAGTCCTGAGAAGTAAACAGTGTATTATCAAGTCCATGGAAGGTGACTGATTTAGTTTCCTAGTCTACTTAAGCAAATACCATGAAAAGGGTTGGCTTTAACAATAAACATTTATCTTATGGTTTTGAGGCCAGGAATTGTCCAAATCAAGGTATCATCAAGGCAATGCTTCCTCCCAAAGACTGGCATTCTGGGGTTGGCTGCTGGTGACCCTTGGTCCATAGCTTGTCATATTGGAAAGCATGGCAGTGTTTTCTATTCTCTATTCTCCTCGCTGGATTCAGCTTCTTCCTTCTGATGTCTCTATTTGAGTCTGAATTTTATTTTTTCTAAAATATTCCAGTATCAGGATTCAGTCCCACCTGAATCATATGGGACACTCCTTATCTAAAGTAACTACATCAAAAAGTCCTACTTACAAAGGGTTTACACCCACATGAATGCATTAGACTTAAGAACATGTTTTTCTGGGGTACATACAACTTCAAACCACCACATTATAACCTCTGGACACAAAATAGACATGTTGTTTCTATATGCAAAATACTTTCATACCATCATAATATCCAAAAAAGGCTAGGTCATTTCAGAAACCTGCTTAGTACAAAGTTCAATCAAAACCAGTTATGGGTGTGGTCAGTCCTGGGGCTCAATTCCCCTCTGTGGACCTGTGAAACCTAGAGAACAAGATTTCCATTTCCAATATAGAATAGAGGGAGAGGAATAAGGTAACAATTCAACTTCTATAGGGAGAAATTATAGGGAAAACAAGAGTCATGGGTCCCAAACAATTTCAAAACCATGCAAGACATACTCAACTAAATTTCAAGGTCTAAGAGAAATCTATGGAATCATGCTTTCCTCTGGGATTTAAGAAATAGCAGCCCCAGCCCTTCCAAAATCTTGTGCAGCAGCCATGCTCTCTGCAAACACCAGGATGAAGGCCTCATCCTCTCAGAACAGAGGGGTGGCAACCAGAGTGTCTGAAATCCTGAGGAAACAAGCTTTAGTTTCTCATAACAATAGAGGAAACACTTCCTGAACAATGGAGCAGCAATCCAAATGTTAGAACAAACTTACTTTTACACACAAGGGTTGGCCTGCTATCCTGGCCTAAGAAAATAACTTTGGTCCATATCTCAGCATCCATTTCTCTGCCCTTGAAGTGATTTTTCCTTCAATCTGTACCTTTTAATCCAGACTGGCTGTAGTTCCAGTCATATTGATATCACATAAATCTATCCAGGTTTGCCTGTAGCACACAGAGGTCCAAACAATCAGGACTTTCTACAGATCCTTCCTAGATATCAGCATCTCAAATCCTGAACTTATGAAACAGTGACAATTAGAATTCTCTGGAGACTTGCTTTACAGAAGTTCAGACTTTTCCAAACCATCAATTTCTGGTTTCTTTACCACCAGAAGTTCAGTTTTCAGCTTATCCCATTCTTCCCAAATATTACTATGAGTCTACAGGGAAACCAGGCTGCACTTTCCACACTAAGCTTGGAAATTGCCTTAGGTAAATGCACAAGCTCATCACTCTCAAACTCCACTTTCTAACCAACATCCTCAGATTCAATTATGTCAAGTTCTCTGAAAATTTCAAACAACGATAATTGTTCCTCCAGTTTCTAATAATACAGTCATCATTTCCTTCAAAGGCCCCAGCAGATGTATCTTTAGAATCCATATTTCTACCAATGGTCTCATCAATGCAATCTAGGTCTTTTCTATCAAGGAACCCATAATTCTTCCAGCCTTTACCCATTACCCAATTCCAAAGTTTATTCCACATTTTTTGGTATTTGCAATAGCAGCACCCCGATCCCCTTGTTCCAAAATTCATTTTAGTTTCTTAGGCTGCTTCAGCAAATACCATGAACTGGGATGACTGAAACAATGGAAAATCATTAGCTTATGGTTTTGAGGCTATGAAAACATTCAAATCCAGACATCATCAAGGCAACACTTTCTCCTCAAGACTGTGGTGTTCTGGGGCTGGCTACTGGCAACCCTTGTTCCTTAGCTTGTCAAATGACAAGGCACATGGTGGCATCTCCTGGTCTCTTATTCTCTTTAGGATTTCAATGATTTCCATTTCTTACTTCATATGGCTTCCTCTCTCTCTGTCCAAATTTTATTCTCTTATAAAGTCTCCAGTAATAGCATTAAAAGCAATCCTGACTGAGGTGGGACACACTCTAATCAAAGTAACCTTGTCAAATGGTCCTACAGACAATGGTTTCACATGCACATGAATGGATTAGATTTAAGAACATGTTTTTCTGAGGTACATATAGCTTTAAACCACTACAATGATGAAAGAAGAATAAGGTGAACATTGAAGGTCAGCCAAGGAAAAAAATACCTGAAAAACAGAATATTGACAATTCTTCATCATCAAAGGGTTAACTCAACCTTCTGCACAAATACATAGAGGATATCTAGTTATTGATGTACTAGTTCAAAGAGATACTGCAGAAACCTCCAATTTTCAAACAAGGAGAAATTCTATGTTTCCTCAAAAGTTCATGATTTTTTAAAAAGAATCAAACAACATAAGTTCTTCCAAAGCATATTATGTGGAAAAGGATATGCCTATTGTTTTTATTACTATAGTTTGATTTCACATGAATTCCCTAGAGCATACTAATTATTAGGGACACATATTGTCTACTTATTTATTCTTTCAGAAAATACGCACTGAATTCCCAACACTGCTGTGAGTATTGCACATTGAGTAGAAGAAAAACAAAATTTGTGTTCAAAAAAGCTTTATTATAGTCAGGTGGAAACTAGATATAAATAGTAAGAAAAGAAAAAGATTTCTTATAGGTAGTTGTGCATGTTATAAAATAATATAAAATATATTATACATAGAAAGTATAAAAAATAAAATAAAGAAAATTATAAAACAATATTGTCAAGTAATTTTTTTTCGATCTTAAGAAAATAGAGGAGTTCATAGAGGGTAGCTAAGTTTTAGAGACTCACCCACTGAGACCAAGTGACAAGTATTCTCCAGAATCATATCTCTGAACAACTTTCTCTTGGATGTGTCCAGCAGGGTCCCCTCTTCCTGACTGAAGTCTATAATTAGATCTTTCAAGTTTACTAACTCCTAAAAACATCATGGGCATTCAGTTTCAGAGAGGGCCAGCTCTGCAAATGTCCAGAATAGAATGAGAGCAGCCCTGAGGAAGTGGTGACTGTTTACAGAAAGCTCAAAATGAGTTTGTTTCAAGTCAGATCATTCTCAGTGCTGAAGGGTCATCTGCATTTCACACACACAAACACATACACACACTGAATATTTAAAATTCTATTATGTGGGGATTGAGGGAAGATATCAATGGACTAACACACAGAGCTGAATGCTCTCACAGAAACAATGGAGAAAGAGCCAAAATCTGTCCCAAGGATCTGCTTTGTGGGTCAGCAGACCAGAAAAGTGTTACACAACTCCCAGGAATATGGGGGACAGATAATTGAAGAAGCCAAAATGACAAATGTGAGTTAACAAGCATCTGTGATGGCTGGGAAGGACTCTCCTCCCCCACCCCAAGATATTAAACTAGGGTAAAACACCAGGCTCACTGTAGCCCCCTGAGAGGGCAACAAACATCTTACTCCCTGTAAGCTGTTTCAATGGAAATGGGAGGGGAGGTCAGGGTGTTTTCTTTGGTGGATTCAGCTGGCAGAGCCTGCTTTGAATTTTCAATCTGAAGATTCAACACAGGAACACAGGAAAACACCTCCATGGAAAAGTACACTGACTATAACCATCTGCTGTTGTTTCTGGAAATTGTATGGACAAAACCTATTCATGTTCTCTGTATCCAGCCCTTGGGAGAAAATCTGTGCCCCACTAGTGACTCACTGGCCTGATTTTGAAAACTTAAGCTGAGCAATTTTATAGAAAGAATAAGTTGAATCAAATATCAGAGAAAAGCTGTAAAAAAAATAATGGGCAAGAGAGAGAAATTGACCATCAGAGCAAATTTGCAAACATATTCAGATGCCTTGACATCAGCAAAAAATTACAAGCCATACTAGGAAAGAGGAAAAGATGGTCTGGCCAAAAGAACAAACCAAATATCCTGAAAAGATGCAATATTTAAGACAATTAATCTGTGATACCCACAAAAGTCTCCTAAATCACTTCAAAGAATTTAAAGAGTATATGACTAAAGAAATAAAAGATATTAAGAAGACACTAGGAGAATGTAAAGAGCAATATGAAACCCTGCAAAGAAAAGTAAAAACCTTAAGGGAAAGAAAGGCACAATGGACAAGATTAAAAATGCATTAGAGAAAAATAAATCAAAAGAAACAAAAATAAAATAAAAAATACATTAGAGGTACATAAGAGAAAATTTGAATTGCTTGAAGACAGAATCAGTGTCTTCTAAGACAGTACATCTGAACTGGAAAAGACAGGAGAATAGGAAGAGAAGAGAATGGAAAAAAATGGAACAGAGTCTCAGGGAATTGAATGACAATGTGAAACACTCAAATATTTGCATTATTGGTATCCCAAAAGGAGAAGAGAATGGAAAAGTGACAGAAAGAATATTTCGGGAAATAATGACTGAAAACTTCCCAATCTTTATGAAGGACATAAATATCAATATCCAAGAAGGACAAAACACCCCAAACAGGAGAAATCTGAATGGACTTACCCCAAGACACCTACTATTCAGGATGACAAATATCAGAAATAAAGAGAGGATTCTTAAAGAAGTAAGAGAAAAGCAAAGCATCACATACAAGGGAAACTTGATAAGATTAAGTGCTGACCTCCATCAGAAATCATGGAGGAGAAAAGAAAGGGGTATGATGTATTTAAGGTACTGAAAGAGAAAAATTGCCAGCCAAGAATTATGTTGCCAGCAAAACTGTTATTCAAAAATGAGGGTGAGTTCCAAGTCTTCACAGAAAAACAAAATTTGATAGAATATGTTACCAAAGGATCAGATTTACAAAGGATACTAAAGGGGATGCTTCAGCCTGAAATAAAAAAACAAGGATGAGAGATTTGGACATGAGTTTAGAAATGAAGATTATTAGAAAGTGTAACTTAAAGGGTAAGAAGACAGACAATAGAATGATATGACAACAGAGACCTGAAGGACAAAATGAAGTAAGTAATGTCTTTACAGTAATAACACTGAATGTTAATGGATTGAACTCCACAATTAAAAGACATAGACTGATATTCCTTGCACACCTGGCACATAGGTAGGCCAGAGGTTCCAGTCTCTGGAAGTATACCTAAGAACTTCAGCATCACATATAGGTTTGAATAGAAGGGACTGATGAACCATGTGCAGGGAGGACTTATTTGAGTCCAATTCTGTCACTCTCAGGAGCACAGATTCCAAAATAGAGCCCACTGATAAGGCATCAGTCTCTGGGTCTAACCCCACTTATATAGGACCTGGGTGTCTCCAGAGCTCCCAGGAGCCCCTCTATGTGGGGTGATAGGCACTTACATGTTCTATGAGCTCAACGATGGGCAATGGCCATCACAGGGAATGGAGAGGGCCTGCATCTTCAGGCAGAATCATCCCACCCACCATATCCATGGGATATAAGTCCTCTCTCACTTGGAGGTGGAGTGGACATCACCATCCCAGTCCCCTCAGGATTGGGGGAAGAACTATGGACTAGAGTGGACTTGATGGTATTCTGTTGTTCACATATGGTGATTCTAGCAATGGAAGAAATTATAACAATGAGGTGGAGCCAGTGGGCACTAGACACTTTTGGGGCAGGGAGGGGATGAGCAGTTGAAATACAGGGGCTTCTTTGGGATTTGGAGGTTGTCCTGAGTACCTTTGTGGCAACGGATGTAGGCCATTTTAAAAAGGTACATACCACTCAGAACTGTGTGGGAGAGAGTGTTGTCTATGGTGTGAACTGTGGTCTATGGTTGGTGGCAAGGCCCCAGGATGTGTAAGTCCATTGAGGGTGGTGGGCCACACTTGTGGGAGATGTTTGTGTGGGATGTGGTGGGAGGTGGGCAACATGGGAATCCCAGTGGGTTCCATGTAAT
Source organism: Tolypeutes matacus (assembly GCA_026826555.1). Classification (NCBI taxonomy): domain Eukaryota; kingdom Metazoa; phylum Chordata; class Mammalia; order Cingulata; family Chlamyphoridae; genus Tolypeutes; species Tolypeutes matacus. Next base: position 1,028,016 of record JAKSZT010000285.1, on the reverse strand, counting down.
ATTTTGGGTATCTAAGCACCTCTTAAAATATATTTATATATATACATAAATAACATTTTTGTAAGCAAATGCACATATATGCATATATATTTATATATCATTTTGCAAATGTTGGTATGTATTGTGAAAATTTTGATTTTTACCCACAATAAAAAAAAGACATAGATTGATAGAATGGATTAAAAAAATATGAGCCAAATATATGTTGTCTACAAGAGACCCACCTCAGACATTAGGACACAACCACATTAAAAGTGAAAGGTTGGGGGAGACATGGAAATATGGCATCAGTTTAAGTGGGCACTCACCATCTCTCTCACAAAAAAACAGCTGTGGGGCAAGATTCTGCCTGAATGAGCTGTTTTGGGAAACCACAGAGCAGGAGGCTTCAAGGCATTGATCTGAAGGGAACTGGACAAAGAGATAAATTGCTCAAGGTAAAACTGAGTTTCTTACCCCATGGCTGGAAAGAGCAGATGGCTAAGGCCCACCATCAAAGAAAAAACCTTCTGTGAGCCTCAACTCCTGCTGGCAACCCAGCAGGAGGGAGCATTCTCCAACAGTGGGAGAGTTCTGTTGAAGGGTGGAAAGGGGTTCCTTTCTGTGGGTTTGGGTGCCTGAACCCCCTTTGAATTTGGGGAGCACACCAGCTGACTTGAGGTGGCACCAGGAAGAAGGGAGAGGTGAATATGCTGAGGCACCCTCATTTACCTAACCACCCTTGGCCTGGGAGAGGGTGGAGTCAGGCAATTGACTAGTCCCATACTTAAAACTATCAAAACTTCAACTCCCCTAAATGAGGAGGGCCATAGGAAGGGCTTAAGAAGCTTCCCAGAGTCTATTTAGGGTCCCTGGGAGGGAGTGGTCTGGAAGAGGGTTGAGAGTAATTTTTCTGAGGTGAGTTTGGTTTCCAGGGTCCCATCTAAATTTCAGAAAGGAACTCAACATGACCAGGAGAGGTAAAGGGGATCCACTCACAGAGGCTATTGTGTTCAGATGCCCTGGGAGGGAAAGCAATAAGAAGAGAAATGGGGCAGAGACAGACAGGCTTCTAATCAGCAAGAATCTACACAGCTGCAAAGAGTCAAACCTGCCTGACAGAAAGTGCCTGGATAGCTTTCTGAAGAGCTAACCTACCCAGCAAGAAAGTTTAGCTCAGTGGAGGAGGTTCTGACTTGAATATACAAGGGCCCTAGTTGAATTCCTGGCTTCTCTTAGAGTAGGGATCCACTGGGCTAGCAAACATCCAGCTGATACTTTAGGACAGGGAGAACACAGATATCATTTTTGTATTAGTTTCTCTTGGGTCTCTTATTTTTCCAAAAAAGGTTACTTTTTTAAAGGCTTTAACTTATTTTACTCACTAAAATCTGCTTCAATACCTGCAGAGGTCAGGTTGCAGGATAATTTATTGATAAACACCAGCAGCCTGAGAAGCTCCTCAGGGACCTAAGAAGGAAGGCTGTTTTTCCTTAGTTTGTGTTTCACTGCTTGCTTATGTGTTTGTTTGTTTGTTTGTTTTTCTTTCCTTTCTTCCCCTCCCCCCCCCTTTTAAATTAGTTTCTGCTGGCTTGTTTCTTGTTGCTGTGTTTCTTCTTCCTTGATTTCCCCTTTTCTGTGTATACTGATTTTATCTACCAGCGCTCTCTCTTTTCCTTCCTTCATCTATGTTCTGCTTTCTGTTGTTGTTCTTACATTCCAATTCTTTTTGTTTAGTCCTTTATTTTTGTTTTTTTTTATTTCTAACTTATCCATCCTGTTTTATTTCTTTTATTAACTTTTTTTCTTTTTGTCTTATCTCTTTCCCTCTCTCCTCATCATTCTGCCCTTTTAATTCATTATATATGTTTTTCTTTATTTTGTTTCTCATTTCATGGTTTCTACTCCACATTTTTATTTTCATTACTGTACACTGTTTATATGAGTCAAATATTCATTTTCCAAGGTCTTATACTGTTTTTCTTCTAACTTTTATTACTATAATCCTTTTTCATTTCTTACCTTTCTACCTTTCTCTGTCACTAACTTTTTCCTTAAAGGGAACATTGGCAACAGCAAGGAAATAGAATAAGAGAAAAAAAAAAGTGAAAAGAGAAAACTTAACACAAAAACAGCAGATAAATTAAACCTTAGAGTAGAGAGAGAAGCTAATCAACTGAATAAACCCATCAAGATAAAAAGATGGCAAGACAGCAAAAAAAATTACAAACCATACTAAGAAACAGGAAGACATGCCCAGTCCAATGAACAAACTAAAAACTAGGAAGAAATGCAGAACACTGAACAACTAATCAAAATTGCCCAAACAAATATCATAGCCCAACTTAATGAAGTGAAGGAAGAGATTAAAGATATTAAGATGACACTGGGAGAATATACTGAAGAAACTGTAAATATACATACATGGTGATGAATGGCACAAACCAAGAAATCAAAAATACACTAGAGATGGGAGGGGCAAGATGGCGTTGGTGTAGGAGGGCGCACACTGCAAGCTCCCAGAGCAAGGCGGATTGGGGACGGGGTCCTGCCCGGGGGTCTGTGCTGTGCACGCGTGGAGTGAGAGGCTTGGGACATCTATCTGCGCGGATCGGAGGCGTGGACCGAACGGTGGAGATTCGTGAGTTTTGAGGCTGCCGGTGGGGGTTGGCACAGGCGGCTGAGCCCCGCGGTTAGGGAAATAAATAATAAAACGGCCATTTGGAGCCGCGGGCGGGGGCGAAAAAGTTGTATTTTCTGGGGAGCTGGCTGCCTGGAGCCCCTTGGACCTTGTGTGAGCAGAGCAAAAAGCTAGTCAGCACCCGGTGAACCGGAGAGGGGATTTTGGTCGGGGAACGGAGCTGATCTCCCTAGCCACCCAGGGATAGGACCCGGGCCGCTGCGGAGCCAGGAGGAAGGGACACTTCCCAAAGAAGGGAGGGTTCGGTTGGAAGACAGGGAAGGGTATTTTATATTTTTAGACATCGATCTGGCTGCCTGCACCGTCCCATAGCTTTGGGGAGCAGATAAGCCAAACTGAAGCAGCACCAGGCTGAGAGCAGACGCGAATCTGCACTCAAACTGATTTACTGAGCAGCCCGGGGACCTTGGAGCTCGGCGCCAGAAGGGGCGGAATCCGCCGTCTTTAGCACTCCTCACTGACTAACATCAGAGTTTCAGCTAACCTGGGGAGTCCGGAAAGTGGGACATGCTTGATTAATTTCCACGGGCCCAGCTAGGGTCCCTTCAGTAAGGGGGTTGGTCTAGAGGAGGAATTATTTTGGGTCCTGCATTTGGCTAAAAAAAAAAAAAAAAAAGTGAGGTCACCTCAACAATTGAAAAATAAATTCTTTTTAATTTAGTTTAATAGCTAAAAGCTGCTTCAGGACCTGCATATAGAACCCTGTGGGGAAATTCATTGATAAACACAAGTAGGCAGGAAGGATCCACTTGGACCCTAGGGGTATCATTGACCCCCCTTGTTTCCTTCTTCTTTTTTCTTTTTTTTTTTTTTTATTAGTATTAACTTTTTCCTTTCAGACCTTTCTCTATTATTTCTCTACCTCCTCATAATTCTAGCCTTCTAAATCATTATATATATATATTCCTCCATTTGTTTTCCCAGTCCATTATAGGAACTCCATATTTTTTCCTAGTACTCTACACTGCCTACACAAGTTAAATATTCATCTCATTGAATCTCATTTTGCCCCTCTTCTAACTTTTATCAACATTTCTATTATCCTTCTGCCTTCCTTACATCTTTTGATTCCTCTGGCCCTAACCTTTTGCCTTCAAGGGAACATAGAAAGAAGTAAGGAAATAAAATAAGAAGAAAAACTGCCAAAGAGAAAACTTAACTCACACGCAGAACCAACAGCTAAATAAAATTCTAGAGCATAGAGAAAAGCTAATCAACTGAACAAACCCATCAAGATAATATGATGACCAGAGGGCAACAGAAAAATACAAATGACTCTGAAAAACTGGAAAACATGGACCAGTCCAGTGCACAAAATAAAAACCAGGAAGCAATGCAGTACATCGAACAACTAATCAAAGCTATCCAAACAAATATCATGGACCAACTTAAAGAACTGAAGGAAGAGATTAAGGATATAAAGAAGACACTGGGAGAACATACTGAAAAAATAACTAACACACCTAAAAACGTAATGGATATGATGGCGAACAAAGACACAAGTCAAGAAATGAAAAAGACGCTGGACTCGCATGGCAGCAGAATTGAACAGGCAGAGGAAAGAATTAGTGATATGGAAGACAATACAGTTGAAATCAAAGAGATTGTAGAAAACATAGACAAAAAGATAGAAAAAATCCAGTATGGTCTCAGGGAATTAACCGATAATGCAAGACGCACACACATACGCATTATGGGCATCCCAGAAGGAGAAGAGAAGGGAAAGGGAACAGAAGGAGTGTTGAAGGAAGTTATGGCTGAAAACTTCCCAACTCTATTGAGAGAGATGGATGTGCAGATCCAGGAAGCACAGCGCACCCCAAATAGTATAAATCCCAACAGGCCAACTCCAAGACATATACTTGTCAAACTGTCCAATGCTCAAGACAAAGAGAAAATACTCAAGGCAGCAAGAGAAAAGAGAACCATCACATACAAGGGAAGCACAATAAGATTAAGTGCTGATTTCTCAGCTGAAACCATGGAGGCAAGAAGACAGTGGTATGACATAGTCAAAACACTAAAAGAAAAAAACTTCCAGCCACGAATTCTCTACCCAGCAAAATTGGCATTCAAAAATGATGGAGAGCTCAAAATATTCACAGATAAACAGCAATTAAGAGAGTATGTCAAGAAGAAACCAGCACTTCAAGAAATACTAAAGGAATCCCTACAAATTGAAAGGGAAAAACAAAGGAGAGAGAGTTGGAGGAGAGTTTAAAAACAACTGAAAACTCAAAAAGAGAAACAAAACAACATATGACATACATTAACCCAAAGAAAAAATGACTGAAGTAAGAAATTCATTACGAGTAATAACACTGAATGTTAATGGATTAAATTCACCAATCAAAAGACACAGATTGGCAGAATGGATAAGAAAATATGATCCATCTATATGCTGTCTACAAGAAACCCACCTTAGGCCCAGGGATTCAAGGAGGCTGAAAGTGAATGGCTGGAAAACCATTTTACAAGCTAACAATAGCCAAAAAAGGGCAGGAGTAGCTATTCTAATATCAGACAAAATAGACTTTAAATGCAAAACTATTGTAAGAGACAAAGATGGACACTACATATTAGTAAAAGGAGTAATCTCTCAAGAAGAGAGAACAATCATCAACATTTATGCACCTAATCGAGGTGCCTCAAAATACGTGCGGCAAACTCTGGAAAAACTAAGAGGAGAAATAAATTCCTCTACAATTATAGCAG
>JAKSZT010000285.1:935597-1012621 GCA_026826555.1 Tolypeutes matacus | reverse complement strand
TTCTTTGGGAGTTGGAGGTTGTCCTGAGTACTGTTGTGGCAATGGATGTAGGCCATTTTAAATCAGCACACACCACTCAGAACTGAGTGGGAGAGAGTGTGGTCTACAGTGTGAACTGTGGTCTATGGTTGGTGGCAAGGCTCCAGGAGGTGTAAGTTCATTGAGGTTGGTGGGCCACACTATGGGAGATGTTTGTGTTGGATGTGGTGGGAGGTGTGGGAGGTGGGCAACATGGGAATCCGAGTGGGTTCTGTATAATATTTTAGGTAATCTAAGCACCTCTTAAAATATATGTATATATATATATATAAAATAACATTTTTGTAAGCAAATACACATATATGCATATATATTTATATATCATTTTACAAATGTTTGTATGTATTGTGAGAATTTTGATTTTTACCCATAATAAAAAAAAAAAAATACACTAGAAGCACATAACAGAAGATTTGAACAGGCAGAGGTAAGAATTAGTGATTTGGAAGACAGTACACCTAAAATTAAACATATAGTAAAACAGAAAGATAAAAAGATAGAAAAACTCCAACAGGGACTTAGGGATTTGAATGACAACACACAAATATATCCATTATAGGCATCCCAGAGAGAGAAAAGAATGGAAAGGGGATAGAGTGTTAGAGGAAATAATGGCTGAAAATTTCACAACCCTATTGAGGGAGATGGATGTACATGTTCAAGAAATGCAACACACCCCAAACAGTATAAATCCCCAAAGGCTTATTCCAAGACATATACTTGTCAAATTGTCCAATTGACAAAGAGAAAATACAGGAAGCAGCAAGAGAAAAGACAACCATCACATACAAGGAAAGCTCAATAAGATTAAGTGCTGATATCTCATCTGAAACCATGGAGGCAAGAAGGCAGTGGTATGACATAGTTAAGGTACTAAAAGAAAAAATTCCAACTAAGAATTCTCTATCCAGCAAAGCTGGCATTCAAAAATTTTGGAGAGTTCAAAATATTCACAGATAAACAAAAATTTAGAGAACATGCCATTAAGAAACCTGCACTTCAAGAAATAATAAAAGGAATTCTGCAGGTTGAAAGGAAAAAAACAGGAGAGAGAGTTGGAGGAGAGGGTAAGAACAACTAAAAAGACAAAAAGAATGCGAATATTCTCACTGTCCTGATTCTGTGATAATCATGGTGGGCTAAACATTCGCTATATTAGAAACCATGCATGTGTCCCCAGACCTCGTTTTCCTCCCTAGGTCTGGTTTTTAGAATGCTGGTGATAAACTAAGCCTGATTTATTATATGTCCATCCTGTATGGGAAAAGACTGTAACTCTAGGTATCTCTGGTCAACCTTAAGAGATATAGCAGGGGGCTATATCTGGTTGGCGTCCATCTCCCATATGGAGGGACCTGGGTTCGATCCCCGGGACCTCCTGGTAAAAATTTAAAAAATATATAGAAGGTGCGTGGGCCGCCAGGCCCTGTGCGCGGGCGCACCACCAGTTCCCGCAAGCCACACAGCAAGATGATGACATAATAAGAGAGTGACACAAGGGAGAGGGAAGATGAGACGCACCGAAAAACCAGCAACTAAGGTTGCACGGGCAGGATGCCTCTCTCCTACATCAGAGATTCCAAGGATTGAATCCCAGTGAAGACAGGAGGAGAAGGATGAGAAGAGAGGGCAGAAAATGGACACAGAGTTGCCCAGCAAATGGACACAGAAACAGCAAAAACGGGGGGGAGGGGGAAGGGGTGTAAAAATGGATAAAAGTAAATAAATAAATAAATCCTTAAAAAAGAAAAAAAAAAAAAAGACAAAAAGAGAAAGAAAAACAACATGTCATACAAAAACCCAAAGAAAACATGGCTAATGTAAGTAGTTCCTTGAGAGTAATAACACTGAATGTTAATGGATTAAACTCACCAGGCAAGAGACATAGATTAGCAAAATGGATAAGGAAATATGACCCATCTATATGCTATCTATAAGAAACCCACCTTAGACCCAGGAATGCAAGGAGGCTGAAAATGAATGGCTGGAAAACAGTCTTACAAGCAAATAGTAAATTAAAAAAAGAGTGGGAGTAGCTACACCAATATTGAAAAAAAGAGACTTTAAATGCAAAACTATTGTAAGAGACAGAAAGACACTGTATATTGCTAAAAGGGATAATCTTTCAAAAAGAAAGAACAATCATAAACATTTATGCACCTAACTGGGGTGCCTCAAAATACATGAGGCAAACACTGGAAAACCTAAGCAGAGAAATAGATGCCCCTACAATTATAGTAGAGGACTTTAACACAGCATTATCACCATTAGACAGAACATATCAACAGAGAATCAATAAAGAAACAGAGACATTGAATAACACATTAGAGTATCTGGACCTAATAGACATACAGAGCACTACAAACAAATATAGTGGGATATACATTTTTCTTGAGTGCACATGGATCATTCTCCAAGATACCCCACATGCTAGGCCACAGAAAAATTGTCAATGAATTTAGAAAGACTAAAATTATACAAAGAAAATTCTCTGAACACAATGGAATCAAGCTGAAAATCAGTAAGGGCCAGAGAATCAGATTAGGCACAAAGATATGGAAGTTAAACAACACACACTTAGACAAACAGTGGGTCAATGAGGAAATCTCAAAAGAAATCAGTAACTACATTGAAATGAATGAAAATGACAACACAACATATCAAAACCTATGGGATGCAGCAAAAGCTGTACTGAGAGGAAAATTCATAGCCATAAATGCATTTATCAAAAAAGAAGAAAGAGCTAAAAGTGAAGGCCTAACTGCACACCTGGAGAAACTGGAAAAACAACAATTAACCAAAAGAAAGTAGAAAGAAGGAAATAACAAAGAGTCTAGCAGAACTAAATGAAATAGAAAATAAGTAAACACTAGAAAAAAAATAAACAAAACAAAAAGCTTGTTCTTTGAGAACATCAATAAAATTGACAAACCCCTAACTAGACTAACAAAGGAAAAAGAGATAACGTGTAAATACACAAAATACACCACTGACCCCACAGAAATAGAGTATCATACTCACATATAGAGTCATCTGATATTTGACAAGACCACCAAGCCCACTTACCTGGGAGAGAATGACCTCTTCAACAAATGGTGCTTGGAGAACTGGAGAGGAACATCATCTCACACCTTATACAAAAATCAAATCAAGCCAGATCAAAGATCTAAATATGAGCCAAGACCATAAAGACTTTGGAAGATAATGTAAGGAAGAATCTACAGGACCTTGTAATAGGAAATGATTTCATGAACTTCACACACAAGCACGAGGAGTGAAAGAAAAAAATAGATAAGTAGAATCTCCTCAAAATTAAGAATTTTGCACATCAAAGGAGTTTATGAAGAATGTAAAAAGGCAGCCTGCTCAATGGGATAAAATATTTGGCAACCATATATATGGTAGAAGTCTAATATCCAGTATATAAAAGAAGTCCTACACATTAAAAATAAAAAGACAAACAACCCATTTTAACAAAATGAGCAAGCAACTTGAAAAGGCACTTCTCCAAGGAAGAAGTATGAATGACTAAAAAGCACATGAAAAGATGCTAAACATAACTATTAGGGAAATGGAAATGAGAACTACAATGATATACCATCTTACACCCATTAGACTGGTGTATTAAAAAAAAAAAACAGAGGACTACAAGTGTTGGAGAGGATATGGATGAATGGGAACTCTCATCCACTGTTGGTGGAAATGTAGAATGGTTCAGACATTGTGGAGGACAGTTTGGTGGTTCCTCAAAAATCTAAGTATAGAATTGCCATAATATGATCCAGCAATTCCACTGCTGGGTATATGCCCAGAATAATTGAAAGCAAGGACATGAGCAGATATATGCCCACCAATGTTTATAGTGTCATTATTCACTATTGCCAAAAGTTGGAATTAACCCAATTGCCCATCAACAGATGAATGGATAAACAAAATGTGGTACATACATACAATGGAATATTACTCAGCTGTAAGAAGGAATACAGTGTTAACACATGGGTTAACATGGATGAATCTTGAGGACCTTATGTTGAGTGAAGCAAACGAGGAATTGAAGGATAAATATTACATGACCTCACTGATGTGAATTATGCAAATCGACCAGAATCAGAGAGCTATTGTCTGGAAGATAGGTTTACAGGAAATAGAAAAGGAGAAGAAGGTTGTGAGCCAATGCCCATATGAGTGAAATCTATGATGAGATGGAAGTGGGTAGTTGGCCAGTGAAGGGATATGACAGGAGTGCAGTGATACTACTGGGTTTGGGGGTGCAGGTTTGATAGAAGGGTAGAGTGGGGAGGGTGGGTTGGACAGTCCATGGAACTGGGGGAAAGATTGGGGGAGGGACCAGGTGAGCACTGGGGATTGGGAGTACGTGGTTGAAAGTACAAAGTTGGGAATGCTCTTATGGCAATATGACAAAGAAGGGTTACTGGTATAATGTGTTGGATGGGGCATTCAGGACAAGGTTCATCTGGGGCAGTCTTCTAGGGAGTGTGTACATGATCATTTTGTCATAATGTGTTATATCAATGGGTGGAGACCCACATAAGGTGCAGGAAAGAGTTGGACTTTCATCCTAGGGAGGACTGACATGTTCTCAGAGGGGCGGGAGACTCTTGATAGCATGAGCAGTTCCTAATAGGGGAGGACAAACCAATGTGTCAAGACCTCAGTGTTGTTGCAAGTAACTATGAATCTTCTCATTCAAGGAGTGAAGCTGGGTGGCCACTATGGCCCCCAAGGGTTGGGGGAGGGAGGAATAGAATAGATTATACAGGGGGTATTTAATGGGAAATGGAAGTGTTCTACATGATCCTGCAATGATGAAAACAGGCCATGTTTAATATCACCAAAATTTATAAAAGTGTACAGTCTAAAATGTAAACCATCATGTAAACAATTGACCATGGTTAGTAGTTATGTTTCATTATTTGTATATCAGTTTTAACAAATGTACCACCCACATATATAAAGGTATTAATATGGGAAGGGGTAAAAGGGAGAGGATGTTGGGTATATGGGAGTCCCTTGTATTCTGTGTGTGACATTGCTGTGACCTAAAACTTCCTAAAAACAAAATGAAAATAAGTAAGATATTGAGGAATAAATGGAAGAAAATGCCACAGCACATACAGGACAACAGATATTACAGTGATGAAAGGCAAAATGTCAAAAAAATTTTAAATATTTTTCATTTTTTAATACAGCAATTTTAAAATTTTATTTAATTTTTAGGTTTTTTATATTTTTATGTATTTTATTGCTTATGTTTAAACCTATCATTATTATTTCATTTTCCTATTAATTGTATTTGGCTATTTTGTTGGCTTCACTTTTAAGATGCTTTGGATCACAGAAGGGTTACAACTGGGATAGGGTAGGATCATTGTTGTGGGGTGTCTGTGATGGGGGATACATGGGAGGAAGTTCACCTAGGCATACATAAAAGGTATATAAATGTGATCAAATGTTCATGGGGCATTTTCACAGTGGATGAAGATTCACACAATAGCCATCTATTTGCCTATTTAACTAATTAAATAAAAAAGAGGTTCAGAAGCCTTTAATAATGATGAAAATTACATGGCTAGATAAACACAGCCAGAGTTTTTCTGCTTGTCTCCCGATTTCAGATTTCTTAAGGCTTACACTTAGGTTTTATCTGCAATGCCACTTATCATTTTGATAATCAGAGACTCTCCTCCCCATTGATATATCCTCTTGATATACTTTGTTTACACAATTATGCCCCCTTTGCAGGTTTTCCTACCACGAAAAAAGTTTCATTGAATTGAATTCACTCTCCAAACTTCAGCTTCCAACTCACCTGATGTTTATTGTCCAGTATAATCCACATAAATCCATTTCAATATAATCATACTGAGAACATTTCTCATGTCCTTCTGAGTATTTTCCACATCTGTCTCCAGTAGGAGTGACACCAATTACCTGCTTTGTCCTTGACCACATGTACACAGAACCTAATATGTTGATCTATATCTAAACAGAGTTCCTTTCTTTTATGTCATGCATGTAAATTATCATTAAACATTTATTTGTTTCTTTGTTTGTCCTTCCTACTTGTATAATTGCATAAAACTATTCCCTTAATGATTTTAGGCAAGTTTACCTTTGAAAACTACTAATGAATATGAATCCAGAGAAACTATATGTCCACATTAACCTAACCTAACCTAATCTCAGACAGCCTGGGCCTAAATGCCTGCAGTCAAGTCCATCAATTACACTCTAACAAAATCATTTAAAAATAAATAAGGACTGTTTCCTAGTAGTTAAATTTTTCTTCCATATTCACAACTCAAGCAGACCAAAAATGCAAGGAAAGCAAGACTTATTGATCATGCTTTCACCACTTTCCAGTGCTCAAAGCATCTTTCTTGACCTAGAAAAAGTGCTGTTTTCATGAAGGACTCTCTTTTTATGCAGCTGATACTGTCAGTCCTGTAATCTAGAAAACATACCCTGATTAATCCAGATGACAGTGAAGATACCTCTAATAAGGGCATGCCTTCTTTAACACAATCTTTACCCCCAAATTAGAGAAATCATGTAGATGAAATTATGTAAATTAATATCCAGTTTGGGAAAGTTAAACAATTACTTTGTCTTGTGCATTCACAGAGTTAAACCAAAGCTACAAGTATGCTAGATATGCTTTTAATTTAAATTGAGTTCCAAGGTCTTTCTCATTAAAATGTATAAATGATAATTTCTGGATAGCTGCAAAGATTTGTCTCCATAGAAAAGCACATGTGATTAGGGAGGGGATCCTTAGTTTCACTCAGCATCATTGTGATGTTTCAAATAATCTAGAACTACTCAACAGCACTGGAGGAGTGGCCTTGCTGGTTAGGCCCTCCTTGAACACAGAAGCTGACAAGTGAGTACAGAATCTAACAAGGAGCTCAACCTCCCCTTGAGAGCCTCCAGTCAATGTTCAGGTTGATTTGATGCAAATTTTGATTGTGAAACCCATGTGACAGAGTGAGGCAATGGTCAAAGGCGGACTGTCAGAAAGGGCCTCCTGTTCTCAGGTCTCCTCATAGATATGTGTGCACTCAATAAGTAGATGGGAATGAATGTTTGCAAAGCCTTGTAGATTCATCCATGCCTTTGCTGACTCCTTTCTCCTGAACCAGTGGGGGAGGGTTCTGTCATAATGGAATATTAAAAAATACACCGAACCACTGACTCATGTAGAAGGCAGGAAGAAGGGGCCACACTGCCCACAGAAAGAGACCTGAGACCTAGATCTGTTGGAGGGCAGTTTTTCCTGAGGAAGAGCAGCGCCAGAAGATCTCAGGCTGTGGCACTTCCTCCCTTCCCCTGGCCCAACAGTCATGGCTAGAACACCCTCTTTCTACCAAAAATGATCATAACCCCTTCCCATGGGAAATCAGCTCCAGTGGAGCCCTGCTGTCCCTCCCAGCAGAACCTGAGCAGGAGGAACACCAGTGCTGGTGTGTGATTACCTTGGCCAGCTGGCCTTTCTGTTTGGTCCAGGAGTCTCAGTGTAAAGGGATAATTTCCTGTTAGAGACTGAGTGAAATGGACCCTCCCTCTAAATTTGGGCCTCTACTAGGTGACTCTCATTGCATCCTTGGCCAGTGGAAACCAAAAGATGCAGCAAAATTCCCCTGCCATATCAGATTGCACTAGCTTTAGTACAGGTATCTACATGATGTCTGCTCTCAGGAGCCTCCCAGCTGTGTAGGTGAAACTCCTCAGATACCAACAACTTTCTCCATTTCCTAGACTAGCTTTGGGACCTGACATTTCTGTCTTTCAGGGGAAAGCACAGTCATACTTGTGATTCACTTAACAAATCACATCCATGAATGACTATGCCATGTTCCCAAGGGCTGGGCTGTTGGAAGCCATGGTTTGTGCTCTTCCCCTTAGCTGTCCTGAAGAGTCCACCATGGTTGATTGACTCAATGACACCTGGAGTCCTGGGGAAATGGGGGATAACTGAGAAAAGTCCACAACTGAAAACTCAGACTTGCCCTACAATTGATCTGGATGTCCCCATTTTGATGAAGCCAAGGGGTGACATTCAAAATCTTTAACAAGTCAGAGGCTGAGGCTGGGGCAAGGCCCTGAAGACTCAGGACAGGTCCAGGGGATAACCCTTTTGGGTCAGCTCATGGGGAAACCCAGAGTGGACCCTCAGCTGAGCTCAGGGCAGGAACTCTACCACCTGGATTGGAAGGGCTGCAGTGCTTAGTTGGTAATGCTGTGAAGTGCATGCCTGTGAGTCATTAGTCTTAGTGACCACCCCCTTCCCCCACCCCTGACATGTCATATTTCAACTGTCTCCAGCATTTAGACTCCTATCTTCTGGGTATAACCACAGTGCAAGACTTAGGAAAAATTCCACCACCACCCCAGAGGCTTTGAGCTCTTAGGGCTGGGGACCTGGTGTGTCTTTTAGGATATGTCAGTAACAACATGACTGAGTGTGTAAACTGGTGAACTCCACAGACAGTGGAGCTGAGAACCACAACATCACCTTGGCAAGTGAGGAAAAGAGTGAGTTCTTCCATTGTAAGGAAAAAGAACACTGATCGAGACACCAGAAGTCACTGTGAATCATCAGGGTCCAGTCAGAGGGGAGTGGCCTCCAAGAACCTGGCCAAGGGGCTGGAAGGCTTCTGGGGAATTTCTGGGTTAAAACAAATTGTTCAAGGAATTGCAGGGATGATAGAAATCCCAGGTCACAGGGAGGAGTAAAGCTTATGAAAGGAGGTCAGTTGTGGCTTTGGAAGCTGCATCACAAATGTTCCCCCAGAATGAATGTAGCAGGAAAAGGAATTCTGAGGTCAGACACCAAGACCCCAGAAGGATTCAAATATAAAAGAAATGATGGACTATAGGACCCCTGGTAGGGGATTGAGGCTGTACAGTACTTCCTGCCCTTAGGTCATATGCTAATAATTTTCCTCATGCTTTTTTCTTTGCACATTGTAAGTTTTGATATTTTTACATTCCTCCATTCTCCCTCCCCCACTAACTGCTGAGGCAAGTTCAAAGTTCATCTTGAAAGCTATGAGTTCCTAACTAATGGTCATACAAACCTCTGCCCCAGAAGCAGACCATATTCCCCCTTCCTTCAAAGCTATAAAGAGGAAGCCACTCTTCTAGGTCAAGAAATAAATGGTCCTTGATAATGTGATTTGTACAGATACCCACATTTTTTGTTTTTTGTTGCTATAATTTAACTATTTTGTACATTTAATAATGGAAAATATAAACAATATAAAATATAAACATACGCACATTTTAGAGGTTGCTGCTGTGCCATATGAAATCTCCTTCAAACCTACATTCCAGGAGTTCTGATGGCTTGTCTCAGCTATGCACTGCACTGGCATGTGGTAGATGTTCCATAAATATCCAGAGGGTGAAGAAGAAAAAGAGAATGCATTTTCCTGCCCCAGATCTCCCTGGGCCCTCCTTGCACCTCAACTTCTAGCTTGAGTGCAATGTGCTGCCTTATTCTCTGCAGGCAACAGGTGGGTCTCTTCTTCCCACTAGCACTATTCTACTGATGGGCAGGGGTACAGCCTAGTCAATACCCATAGGCAGCTAAGCAACCATGAGGTTCCAGGAAGACTTCTGAACCAGTTTCTCACTATACTGCATTGTCTTGACAATCAATTGCAAGGTTGACAGGCAGAGATGGGGCAAGAATGACCTAGAAGTGGTGGTAGTGGGGATGGATTTTCCCAAGGCTGTCTCTGAGATCCCAGCCTCCATTTTCTCCCCAGAGTGCCCTGTGCACCATCCACAGCTCTCTTTGACATTTTTGTCCTTACAAGGGGAAGCCCCTAGGATCAGCCTTCTGGTGGAAACCATCAGATGTGTGGGACAAAAGGCTCAGCCTTGCCCTTCCTCATTCAGAGACCCCCACTCACATTTCTCAGTGCCCAGTAAAGACAGGAGTCCTCCTACCTCACTCAAATTCCACTCCACTTATCAGCTGGTTATCAGGGCCCTGCCTGGCTGTCACCACAGGGATGACTCCATATGGAGTTCTTCTCCCCTGATTAGAAAGAGAACATTGCATTGACCTGCAATCCATGAGGAAAAGAGATGATATGATGGCACCAAGGTTTCAGATTAATATCTGGGCAGATGATCACCAACCCAGTTCTTTCCTTCCCACTCTGTCGCCATGAATAGGCTGTGAACTGAGCCAACCAGGCTTCCAACCTCCTAGAAAACCAGCTCCTGCCAAGGGTCTGTCCACCCTCATGCTCCTTCCAACAGCTCAGGCTTCCCTACCTCAAGCACACTGGAAATGGAAAGTGTGTGGCTGCCCAGGAAGGATCAGAATACTTGCCCAGCCTTCATTTCATTGCCTTGTGACACCTGTCTTACCTTTGGGTGTCTCTTAGTAAGTGGCCAGTCTTATTTGGTAGGGGTTGAACCAATTCTGTCCCTGCAGCTTTGAAAAGAGCTCTCCCTTCCAGTTTTCCTGAGGTGAAAGCTTGAGATGTTGGGAAACAGTAAGAAAACATCTTGTTTCCCAAGTATCTCTGCTCTAGTGAGCTGGGCTGTCTATAGAATATGAGTGCCTGGTTACCAGGATTCCAAGTTCTATTGGGTTATATCTCCAAGGAGTGAAGTTACTTCTTGGGGTCCCATTATCTGTCCTACCTCCTTGAATAAAACCTTTCTTAAACCTGATGCCTCTTCAGCCTGCTCTCTCATGTCATTAATTTAACTCCACAGTTATGCAAACACAGTCCTCCCTGCAGTGCCTAGGAAAGACCCAGGAAATTTAGGATCTTAGTATTGAGGAGATAGGGATGGATTCAGACCCATCTCCTTTTCCTACCATATCTGTGAACCTGGACAAGTCATTGTGCCTCTTGGGCCTCCCAAGTCTCTTCATCAGAGCCATAAGGTTCATTTTAACTTCCACACCCTAGGGACTTTAGCAGATTTATATGGATTAATATCTATAAAACTCATGAGCTAATGTGACAGATCACTAATACATGAACTTTAATGATGGAAGAATTACATGAAGGAATGGGAAACAGCAAGGATTTCAACTCAAAGCAGGAATGGTTTTTGGTTTGAGCATAGAAAAGTAATTTTTCTTCTTGGTTTCATTTCCCAGTCCCCAAAATAATGGCCTTGAAATTCAATGAAAATCAGATATCACTATCTGAATCAAAATGCTTTAATGGCTACCCATTATATTTCAAGTCAGATTAAGTGCCTCCTTTTAGTTTATGTTGTGGAAAGCCTCCAAATAGCTTCTAAGGATCTCTGCCTCCTGGTACACATGTTCTTGTCTAATCTCTTCCTCTTGGACTTAGTGACTCTATTCTTATCTATAGAATATGGTCAAAGTGATGATATCTCATTTCTAAGATTGGTAAGCAAAACACCTGTGATTTCTGTTTCATTAATTCGGTGTTTTGCTATCTTTCTCTATCTATATCTCTGTCTATCTATCTATATTCTCTACCTTTCCCATATATATCACTCTGGGGAAACAGGCTATGATGTTCAGAGGCCTATATTGAAAGAAACTGAGGAAGGGTCCAGATAAAAGACAGAAAGGAATTCAAGACCTCAGTCCTAACTGTGAATAACACATGAGTGATTTTGGAAGCAGATCCTTCAAAAGTCAAGCCTAAGTTGGGACTACTCCCCACTCTGGGAGAGATATTGGAGCAAAATCACACAGCTTAGACTTGCCTGAATTCTTTGTCTTTGTGCAATAACAAACATTTGTGGTTGTAAGCCAATAAATTTGGTGGTAGTGTTGCCACATACTAATAGGTAACTAATTTAATCTACCAGGACCCAGCATTCCTCTTCCACCCTCCCTCTCCACCTCTCCTCCTAAGTTCCCTCCATCTACTCTGGCCTCCTTTCCAACCTCCTCTCAGCCCAAACTCACTTCAGCCTGAGTCTGCAAACTTGTGCCTTCTCCTAACATACTGTTCACAGACTTGTGCAGGGCTTGCTCCTGTTACTCATTCTGGTTACAGCATAAATACCACCTCAGTGACTCATGTCAGGCCCACCCACCTAGTGTCTCACAGCCACCCCCTTTGCAGGACCATGCTTGATTTTCATTAGGGTACTTGCTCTTCTCTTTCACATGTATATGTTTAATACATTCTTCCACCTCTACCTGCATACTCTGAACTCCTGGAAAGCAGGGAGAAAATTGATCCTTTTCACCACTGGACCCAGGGCCTAACCCAGCACATGGCACTGGGTGAGTGCTCAAGGCATAGTTGCTACATGAATAAATGAGATGATCACTAACCACTTCTACCAGATTCACACCAGCTTAGATTATGTAAATTAATGCCAAAACCCCAACAACATTAAAAACCAGCCAAGTCTATCTGACAATAGAAGCTAAGACCAGCTACAGAATGGGAAAATATATTGACAATGGTATCACCTAGAAGGCAATAGTATCCAGAAGATTTAGAATAGAAAATATCTACCAATGCAAAACCAAAACTAAAATGACCAACAAATATACACAAAAGGAATATGACCAGACAATTCACAGATTAGTAAAATCATGTGGTAGATAATTTTATAAACTGCATCAAAAACAATAAATGAAATACAAATAACTAATATAATTTCACATATATAAAATCTCTTAAATCAAACTCTACCCAGTGGGACCACAATATGTAAAAATGGAGACTCTCCTCCAGTGTCAATGGAGGTGCTCTTTGTCTAAACATTTTAGAGGTCATGATGGTCACTTTGATGACATTGAAAATATCCAAAAGCAATGATATAGCACTTCCATTCTTCATTTTCTCTTGTATGTCCCCTAAAATATTCAAAACACTATAACTAATGGAAGGGAAAAGATGGAAAGAACACAAATGTCAGCCAAAAGGAGAAGGGATTACAAAAGAATTCCACATATACTACAAATCAATGGTAAATATTAGTGAAGCTGAATGACCTAGTCTACAGTATATGTGTCCAAATGGAGTCTTTCAAGGAATTGAGTCAAAAGGCAAGGTGCAGAAAGATACAGACAGCATATTGACATATGAACACATTTTGTGAACTTGCATAAAATCTATATTGCTAAAATACACATAGGTTGCTATTGAAAGTTTATAAAAGATTGGAAATGGCAAAAAAGACCAAAGGTGATTGGATCAACTTGATTTGATTAGGTAGAGTGTCCAATCACATGAGGGTTGATCACATAAATGCCTGCCTGGAAAGGAAACATTTCTCACATACACTTCCTCACTGATCCTGGAAGGTGCATTGTTCCCAGCAGAGTTTGACCAGCAGCCACCAACCTGAGATCTGCTGGTAGACACACTATCACAGGTGGTTTCTGGTTGGTTTCCATTCTGAACCTCAGTTTATCCCTCAGAGAAATAGTATGGTGGGAAAAATATGTAGCAGTGTGGCTTTAGGTGTTGGATTAAGAAGTCTTTAATTTATAATAGTATTTATTTGGACATTGATGCAAAAATTATGTGATTCTAAATGCTAAGTAATACATGAAGATTCAAATTTCCAAGGAAATTTGGGTGGGACCATAAATGAACAGTGATGGAAGACTGGTTGTGCCAAAGGCATTTTAAGAACAAATAATTGGTTTGTTCATTCTCAGTTAAAATATTTTCATATATTCATATAACATTTATTAGAAACCAATAAAAAATAGGGTGCTGAGGGTAAAGCAGTAATTATAAGATTCTATACCTCCTACTGTGAAGCTCCCAATCTAATGGCAAAGAAATGAATTTTTCGATGTTGATTGGTTATTGGTAAATGCCTTCTCTCATGCCAAATGTACTATTTTAATTTTGAAGAGAAAAGCATACTTTAATCTAGATTTTCAACTATGGTTGCCACAAGATTATAAGTAGCTTCTCAGAGTTTCCTATTCCTTGTACCTCTGGATAAAGATTGTCTTTCCTTTCTTAATACTGTCTATTGAGATAGAGTTTCACAGAGTCTGCAAAAGCAGGTGCTCAAGGGTGCTAATCTCAATTCACTATAAGTTGAATGTCTTGATTAACCCAGCATCCTGTTGAAAGGGAAGGTAATCATGGCAGAGGAGGGTCAATGTCTCAGAAAGGGCCATCACTTTGTGAGAACAGAACGGGGATGGGATTAACTTCTCATCCCTTTGGGAAAGAAGTTGCATGAGGGATTTTTTTTACATCCACATGAAATATTTTTTCTTTTCTTGTGCTTTGGGAAATCCAACAATTAATACCTGAGGATGTTGGGCATGAAGCCCCATGGAGATTAGGCACATAGCAGGTCTGTTGGGGTATTACACTGAACTTCACTTCCACAGATTCTACAAGCCCAAACCATGAAGACATGGCAGAAATGATCAGTGAGACAGGGCTTTCCAACCAGAGGAGGAGGATGCCAGTGTAAATGGAGTCTTGGCCCTCTTAGGAACCAGGGGAGCTGCATGGACCACAGTGTGGGTTTGAACATGGAAAGATCTCTGTCTGTAACCCATGAATCTCTGCCCATCCAAGACTGTCCTGGTTTATGATGCACCAGGCAGACATGATGATTCAGAGCCTCTGAGGGGCAAATTCATTCTCTATTGCCCTGTCCACCCAGGTAACTGTCCCATAATGAAGCTGCCCATGAATTTCCTTTACCCCCCTAATGGTCCAACCCTCTTCCCCATTTCCTTAGCAATGCCACACCTGTTCCTCTCCCAAGGCTAACATTATCCTATTTAGAAACCAGCTGATCAAGGTAGAGTAGCTGCAGTCAATAGCTGGCCACAAAAAAATAGTTAACCACATAATGGGATTTTCCCATTACTAGTGCAGACTCAGTTTAGTAGAAAATGATATTCACTGAAATTTAGTTCATTATAATAATTTGTATCCCTCTGAGTGGGATTTAGATGTCATTTTCTCTACATGCATGATGTATGATGAAGCACGTAGTTTCTCTGTTAAACATGTAATTCTGTAGAGGATGCACAAGATGCAACCTATCCCACCTGCCAGTCTCCTTAACCTAACCCCTAACTCCTCCTCTCCACAAGCCAGTATAATGCCACTCTATTTCTGTTAGGGAGGCAGATCTGAGACATCCAATCTTCTGTCATCCACTGATTTAATAAATCTCTTTCCTTGGGCAACCAAACTCAGTGTGGTAGTCAATTCTCTGAGCTTGGCATGGACCCAGATGATCTGTGAGAGGATCCCCTGAAGTTTGGCAACCAAATTGGGACCCTGTGACCTCTGAGAGGATTGTTGCCTGGTGAACTCATTGGCCCCCGAGGTGGGGCACCCCTGAGCTCTAATCTGTGTTTGCAGTAGCACCTTGTCTCCAAAAGCTGATATTAGGATTCCTCTGCCTCTGGCATTGTGGCTCCTGAAAGCAGCCAGTCAGGAAGGAAACAGACAGCACACAATTTCCCTGCAGACTCAGTGTATACTAATTTTCTTATCAAAATTATTAGCTGTTCTCTAGAGGGAAGGTTTAAATCTCTTGCTGAAACTATAGGTGCCTAGACTTCCCTTGGTCCTTGGTTTTGGCTTAGTTTTGGAGCCGAGTGGGCCTGGAATTGTAAGCTAGAGTTCTACACCAGACTCCCTCCCCTAGGTATATGAGAGCTCTCACTGATATCGTGGTTGAGTACTAAAATTCTGATCATTAAACTTAAAGTGTAACTCACCTAAGTACTGACAGGGAGTCACAATGGAAAACAAACAAAGCTCTAGAATAAAATAGAGGTGTGTTCCTTTAGATTGCATCTTTAAAAATTGGGAAAATTTTCATTGTGAATCCCCAAGACTCAAAAGAGAATGATATTTCTGAGTAAAAGTGCATAACCACATATAAATTAGAGCATGGCCAGAAACGGCCACCAAAGGGATCTCTTGAATACAATACTATTTTGCAACTATAAAATACTTAGTAAATGGGATGAAATATCATATGTTCAATGTTTTGGGCATGGTGTGATGTTAGCAAGTCACAGGCCTAATACAATCTGCTAAAAGAAAAGAGGAGAAAATACTCCCTGATTCCAACCCCTCAGACAAAGTGCTGAACTTGTGCCTTGTTCCCACTGCTCTTCCAGAACCTTATAAAGGAGGAGAAGAAGAGGATTAGGGTGACACTGAACTGCCCTTATATATCCCAGAAATGGCTTCCCCACCTCTTACTCAGCCCTCCCATAGCACAATTCCAACTAAGGTGAGTGCCAGCTGGGATTTTTTTTTTTTTCTTTTTATTTTCTGGGATTTTTAATCAAAGCCATCCAAGAGGCTATTTGTTTATACACACTCCATTCTCCACTTCAGAATTGTAATATTGGAAGAATTAAGCTCCAAGTTACAAGGAAGATACCAAGAAAATTGAAAATATATTCAATTCCTTTTGCAATTCATATTCCTAGTTAGGTGGACATACAGGCCTTATTGAATGTGATGTTAATTTCAGAAGAAAGGAGAATAGTGCTAGAAAAAGACCATGACAAATATAATGGCTTGGAAGATGGAGGATTAGAGAAGTATTGAAATCACTTCTCTCCCAGAAAAGTAGCTAGAGGACAAGAGGAGAGTGTCTGGAAGGCTGTACTGGGGCAAAGGGCAACAGGGGAAGGCTAAACACCATCCGGAAGAGAAAAAGGTGAAATAAAGGATTCTTGGTTGGCTGGGAAAATCCCATGAGAAAAACTGCAGCAGTAGCTGCTGGTGCCCATTCCCCCACCCTAAAAGTGAAGAGCGAGGGATCCACTGGCCACTGATAGGTGGCTGCAGATTGAGGGGGTTGCAAGGGCCCTTTACCCAAGGCAAGGGAGAGGGAGGGACATTGCCCACAGTAAATTCAGATTTTGGCCAGGGAACTT
The DNA here is from genome assembly GCA_026826555.1 of Tolypeutes matacus. Taxonomy (NCBI): domain Eukaryota; kingdom Metazoa; phylum Chordata; class Mammalia; order Cingulata; family Chlamyphoridae; genus Tolypeutes; species Tolypeutes matacus. The sequence goes on along the minus strand of JAKSZT010000285.1, from coordinate 995,688 downwards.
GTTTTACTGCATTGGAGGGATCTCACACTTCCAGGCTGGGTGGGGCCATGATATTGTTTGCCCTGAGAACCCACAAGAATGAAAGATATTTTGCCTTCTTAAACTCCCTCCATATTGTCCTGGGCTTATTCTTGAAGACACAGTGTAAGGTAGGGTGTGGCCATCCAAGGGGGGAGAACAGCTTCTGAAAAAGATTGTTTGTGAAGCTTGGCCCACCCTGAGGACATCACTTCTTTTCCACCCATGGAGCTACAGTGAATGCATTCCCCCCTAGCATCTGGAGTAAGAGCTGAGAGGTCTGCCAAAGACCACTATCTGTTGGCAGAGCAGAATAATACATGAAAATAAGGGAAATAAATAATAAATAATAAATAAATAAGTAGACAATCAAATGCCTTTAATGCCTCCTTCTTCAAGGCCCTTGGAAACTAACTTGCACCTCATTACTGGGTCCTTAGTTTTGTCTGGTTTGAGCACTTGAACAGGGCTAATCCTCAATACACAGAACAAGCAGGAACAAGAATCAAAGAAAAATGGTAGCACACACCTACTTAACAGTAAATTCCTTGGCAAGAGGGAGAAAATGAACATCAGAGTAAACACAGCATCATGATCAGATGCCAAGACATCAGCAAAATATAAGCCATATGAAGAAAAATATATATGACTCAGGTAAAGGAACAAATCAAAGGTCCAGATGAGACACAGCACTTGAAAAAACTAATGAATGAGGTTCATAGAGATCTCCTGGAACAATTCCTGGAGTTGAAGGGCAACATGGTTAAATAAATAAAAGATATTAAGAAGATATTGGGAGAGCTCCAATTGGTTGCTTCTCCCACATGACCTACTGCTCACTGTGGGATTGGTTTTTCAATGAAGGCTGCTCTGGGCTCTGGGACACCAACTGGCTAGCCATGCCTGGCCACCCCAGCCTTCAGCAACCATCACACTGATCAATCAGCAACCATCAACATTGAGGCAAGACCCTCCAGCAGCAAAAAGATTACAAGTCAATGAGGGCTCAGATGATAGTTAATATTTTCAGCAATAAAGTATTTTTTAATTAAAGTTGAAGTGAAAATCTGGCTTTGAAATCTTCATGGAGGACTACACCCTTTCAATCCTGAATCTGGTGTAATGTTCTCATTGACTTATTAATCTATTAAAAATGTTTTTCTTTAAGTTGTTATGGTATTTGGTAAAACCTTTGAGTTTTAACAAGAATTTTTGAAAATATCCATTATACTTACTCTTGTGGTATTATAAAAGTTTTAATAGGTTAAATCCCATAGAGTGATCCATTTCAAAAATTTATATTTATCACTGTTATCACTTTTATTAGAGAATATGCTTTGGATTGCAAAAATGAGTTAAAGTATTGGACAGCACCTATTTTAGAAGAAACACTTACAAATTATTTGCTTCCTTCTTCTAGTAATGATGATTCTTTTATTTGTTTGCCCATATGTTTTCACCAACTTGTCAGTCCAGTGGCATGAAGTTTCTTATACAGGCAGCTTTAGAGTTTCTGAAGTTTTTCTAATACAAGTACTTCACACAAGGCTGAATCCTTACTTTTTGTTCCAAGTATTGGATTAACAACAACAAAAATGGCAAAATGTTATTCAATACAAAAATACCTCTTATCAAAATAAAAATACCTCAAAAGTAAAAAAAAAAGAGAGACAGAGAGAGAGAGAGAGAGAGAGAGGGAGAGAGAGAGAGAGAGAGAGAGAGAGAGAGAAGATACTGGGTGAGAACAAAGAAAATTTTTAAATCTTGGATAGAAAAATAACAAAACTTATAGGAATGAAAGACATAATAAGTGAGATTAAAAATACAATAGATGTATAGAGTAGAAGATTGGAAATAATAGAAGAAAGAATCAGAACAGAACAGCTAAAAGTTTAAAGAGAGAAAAACAGAAAGAGAGAATGGAAAATATTGAACAAGTGCTCAGGGAGTTGAATGATAGCATGAAGTGCACCAACATACTCTTGTGGGAGTTCCAGAAGAAGAAAAGAAGAGAAAAGAGGCAGAAAGAGTATTTGAGGAAATAATGGCCAAAATTTTCCCAACTTTCAAGAAAGACATGAATATATGTGTCCAGGAAGCACAACATACTCCAATTAGGATAAATCCAAATATACCTACCCCAAGACACATAATATTCCAAATGCCAAATGCCAAAGACAAGGAAAAAATTCTGAAAGCAGCAAGGGAAAAGTGAAGCATCACATAAAATTTACATCCAGCAAAACTTAGTGCAGATTTCTCTTCAGAAACCAGGGAGGTGAGACGGCAGTTAAATGATATAATTACAGTACTGTAAGAGAAAAACTGGCTGCCCAGAATTCTTGCTCTAGCAAAATTATCCTTCAAATATGATGGTGAATGTAATATACTCACAGATAAACAGGAACTAAGACAGTTTGTAAGTAAGAATCCAGCTTTTCAAGAAACATTAAAGGGAGTTCTGCAGATAGGAAAAATTTAAAAATTAAAAATCCAGAGAGCCTTGGAGGAGAATGTAGAAGTGAAGAGTATCAGAAAGGCTAACCAAAATGATAAAAAGGCAGGCAAAAATAAGATATGACATATGAAAGCCATAGGATAAAATGGTTGAAGTAAGTAATGCCTTTACAATAATAACATTGAATGTTAATGGATTAAACTCCCCAATCAAAAGACATAATGGATAAAACAGAATGGATAAGAAAACATGAGTAATCCATATACTGCCTGCAGGAGACTCATCTTAGCCCCAAGGATAAAAATAGTCTGAAAGTAAAATGTTGGAAAAAGATATTTCATGCAAACAGCAACCAAAAAAAAAAAAAAAAAAGCAGGAGTACCTATAAGGTGTCAGATAAAACAGACTTTAAATGCAAAAACGTGACAAAGGTGCAGAAGACCATTATATATTAATAAAAGGCAAAATCTACCAGGAAGGAGTAACAATCTTAAATATCTATGCACCTAACCAAGGAGCCCCAAAATACATGAGGCAAACTCTGTAGAGAAATAGTTCTTTACAATAATAGTTGGAGATCTCAACATGCCACTCAAATCAATAAATAGTACAACTAAACAGAAGATCAACAAGGAAACAGAACTTGAACAATATGATAAATGAGCTGGACTTGACAGACATATACAGAATATTGCACCCAAATCTCAAGTGCTCAAGGATCTTTCTCCAGAGAGAACACATGTTGGGCCACAAAACAGCTCTCAATAAACTTGATAAAGTTGAAATTATACAAATCACCTCCTCTGATTATAATGGAATGGAGCTGGAAATCAATAATAGGCAGGAAAGGGGGAAAGTCACAAATATAAGGAGGCTAAACAACATACATCTATTCAGTGGGTCAAAGAATAAATTGCAAGTAAAATTAGTAGATATCTTGAGATGAATGAAAACATAAGCAAAGCTTATGGGATACAGCAAAAGAAGTGCTGAGAGGGAAATGTATAGTCTTAAATACCTATATTAAAAAGGAAGAAAGCTAAAATCAAAGTCCTAACTGAACAACTGGAGAAACTAGAAAAAGAAGAGTAAACAAATCCCAAAACAAGCAGAAAGAAAAAAAATAGCAATAATTAGAGCAGAAATAAATGAAATTGAGAACAAAAAAGCAATAGAGAAAATTAACAAAACCAAAAACTGATTCTTTGAGAAGATGAATAAATTTGACAAACACTTAGCTAGAAAAAAAAAGAAAAAAGGAGAGAATATACAGATAAATAAAATCAGAAATTAGTGGAGGGACATTATGAATGACTCCACAGAAATAAAAAGGATCATAAGAATATATTATGTGTATGCCAACAATTTGTCTAGACAAAATGGACAAATGAACAAATTCCAAGAAAATCACAAATGACATAGACTTTATAAGAAATCCCAAATGGAAAAGCAGAAGTAAAACTCTCCCTATTTGCAAATGGCAGATTCTTTTCTTTTGAAAATTCCAAAATATCTTCAACAAAGCTATTAGAGCTAATAAATGAATTCAGCAAAATGGCAGAATACAAGATCAACACACAAAAATCATTAGTCTTTCTATACATTAGTAATGAGCAAGGTGAGGAAGAAATCAAGAAAAAAATTCCATGTGTAATAGCAACGAAATGACTCAAATATCTAAGAATTAATTTAACAAGAACTGTAAAGGATCTATATTCAGAGAACTATGAAACATTGCTAAAAGAAATCAGAGAAGACCTAAACAAAAGTAGGGACAGTCTGTGTTCATGGACTGCAAGAGTAAACAACATGAAGCTATCAATCCTACCCAAACTGATTTCTAGACTCAATGCAATACCAATCCAAATCCAAACAGCCTATTTTACAGGAATAGAAAAGGAAATTACCAAATTTTTTTGAAAAGGAAAGGTGTCACAAATAGCCAAAAATATCCTAAAAAAAGAACAATGTGGGTTCCTGACCTTAAAATGTACTATAAAGCTACAGTGGTTAAAACAGTATGGTATTGGCATAAGGGTAGATACATTGGTCAATAAATTTGAAATGAGAGTTCATAAATATACCCTCATCTCTGTGGTAAACTGATTTTTTGATAAGCCTACCAAGTCTAATTTTCAGGGACTAAACAGTCTCTTCAACAAATGGTGCTGGGAGAACTGAATATCCATAACCAAAAGAATGAAAGAGTACCCCTATCTCATTCCCTATACAAAAATCAACTCAAAATGGAATCCAACACGTACATAAAAGCCAGGACCATAAAATGCCTAGAAGATAATGTAGAGAAACATCTACAAGACCTTGTAGGAGGTGAGGGTCTCTTACACCTTACACCTAAAACACAAGCAACAAAATAAAAAATAGATAAATAAGACCTCCTCAAAATTAAATATTTCTGCATCTCAAAGGATTTTTGTAGAGAGGATTAAAAGGCAGCCTACTCAATGGGAGAAAATACTTGGAAATCACATATCCAACAAGGGTCTAATATGCCTGATATATAAAGAGATGCTACAAATTCAATAATAAAATCACAAATGACCTGATTTTTAAAAATGGGCAAAATACCTGAAGAGATATTTTTCTAAAGAAGAAATAAAAATAGTGAAAAAACACATGAAAAATTCCAACATAATTGGTGGTTAAGGAAATGCAAATCAAAACTACAATTAGATATCATTTCACACCTACCACAATGGCCACTTCTAACAAAACAGAAAATTACAAATGTTGGAGAGGATATGGAGAGACAGAAATGCTTATGCACTATTTTGGGGAATATAGAATGGTACAGTCACTGTGGAAGTCTGGTGGTTCCTAAGGAAATTGGATATAGATCTGCCATGCGATGCAGCAATACCATTACTAGATATATACCGAGAAGAACTGAGAGCAATGGCACAAAGAGATATATGCACACCAATGTTCAAAATGATGTTATTTACAACTGTCTAAAGATGGAAGCAACCCAGATGTCCATCAATTGACAAATGGATAAACAAACTGTGGTATAGACACATGATGGAATATTATGTAGCTGTAAGAATAAATGAAGTCATGAGTATATGACAATGTGGATGAACACAGAGGACATCATATTGAGTGAAGCAAACTAGGCACAAAAGGACAAATATTGTATGCTTTCATTATTATGAAATAAATATAATGAGCAAACTAATGGAGTTAGTAGCTAGAATGTAAGTCACCAGAGGATAGAATGTCGTTAGAGAATGGAAAGCTGAGGTTTAGTCTGTGCAGAATTGGAAAAAAAGTTGTTTGTAAATGTTTGGAAATGAGTAGAAATGGTGAAAGCACATCATAGGATTTGTAATTAGTAACACTAACATATGGGTAGGATAGTGGTTTGTTTTTATTGTTTTTTTTTTCTTTTTTGAAGTAATTAAAATGCTCTAATATTGATGAAAGTGAATGCACAATTCTGTGATTAAAACATATGCCATTGATTGTACACTTTAGGTAAATTGTATGGTTTATGAACAAAAAATATAATAGGGTGGTTTGGGAAAAAAAACACCAAATGTAAGATGTGTACTACATTTAGTAGTAATACTTTGATGGGGGTCTTTCATAATTTGTTACAAATGTCACACAACAATGCAAAGTATTGATGGTGGGGTGAGGTATGAGAGCTCTGTATGATATTATGCATATACTTTTTCTATACACTTATTGTTTATGTATTTTTATTTCTGAGTAATATACTTCAAATATATATGTAAAAGCTCATGAACATGCTGACAATTTGAGCAAAAATAATCTAAACAATTTGGTACATGTTCCAGGAGACCAAGCAGTTGCCAGAGTTGAGCTACATTGGAATCCAAATCAGCAGTCAGACAGGACCAAATTGAATCATTAAGCTTATATTATTGCAGGGCTTAGAAAAGGAGTGCTCAAACAAAGGAACTTTAATAAAATCAGCAAATAGTACAGGACCCTGAAGAAAACCAGCCTGTTTATTTAAAGCAACTGCTCCAGGCCTATAGGCAGTACTCTGGTTTAGACACAGACAACCCCACTAACCTCTGCACTGTTAATTATACTTAATGTGTTCCTGATATAAGAAGAAAACTTCAGAAATTAGAAGGGGAATTGGACATGCCCATGTCACAATTAGTAGAGGTTGCCTTTAAGGTTTTTACAACTCAGAGTTCACCCATAAGAAGTAGCAAAAGAAATATGCTGCCTACAAAGCCAGCTCAAAGAAGCATCTATCAGCAAGAACGTCAGAGGCCCACAGACCCTGAGAAGAGGAAAAGCTTCCATGTGAAGCTCAGTGAAGAGTAAGAACTCCAGGGACCCCAGGAACACAATTAGGTTCCCAGCATTGCACTTACTATGAGAAGGAGGACACTCAAAGCAGGAATACCTGAGTCTCCTTGGGAAGGGAGGGGCCAGGATATCCTACCTAGCAGCTCAATTCCCATAGTTAGCAGGGGGTAAAGACAGCAACCTGGAGTGATGGGGCCTGGGAGTACCTTCTACTGGTCAGGAAACCATCCAGATCACACACAACAAACATCTGGTCTAATTTCAAGCAGGTAGGAAGTTAGTTGACTTCTTGATGGAAACTGGAACCACTTATTCTATTTTAAACCAGAGGCTAATTAAAGAAACTAATGAATCAATCTCTATCATTGTATTTGGGAGACTAAAAAGTTTAAGTAATTCTCAGAACCCCTGCCATGTCAGAATGGGGAGACTCATCTGACTCATTAGATTTCACTACATGCCTGAATGCCCAATTCTCATTTTTAGCCAATGCTCTCCAAATTGCAAGCTTCACTTTGATTTTTGCCTAATGAAGTGAACTTACAGGTCCCAGCAATATACATCAGTGTCTTCCAAGCAGCCCTGCTGGATTCAGTTGGGGATAGTTAGAAGTTTGGAAGACCCAAAGAGATAAAGCACAGGTTCCAGCTCAGGTATGGACTAATGGGGGACCCCCAGAATGGGCAGTTGAAGCACAGGAAGTCAAGGTAAGACTGTGGCCAAACACTGCCCCACCACATCTAAAACAGAATCCACTCAGACAGGAGGTTAGAGCCAGCATCTCACCCTAATCAAGAAATTTCACAAGTATGGGCTAATTAGACCCTGTCAACCAGACTTTAATACCCCTATCTTATCAGTGCTTAAACCAGGTACTCAGGGATGTCAATTTGTACAAGATTTGAGAGCTATTCATCAGAGAGTAGATGTCTACCCAGTGGTGCCCAATCCCTACACACTCTTTGTTAATATTACTAACACATACACCTGATTCACAGCCCTGGACTTAAAATATGCTTTCTTTTGTATCCTGCTAGAGAAGGAATCACAGAGACTCTTTGCTTCATTCAAAAATGGAATGAATCAACAGTAGTGTTGAACTGAGCTGCCATGGGTTAAAGAATTCTCTGACCTTCTGGGAGCAAGCCCTATCCAGGGGCCTGCAGGTGGTGCAACTCCAGGAAGGACTCTTCCTTCAATATGTAGATGACATAGCAAAACACAAGTGGCCTGCTAATAACACAGTAATAATTTACAGAGGCTAGCTGTGAAAGGATATAAGTGTCAGAAAACAAGGCCCAAGTTATACAAACTCATGTTAAATAGCTTGGTTTTAAATTCCCTGAGGGACAATGAGCCCTGCTGCCCACTTGAAAGGAAGCCTTATATGGAGTATCAAAGCCTATGAACAAGAAGGAACTCATAGGGATTCTAGACTTGGCTGGTTACTATAAGCTGTGGATGCCTAATTTTGAACTTATAACTTAACCACTCTATGAAGCCCTTAAAGGAAGTGAAAAAGAGGCCTTGGTAATGCATTCATACAGTATTTGTCCTTTTGTGTCTGGCTTGCTTCACTCAACATAATGTCCTCCAGGTTCATCAAATATATTGTGTAATATATTGTTTGATTCACAAAAGACAAACAAACAAAAAAAAAAAAACAAAAAAAAATTTACATGTATCCATTACATTTAATTGAGAAATGTATATATTTATTCATCTGTGTTTACTTTTTAGTTTTTAATTACTTATGTTTTCAATTATTAAATGTACAAATTAAAGTTAAAAAAATAAATTAAAAAAAAAGAGGCCTTGGGCTGTACATCATAATGTGCACTTACTTTTAGAACCTTAAGCAAAATTTACTTACTGCCACAGCTCTAGGACTCCCAGACTCCACAGTAGAAGTTACACTTGTTCTTAGATGAATGGTAAGGCATCACCATGGGAGTTTTTGTTTAACCCTTTGGAGGAACACCCACTAATAGCATACCTATAAAATAGCTAGGTCCTGCATCTCAAGACTGACCTGTGTGTCTGCACACACAGACAGCTATTTGTGACCTTATTCTAGAGACAGAAAAATTCACGTTAAGCTTTCCAGCTTACATCTATGCTCCACATGGTTTAATTACAATATTTAAACAGAAAGGAAATCAATCAAGCTTCACTGCTAGACAATCCTATTGTGATCTTAAAGACTATTGAAAAACTTAACCTTGCCACCTTGCTACAAGAGTTTGGGATAAACCAGAGTGGATATTCCTCAAACATGACTGTGTACATCTCCTTAAGAAAATATATTCCAGTAGACTGGGACTGACTGATGTTACTCTAAAAATCCCTTCTCTTGAATTATTTACTGATGGAAGTAGTTTTATGGACCATAGGAAGCAATGAGCAAGATATTTGATAGTTACCTTGGTAGAAACATTGAAAGCAAGATCTCTGCCCTCTGGGACTTCAGCTCAGAGGGCTGAGCTAGTAGCTCTTGGAAGAGCACTCCAGGTAAGTGCAGGACAAAGAGTGAACATTTAAACAAACCCCAGGTATGCCTTTGCAGTGTTACATACCCATGGAGCTATTTGGAAAAAGGGGATTACTCAATGCTACTAATAACTACATAAAACATGTTGATCTCATTCTAAAGTTGTTGGAGGTTTAGATGCTCCCCCAAGGAATTAGCAGTCATTCATTGCTGAGGACAACAAACTTCCAATAAGGAAAGCAAACAGAATTGTTTAGCTGATAAGCCACTAAGTTATTGCAAGGAGAATAGAACCAAATCATATTACACCCTTCCACACTAAAAGACTGAACCACCAATTAATACCCCAGAGTTGGTGAGACACTAACCTAAAGCCATTTGGGAAAACCCAATACTGGAAAAAAAGATTTAGTCAAAGGAAGAGTGGGGATATACTCAAGCCACAGTCAATGGCTTGTTGAAAAGATAGTCCCTGACAGAACATTGGGAAGACTATGACAAATTATTCATACTTGAAACCTCCATTACCACTTATTTCTGTAGACTTATTATTGACATATAACTGTTCCAGTGGATAAGACAACTCCTCATAAGACCCAATCTATGCAGGATGACTCAGTCAGTAAATGATCAATGTGTAACTTGTGCTTAAATTAACCCTAAAACTCAGCCTCCAGCCTTCCACAAAAGACTACAATACAGAAGGATAGGATGAGAAGAGGACTGGCAAACTGACTTTACTGTAAAGCCAAGCACTACTGAGAACTTCATGTGTTTGCTACTGTTTGTAGAATGCTTTTACACTAATGGGGTAAAAGTGTTCCCATGCCAAATGGAAAAAGCTTGAGAAGTAGTCAAAGTCTTATTTATTTAAAGAAATCATTCCAAGATTTGGACTTCCAATTTTTATGCACAGTGACGATAGAGTGGCTTTTATCTCTAAGGAGACTAAAGATGTGTCTGGACTGTTATAAATTGACACTTGCATTCTCCCTGAAGACCTCAATCCACTGGGAAGACTAAGCAAATGAATCCCAACTTAAAAGAAGCCATTCCAAGATTTGTTTAAAAACTCACCTGAAGTGAGATAAAGCCCTCCCAATTATCCAACTGAGGGGTAGAGTCACTCCCAAAAGAAGACTTTGATCAAGTCCTTATGAAATGTCTAATAGAAGACCATTTCTCAAGGGCAATGACTAGTGAAAAAGGATGGTCCATTGATGTGCCCTTGATATTAATGACTGTGCTTATGAGTCTCTTGCTTTTGAATTTGCTACTTGACCTAGGGTTGTAGAGTGCCTAAGAGTTACCACCTGAGAACTTCCTTGCTGCTCAAATGTGGCCTCTCTCTAAGCCAAACTCAGCATATAGATGCATTACCATCGCCCAAGTGAGGGACATGACTCCTGGAGAAGAGCTTCCCTGGAACCAAGGGATTGCTACCAAGCACTGGCTGTTGATACAACTGGAAAAAGACCTTGAATAAAAGGGAGAAAAGGTAAAGGCAAATGAGTTCATATGGCTAAGAGACTTCAATGTGAGTCAGGAGTTCATCTCAGCAGGATCTCATAGACTGCCAAAGCAGACACTACCCCAAACAGTGGAGCCCTTGAGAGGTCTGGAGACACACAGGTCCTACAGTCAGGCAAATAGTTCCAGAGTTTGATGCCTTGCCAGTGGGCCCTACTTTGGAGTTTTTGCTTCCGAGTGTGACAAAGTTGGATTCAGATGTGACTTCTCCACCATACCTCTTCTGTCCCTTTTATTTGAACCAATGGTTGGTGCTGGAGTTGGTAAGTGTATGTCCAAGAGACTTTAATCTCAGGCTGCCCATGTGCCAGCTCAGCCCTGAGCTTCAGCAAAGTTGCTATGCCTACTCTCCAGTTCACTGGATTCATCCAGGACAACTAAAAGGGAGGTGAGAATGGACAACCACCATATCAAGGAACTGAGAGAGTCTACAACTGCAAACAACAGAGTCCTACCCATCAGCCATATGGGAGGTGGAGTGGGAGTAGCTAACCCAGAATCCTCAGGATTGTGGAAAAAAATATGAACTGGAGTAGACTTGCTGGTATTCTACTGTGGAATTGTGATTTTAGCAAAGGAAGAAATTATATCATTGATGTGAAGACAATGACTGCTGGAGGTGTTGTAGTCAGGGAAAGGGAAAAAGGGGTGCAATATGGGGGCATTTTCAGGACTTTCATCCTAAAGCAGCTGGTTGATAGAACAGTTGAATGGTCTTTTGAAGACCCACTTATTGTGTCAACTAGGTGACTGTACCTTACAGGGCTTGGGCAATGTTCTCCAGAAGGAAGTGTATGCTCTAAATCACCATCCCTACTGTGGTGCTATTTCTCCCATAACCAGGATTCACGGGTCCAGGAATTGAGAAGTGGAAATGGGAGTGGCACAACTCACTCTTAACCCTAGTGTAACCATTGGGGAATTTGATGTAATTATAAATTCCAAAAATATAATTGGATCATGCTTGTAAACTGATCTCTTAATCTGGACATTGACTGGGCCATGTCAGTAGGGCATTGAGCCCCACCTCTTTAGTGGGTGGGGAATTGAATATAAAAGACAAGGCAAGAACAGAGTTGAAGCAGTCTTTTGAGAAGCAGTTTTGATGTTGGAAAGAAGGCCCCAGGAGAAGAGAAGCAAGCCTTTCACCTGATCGTCTACAGCTGACTTTGTGGAGGAAACAGGAGCTAAGCCTGGAGAGAAATGCAGCCCTGGGAAGAGAAGAACCCCAGAAGCCTGAACCCTGGCAAACACCAGCAGCTTTCTTGCTCTAACATGTGGCAATGGACTGTGGTGAGAGAAGAAACTTAATGCTTTATGGCCTGATATCTGTGGACTTCTACCCCAAATAAATAACCTTTATAAAGACCAACACATTTTTGGTATTTCACATTAGCACCCCTTCGGCTGACTAATACAGAATTTGGTACCAGGAGTGGGGTAGTCCTTTTGTAATTACCAAAATGTTGGAACTGTTTTATAAATGGGTAAGGGGTATTTTTTTGGAGGAATTGTGAAATGCTTGATGGAAAAGGCCTCGATCACTTTGAAGAGACTGTTGATAGTAATATGGATGATAAAGAGACTTTCTATGATGCCTTAGAAGTAAATGATGAAACTATTATTGGAAACTGGAGGAAAGGCAATCCATGTTTTAAAGTTGCAGAAAATTTAGCAAGATTAACTCCTGGTATTACATGGAAGACAGAATTTGAAAATGGCAAACCTGAGCATTTAGCTAAAGAACTTTCCAAGGTAAACTCGGAGAATGTGACTTGGCTTCTCCTTGCAGCTTATAGCAAAATACTAGATGAGAGAAATACACTAAGGACTGAACTTTTGGGCACAAAGAAAACAGAAACTAATTCTGGAACTTCCAAGTTTCTGGAAATCAAATTCCCAGATGAAAATACCCTATTTGAAGACGTTACTAAACTTGGAACTCATAACACAGAATTGAAAATACAGTTATCTTGGAAATACTTGTGGAAAGTCTTAATGTCTGATGGCTTGGACCCCTGATTCCTGCATGCTAAACCAACAAAGTTTTTGAGAGAGCTGCATGAACAAAACCACTGTCAGCTTGGACAAAATAGGGCATGGAAAGGAGAGATTGAAGGAGAATCAGCTTTAAGAAGAAAACCATGGAAGCAGAGATCCGGACTTAAAACATCTCCTTGGACTAAGAGAGGAGCCCCACCCATGTGTACAGACAGAGTGAGTTTTCCCCTGCAGTTGAAGAGGGTGGATGTTCCTACCTGATGTTCTGAGAAAGTTTTCATGCCCCATGGTGCAGAGAGGGTGAGTTTTCCCCAGCAGTTGAAGAGGGTGGATGTCCCCACCCGATGTTCTGGGAGAATTTTGCCATTCCAGGGTTCAGAGAGGGTGGAGCACATTACTCAAAGATTAGGGCAGTTAAGGTCAACACCCCATTGGTCTGAGAGGGTTGTACCTGTCCCCCATGGATTAGAGAAGGCCAGGTGGTCAACCCATTGCTCTGAGAGGGTTGAGCCTGTATGCCAAAGGTTAGGGGGAATGTTATCTTCACCTCACTGTACTAGGGGGGCTAAGACCCTAGCCCAAAGATTGGGTAAGGTTTGGCATTCACCCCAACACTCTTGGGGGGTGAGGTCTGAAGCTTGGTCAACACCCAGATGCTTGATGAGGGTGGAACCAAGAAAATGGCTGTTGGGCAAGCCTGTGGAAAGGGTGGGTTGCCATGTGGCCCCAAGGAAAAGAAACCATCATCTTAAGAATGGCTCTTAGACTTTGAAATCTGGAGGATGCCCTGCAGGTTCACTGAACTGTAGAGGATCCATGACTCATGTTTAACATCCCAATTTCTCCTTATGATATTGAAAATGTTTATCCTTTGTCTTTCCATTTGTGTATTGGAAGCAGTTCAATGGTTTTGTAAGTTTCAGAGGTCTATAGCAGACAGGACTGTGCCCCAAGACAAACTGTATTTCTTTAAACTCCCTATGATATGATTTTGTACTTGAATTGTTACAGATTTAAAGTTTTTGAATATTGTAATGTATTTTTGGAATTCAGAGGGTGGAATGTAACCATTGGGGAATTTGATGTAATTATGAATTCTAAAAATATAATTGGATCATGCTTGTAAACTGATCTCTTAATCTGGGCGTTGACTGGGACATGTCAGTAGGGCATTAAACCCCACCGCTTTGGTGGGTGGGGAATTGAATACAAAAGGCAAGGCAAGAACAGAGTTGAAGCAGTCCTTTTTTTTTTTTTTTTTTGCTTACAAAAATGTTATATATATATATATATTTTAAGAGGTGCTTAACTTACCTAAATATTACACGGAACCTAGAGGGATTCTCACGTTCCCCACCTCCCACACCTCCCACCACATCCCACACAAACATCTCCCACAAGTGTGGCCTATCATCCTCAATGGACTTACACATCCTGGAGCCTTGCCATCAACTATAGACCACAGTTCACATTGTAGATCACACTCTCTCCCACACAGTTCTGAATGGTGTGTGCTGATTTAAAATGGCCTACATCCGTTGCCAAAACTGCACTCAGGACAACCTCCAAATCCCAAAGAAGCCCCTGTATTTCAACTGCACATCCCCTCCCTGCCCCAAAAGTGTCCAGTGGCCACTGGCTCCACCTCACTGTTATAATTTCTTCCATTGCTAGAAGCACCATATGTGTGCAACAGTAGACCATCAAGTCCACTCTAGTCCATAGTTCTTCCCCCAATCCTGAGGGGACTGGGATGATGATGTCCACTCCACCTCCAAGTGAGAGAGGGCTTTTATCCCATGGATATGGTGGGTGGGATGATCCCGCCTGCAGATGCAGGCCTTCTCCATTCCCTGGGATGGCCATTGCCCATCGTTGTCTCCTCACCAGGTGAGTTGGAAGAGTCCATTGAGCGGTAGGGTAGGAGTTGCAGCTCCACCAAGATTGCACACACACCTGGCACATAGGTAGGCCAGAGGCTCCAGTCTCTGGAAGTATATCTAAAAACTCCAGCATCACATATAGGTTTGAATAGAAGGGACTGATGAACCATGTGCAGGGAGGACTTATTTGAATCCAATTCTGACACTCTCAGGAGCACAGATTCCAAAATAGAGCCCATTGATAAGGCGTCAGTCTCTGGGGCTGTCCCCCCTTATATAGGTCCTGGGTGTCTCCAGAGCTCTCAGGAGCCCCTCTGTGTGGGGTAATAGGCACCTAGATGTTCTATGAGCTCCTACTGAGGTGTGCATAAGTGTTACCTTTGGAAGGACATCCCAAATCTCTTTGAAGTCTCTTAGCCTCTTGAACTCATTTGTCTTTACATTTTCCCCCTTTTATTCAAGGTCTTTTTCCAGTTGTGTTGCCAGTTGACACTTGGTATTAATCCCTCATTGCCAGGGAGTCTCATCCCTGGGAGTCATGTCCCATGGGGGGAAGGTAATGCATTCATATACTGAGTTTGGCTTAGAGAGAGGCCATATTTGAGCAACAAGGAGGCTCTCAGGTGGCAACCCTTAGGCCCCCCGTAACAGTAAGGTAAGTTTCAGTTGCAAGAGCAAAGACTCATAAGGGTAGTCATCAATAAAAAGAACTCATCAGTGGGCCAACCTCTTTTGACAGACACTGTCCCTGCACACAGAAGACTGTTTCTGCTCCCTTGGAGAATGTGGCAGATCTCTCCAGGCTAGGAATTCAGATTCCCTCATTTATTGAGTGATTGTCCACCCACCGTGACCATACCCCATCCTTTGATTTTTTGAACAATTTTGTATATCTTTCATGTATATTCAGATGAACTTATTCCCGTGAATCTCCCCTCCCAGACACCCCCCACCAATAGTCCCCTGCTGTACCCATTGTAACCCTTCTGTGATCTAAATCTTCCATGAACATGTAGCCTAAAAATAATCAAATACACTTAATAGGATCAAAACTGCATGGTATTGGCACAAGATAGACATACTGACCAATGGAACCGAATTGAGAGTTCTGATATAGATCCTCACATATACAGTTATCTGATATTTGACAAGGCCACAAAGTCCACTCAGTTGGGACAGAATGGCCTCTTTAACAAGTGGTGCTTGGAGAACTGGATATCCATATCCAAAAGAATGAGAGAAGAATACCTTCTCACTCCTTATACAAAAATCAACTCAAGATGGATCAAAGATCTAAATATAAGAGCCGAAACCATAAAGACCTTGGAAGATAATTTAGGGAAGCATCTACAAGACCTTGTAATAGGAAATGGTTTCATGAACTTCACAGCCAAAGCACGAGCAGCAAGAGAAAACATAGATAAATGGGATCTCATCAAAATTAAAAACTTCTGCACCTCTAAGGATGTTATTAAGAAAATAAAAAGGCAGCCTACCCATTGGGAGAAAATATTTGGTAACCATATATCTAATAGGAGCCTAATATCCTGCATATATAAAGAAATCCTACACCTTGAAAATAAAAAGACAAACAACCCATTTAAAAAATGGACAAGTGACCTGAAAAGGCACTTCTCCAAGGAAGAAATACAAATGGCTAAAAAGCACACGAAAAAATGCTCAACATCGCTTGCTATCAGGGAAATGCAAATCAAAACTACAATGAGATACCATCTTACACCCATCAGAATGGCAGCTATTAAAAAAACAGGAGACACTAAATGTTGGAGAGGATGTGGAGGAATAGGAATCCTCATCCACTGCTGGTGAGACTGTGGTATGGTCCAGCCACTGTGGAGGACAGTTTGGCGGTTCCTCAGAAAACTAACAATAGATCTTCCATATGATCCAGCAATTCCACTGCTGGGTATATACCCAGAAGAACTGAAAGCAAAGACACAAACAGATATATGCACACCAATGTTCATAGCAGCTTTGTTCACCATTGCCAAAAGTTGGAATCAGCCCCGGTGCCCATCAACAGAAGAATGGATAAGCAAAATGTGGTACATACATACAATGGAATATTACTCAGGTGTAAGAAGGAATAAAGTGCTTGCACATGAAGCAGTCTTTTGAGAAGCAGTTTTGATGTTGGAAAGAAGGCTCCAGGAGAAGAGAAGCAAGTCATTCATGTGTTCGTCTACAGCTGACCTTGTGGAGGAAACAGGAGCTAAGCCTGGAGAGAAATGCAGCCCTGGGATGAGAAGAACCCCAGAAGCCTGTACCCTGGCAAATGCCGGCAGCTTTTTTGCTTTAACACTTGGCAATGGACTGTGGTGAGAGAAGAAACTTAACACTTTATGGCCTGGTATCTATGAACTTGTACCCCAAGTAAATAACCTTTATAAAGACCAACCTATTTTTGGTATTTCACATTAGCACCCCTTTGGCCGACTAATACACCTAGTGATCCACTAGGAAAAATTTTGCTTCTTATCCCTCCATCCTTATGGTATGCTCGTTTACAGGTCTTAGGTCCAAAAGGAGGAGTGTTTACACCAGGGAACACAACAATGATTCCACTGCCTTTAAGTTAAGACTACCACCTGGCCACTTTGGGGCCCTCATGTCCCTCAATCAAAAAGCAAGAAAGTGATTTACTGTATTGAATGGGGGGAATGGTCATACACAATGGAGGTAAGGAGGAGGTTGCCTGGAATGTAGGAGATCCCCTAAGGTGTCTCTTAGTCCTACCACACCTTGTGATTAAATTTAATGGAAAATTGTAAAAACCCAATAAGACAGGACTAATAATGACCCAGAATCTTCAGAAATGAAGGTTTGGGTCACACCACCAGGCAATAAACCACTGCCAGCTGAAGTGCTTTCTGTGGGTAAAGGGAACATGGAATGGGTAGTGGAAGAAGGTATTGGTAAGTATGAACTTTGACCAAGTGACCAGTAACAGGGAATGAGAACTGTCATGGTTAGGCTGTGTCAGCTCAGCCAGTTAATGGTGCCCAGTTGTTTGGTCAAGCAAGTAATGGACTAATTGTAATACAAGGACATTTCATGGACTTTAATCATCAGTGAGTTGATTGCATAGATGTCTGGTTACATCTAAATCAACTGGGGAGATTGCTGGGGCTGGTGCTGATTGTAGAGTCAATGAAGCAGAATACAAAAGGTAGCCCCCACCTGATGGGTGGTACTACAAGGAGAAAAGGATGGAGGGGTTTCTGTGCCAAGTTGCAGTCATTAAAGGGTCTGGAAATGTGAAGTTGAAGGAAAGGGGGCATGGTGCATTTCATCATATGCATTCTTGAAAATTGCTTCTGCAGATGACAAAGACATCCCAGATGGAGGATGGAGAAATAAAGTCATCATTGGTCCTCTGTTTCAGTGTCATGACTATATGTGGGGACATGTGTGCCTTCATGAGCACCAATTTGTAGGTGTGCAAGGACTTGCCTGATGTATATGTGTGTGGGGTATGAGAGTCCACTCCTGTGCATCCATGCACATGTATACATTTTGGTCCTGGTGGTGGTGTTGGGAAAGCCTGTGGAGGGAGGTAGCATGAACTTAGGTGATAGAAGATGGAGTAAAAGTCACAGACCATGGACATGGAAGATAGAAACCTGAGGGGTGTAGGCATGCCACTTGGACCTCTCCTGATCCTGGGTCTTCTCCAGGTAAGACAAGCCACTCTGTGTCCAAATCACAAAGCCTAGTGGATGGGACAGTGATGTGTTCTTGAGGTCCCAGGGCAGCAGTACCCTTTCCAGACCACTTTTAGCTGCACCCTTCTCAACAGGGGCTTCCCACAATGGGAAAGACCAAGAAGAGGAAGACACTACAGATTGTCACCAGAGTTTTCCAAAGATAAATGTACCCTCATTCTGAAGGGATGAATGTCAAGTGACCAAGTCTTGTGCTCCTTTAGAGCCACAGGTGTCCTATGGACAGAATTGAGTTCAGACAGGACCCTGGACTCTGTTTTGACAGACAAATGGTCAGCAGGTTGGGTGAGGCAGGCACCTGGAGAAGGGAAGATGAACTACCTTGGGACTGTGAATGCAGGGGTGGGCAAAAGGAACAACTGCCCAGGGAGTTAGCTTCTATCCCCTTCTGGAAAAATCAGTGTTGAGAGTTTCCCTCACCTTCTTGTCTGTGGGTGCTTTCACAATGATGAAGTTCAAGCCCATCACCCAACACACCCACAAATATGGATTAAGTCCTACCATGGTGCTAGACATTCTAGAAGCCTCCTTGAGATGAGACAGAGATCCAGTAGAGGTGATAAAGAGTCACGAGTGGGAGTTTAACAAATACACAGTGTCAGCATGTGATGAAAGGGAAGGAGAGTCTCCCTGTTCTCCTGAGGAGAGGGCTCAGGAGGCACCGTATAAGGATCCCTAAAATAGGTGAGGTGCTCTAGGGAGTTTGTACAAGGGGTGGAAAAAGTCCTGGTTAGAGGGCAGACTCAGGAGCCATATTCCAGGGTCCCAGTCCTAGACCTGCCACATCCTGACTGCATGTCGTTTTGCAAATTACTTACCCTCTAAAAGCCTCGGTTTCATCAACTTCAAATACCATAGACCTCAAAGCATTTTCCTAAGAGTTAAATGTGTTAGCACAACTCAGCACTATGAAGGGTGACCCTGCATGTATTCAAAGCATTTTTTGCTAGGCTGCATGGTAACAGAGTGAAGGTGGTGGCTGGGGGAGTTTTGAAGGTAAACTGTGGATGGATGGGCATCCCCTCCTACCATGTTGCTCAAGGACTTTAAACCATGGTCCAGATGGTAGATGGAAGGCACCTGGGTCTGCAACTTCAGGGAGAGCTGGATGGGATTCATCCTGCAGGCTCAATCCTTCCCCACTACCACATGATGTGCAGAGAACAGAGACCAGGGTCAGCAACTTGGACATGAGCAGGGGAAATTACTGGGACACCTACTGATCAGGGTCATTGCTGGGTCATCTGTCACCACGGATATCAGCTCAGGCAACAGCAAAGACTCAGGATTGAGAAGCCAAAGTATAAGGCACTTAAAATAGAATATACAGGAAGCTCCTGTGGAATCTCATGAGAGAAAGATTTATTGAATATGGCACACAGAACCAACCCATGTAGGCAAAGATTGATAAATGTAAATGCATTAAAATTAAAAGTATCTGATTGGGGAGTGGCTGTAGCTCACTGGTTGAGCACCTGCTTTGCATGTACAAGATCCCAGGTTCAATCCCTGGTGACTGCTAAAAAATGTATCTGAAAAACAAAACAAACAAAGCCACCAACAAAATGTAGGACAAAACCACAGAGGGAATAAATATTTGCAATGCTCATGTTGATTCCGGAATTAGTGTCCAGAATATATTAACAATCTTGTGAATCACTAACTAACACTTAGCAGCACAAATTTGGGACAGATGGCCAGAAGAGGCTTCAAAGGCAACAGATCTCTTCTGCATTTCATTGCTTTTAGCATCTTACTTCCATGGCTTTTTTCTCTCTATTTTCTTTTCATTCTCTATATAGAGGACTCCAGTAATAGAATTAAGAGCCATCTTGATTAAGGAGAATGACACTTTAACTGAAGTAGCTCATCAAAAGGTCTCACCTACTTACAATGTTTTCACACCCAAAGGAATGTGCACCAGCAGCACTCAGAAAGGAAATGGAATGGCCAAAAAGTCAGAGAAGACACCCAGGCTCATGGCTAAAAAGGAAAATCAAAATAAGTACAAGGCTTTGTTTCACAATCAATAGGTTATCAAAAATTAATAGATATGAAGAAGAAGGGCAAAATGGTGGCAGAGTAAGAAGCTCCAAGAGTCAGCTGCTCCTACAGTACAGTTAGTAATCACCCAGAGCTATCTAAATCACCCATTTGAGGGAGGGGAATTGGGTCTCCCACTGGATTCATAGAAATTTATTTCTCTGAAAATAGTTGAAACAAATTTTTTAAATATGATATTTTTATATGGAGGATCAGATCTGCTTCAGTTTCCTAGGCTGCTCTAAGCTGATATCATGAAATGGGTTGGTTTAAACAATGAGAATGTATTAGCTTACAGTCTGAGACCAGGCAAATGTCCAAATAAATGCATCATCAACATGATGCTTTCTTCCCCCAAAGACTGGCTGCTGCCAAACCTTGGCTCCTCTGCCACATGGTAAGGAAATGATTGAATCTGCTGATTTCTCCCATCTTGTTTGAGTTTCAATGCTTTTATCCTCTTACTTCCATGGCTTTCTCCTCTTTTTCTTTCTCCATTCTCTTTATAGAAGACTCCAATAATAGGATTAAGACCTATTTGATTGAGGAGAGTCACACTTTAACTGAAGTTGCCTCATCAAAATGTCCTACCTACTAACAATGTGTTCACACCCACAGGAATGGATTAACTTTATGAACTTTTCTTTTACAGCTTTCAGAACTCTGGGGTTCATAACACTTCAAATAACCACAGGATCATAATGTGCCTTTTGTTATTCTCTACACTTTTCAGTGCCTTAAATCATATATACAATATGACATTAATCTCCAGAGTGTGTGATCAGAGCTGTTGAAGAGGAGAGTGGGAAAGTGATGAGGTCTTAAAGGATCAATATCCAAGGTTTTTTCAGGAGGAAGAAAGACTGCCCATAGAGGGCCTTGAATGTAAAACAAAAATGCACCCACATGAGGAGGCATCATGTGAAATTGCATGCATATTCTCCAAGAGAGTGAGAAGAGCCTGAGACATCAAATGAAAGTTGCTCACAGGGTAGCAAGACCCCTCTCCAAATGCCAACTACCCTCCAAAGACTTCAGTGTCAGGAATTGCAAGAAGAAAGGATTCATACTTTAAAGGTAACTCTGTGTGGGTCTCAGGACCCACATATAGAATGACAGAATGACAAAGAAATGTTGATTAACTATGAGAACCGATACATGACAACTACAAAATTAATATATAAATGTATAGCATAATAGACATAGCTACAAGAAAAATTAGCAGTGTGGAGGAAATTTTTGGAAAATCACAGTAATACAGATAAAAGATAAAGCCAAGCAAATTAGAGTAATTATACAAAAGACATTTGGCAACAGGACAAAGCCACCTAGCATAGGGACAGTTAGGTGTCTCTGAAGTAGAGTACCTACAAATGAAATGGAGAACTTGTTTCACAGATGAAGCACTGAAATTTTCCTTGGAAGGAAAGAGCTGTGTCTTCACATGGCCCATGGTATTCCTTGAAAACTTAAGCCAAGGGGGAGGGTGGCTAGATGTTCCAGCTTGCCTCAGTCAAGTTCTCAGCTTCACAGAGAAAGAAGTACTTCTTCAAGCTCCCATGAGAGAAACAAAGTCACACAGAAGTTGGGGGAAGGTTATGCTGGCCTCCAGTCCAGCACAGCAATGCCAGTACAAAAAACCACATCCTCTATCTTCTGTGAGATCCAGGAGACATGAAATTTATGTTTAATTGAAAAGTAGAATATATATTTTTATACAAATGTATTTATCAAACTCAGCAGCTGGCTAATGCTAAATCTGTCTATTTTCACCTTTCCAAACAAATATTCTATCTGTCAGCTTTCTATTCTTCCATCTCCATATAAGAATTGGGAGACAGCTGGTAGGAGTATCCTCTGATTGATGTTGATGATGGATCATTTCCATTTTATGGAAAGTTGGATGGGTTTTTTATTTTTCATTTGTTATGTTTTCTTGACTGAATTTCTCTGTCAATTTCAGAAGAAAATTAATTAATTTAGGAAGGAATAGGAGGGAAGAGGGATAGGGAAGGGAGGGATGGGTCTCTGCAAAAAGACCTTTGTACAGGGATGCTGAGCCCAGGCAGGTGGACAGAGTGAAGAACATTTCACTGCTAGATTATAGGATTTGTCATGTTGTTGAATGAGTGGCAATTGCTCACAGAATTTGTCATATCTCACAATTTATATAATGATTTTAAGTAATTGTCACAAGTGAATCAATTTTCTCAGTTTATTCAAATATTTTAAAAGCTGAAAGCTGGGAAGGATGTTGTGTTAGTCAGCCAAAGGGGTTCTGATACAAAGTACCAGAAATCTGTTGGGTTTTATAAATGGTATTTATTTGGGGTAGAATCTTACAATCACAAGGCCATAAAGCATACTTTACTTCCCTCACCAAAATTTGTTGCCATGTGTTGGAGCAGGAAGGCTGCTGGTCTCTGCAAGGGTTCTGCTTTCCCCTTCCTCCCAAGGGTCCTTGGTCCCAGCTCCTTCATTTCTTTCCAGGCTCAGTGCTCTGTTCTCTTCACAAGGTCAGCTGTAGATGATCAGGCTCATTCTTTTTCTGGGGCCTCTGTCATTCTTCATGGAACCTTCTCTCTTTCCTTACGTATCTGCTTCTCTGTGTATTTATTTCCTTGGGGCTCCAGCATCAATACTCCAATTGTATCCTCTGTCCTGTCATTTTCTCTGTGAGTTTCCACTCACTAAGGGTGTGGAGACACAAAGCCCTACTTATCTGGCCCAATCAAAACCCCAATCTTAATTTAATCAAGTAAAAGTGAAACTTCTGAATCAAATATGATCTAATATGTCCAGAGGACAGACCAGTTTACAAACATATTCCAATATCTATTTTTCAAATTCATAAATATCAAACTGCTACAGGTGTGCATGCCCTTTCCCCCCACATATCATCTAACTCTGCAGAACACACCCTCTCACTGGGATTTCCTCACTTGTTTCTGACTCAGGCTGGGTCAGAGGTGGCTGTTCTCATCCAAGACCCCAGGCTTTGCCCTCTGACTTGGAGTCATTTTCTGGTTGCACAGCAAGCAAGAAGTCTGCTGATCCTTGATTGGGACTGATCAAGCCTACTAGGCATTGAGCAAGGGGACAGGGCTGATGAGACCACAGTCAGCATTAGCCATGTTCAAGGGTAAATGACACTGGTCAAAATCTGGACCACAGAAGTTCAGGGTCACCCCATTCCCCACTGCACCCCAATCTGCTCTGCAGGCTACATGTCCAGACCACCACACATAGCTGCAGGGAGAGGGAACCCACCACAGTCCCCCAGGCAAAGCACAGAAGGTCAGCCTCAGCTGTGGCCCTGAGAGCAAGAGTGAGCAGAGAGCTGACTCTGGTCCTTCCTTGCCACTCAAATTTTGTGAGCCTCAGCCTGACCCTTCCCCTCTCAGGGCCACAGTGTCCCCATCTGTAAATGAAGGCTTGGGAACCCCCATGTCTGACATTTGTAGAAATGGAATTGAGTCTGGAGGGAGCATTGATTGATTCAGTGTGTCTGTCCTAATATATCCTTCAATTAACCAAGACATTCAAACTATGTCTAGAATAAAATTCATGATCATCTTTGGAAATGATTATTATGAAAGTAAAATAATATTTTAATCACAGGGGTTTCTTTGTTTAAAAATTATTTCAAAAGAATTTTGACTGTAGACCCCTACCTGAAATCCTAAAATGAGTGGGTAAAAATAACATATTAACAGAATAAGGAGCTTTATTGTTCTTTTATTATCCTTGTTATTACTATAAACAATTTGTTTGTTTATTTATTTATTCATTCATTTATTTATTTTAGGTATCTGATTTTTTAAGATAATTTTTCTAAAAAGATACTGAGATTGCACAAATGTTACACAAAAAAATATAGGAATTCCCATATGCTCCACTCCCCACACCTCCCATACCTTCCCATGTGACCATTCTTCCTTAGTGTGGTACATTCATTGCAATTGTTAAATACACCCTGGTGCTTTGCCATTAAGTATGGGCCATAGTTCATATTGTAGTCTATACTCTTTCCCACACAGTTCTGCATGTTATGTGATTATATAAAATGACATATCTGTCATTGCAGTGTCATTTAGGATGAACCTCAAGTTCCAAAAAAGCCCCTGCATTACAACTGTTTTTCCATCTCCCTGCCCCCAGAGCCTCCAGTGGCCACTGGCTCCACATCAGTGTTGTAATTTTTTCCATTGTTAAAATCACAATATGTCTATAGCAGAATATACCAGTTAGTCCACTCTAGTCCATAGTTTTTTCCCCAATCCTGAGGATTCTGGGATGGTGATGTCCACTCCACCTCTAATTGACAGGGGGCTCATATCCCATGGGGAAGATGGATAGGACTATCTTGCTTGCAGTTGCAGACTCTCTCTGTTCCTTGGTATGGTCATTGCCCATCATCATCTCCTTGTTAGTTGTCCTGGGTGAGACCAATGGGCTGTAGAGTAGGTGTTGCAAATCCACTGAGGTTCCAGGCCCAGCTGGCACATGGACAGCCCAAAGACTTAGTTTTGTGGATGTATAACTACAAACTCCAACACTAAGTGTAGGTTTAAATAGAAGGGACAGATGAGTCATATGTAAGGCAGACATAATTGAATCCAACTCTGTCACTCTTAGGAGCACAAACTCCAAAGTAGGGCCCACGCAAGACACAAAACTCCAGAGCCATCTGCCCTGACAATAAGACCTGGATATCTCCAGAGCCTTCAGGAGCCCCACTATTTAGGGTAGTATCCACTTTGGCAGTCTATGATATCTTGCTGAGATGTGCATAAGCATTACCTCTGGTATGACCTCCCAACTCATTTTGAAGTCTCTTAGCCCTATAAGCTTATTTGAGTTTACATTTTCCCCATTTTATTTGAGGTCTTTTTCCAGTTGCATTGCAAGTTGGTTCTTGGTAATAATCCCTTGGTGCCAGGGAGGCTCATCCCTGTGGGTTATGTTCCACACTGAGGGGAAGGTAATGCATTTATATGCAGAGTTTTGCTTAGAGAGAGGCCACAATTGAGCAACTAGGAGGCTCTCAGGAGACAACTTTTAGGCACCCCACAATAATAGGCTAAGTTTCAATATCAAGAGTAAAGGCTAATAAGTATAATCATCAATATCAAAGGTCCATCAATAGATCATCCTCCTTTGCCAGTCATTGCCCCTACACTTGGAGAACTGTGGCAGAGCTCTCCAGGATGGGAATTCAAAATTCTATCAGTTGTTGGGTGAGTCTCCACCCACTGTGACAATGCCCCATGAACTTTTGAACATTATTATATACCTTATATATATGCCCAGGTGAAATTCCTCCCATGCATCCCCCATCACTGACACCCCACACCAATGATCTTTCCCTGCCCCAGTTGTAACCCTTCTGTGATCCAAAACTTCTTTAAAAATGAAACCAAATACAATTTAAAAATATGGAATGCCTCATGAATTTGCATGTCATCCTTTTGCAGGGGCCATGCTAATCTTCTCTTTATCATTCCAATTTTAAGTATATGTGCTGCCTAAGCGAGCGCTATGAACAATTTAAATAACCAGGGAGTTCTGTTAAGTAAAAACAATTCAGGGCAGTAGCTGCAGCTCAAGTGGTTGAGTGACTGCTTTCCACATAGGAAGTCCTGGGTTTGGCTCCTGGTTCCTCCTAAAGGAAGAATAAAAAAGAACAAACAAACAAACATATGATAAAACCAACACAGGGGAGCTGATGTGGCTCAGGGGTAGAGCACCAGATTCCCAAATACAAGGTCCCAGTTTCAATCTCTTGCCCTGGAACCTCAAAAATAAAACAATTCAAAGCCACTTACCTGGCTCTCCAAGTCACTAAAATGACTCTATTGTTTTATTATTTCCATGAATACAATAACACAAGTTTTCTATTTCATTAATATACCAAACTTTCCTACCTGACTTTCACTTTCAGAGAGACCCTCTAAATAAAATATCTACCAAGAGCTAAAAGCATCTGAAAGTAGTTTGGGTTTCTACCTCCATCCTTATCATCACCAGGAATAACAGGGAAGCCTAGGCCCAATGTGACCCTGTGACCCCAACATGGCATTAATTTGCATCTTTTACCCAAAGATCAGAGCAGTGAAAGGGGGGATTGAGTACCTGGGAAACCTGGGAGGAACCAGGACCCCATAGAGGACATAGGGAACTGTCAGCCCTCCACAGGGGACTCAGGGAAGGAGACTACTTGGGGGAGCTCGTGGGGAAAGGCAGAATGAGCATGATTCTTCCAAACAAAAATAGCATTTGCCCTGAGCTCAGGGAGGGATGAGTAGGGTAGGGAAGAAAAAGACAGAAGGAGTGAGAAAGGAGTTATAAATAGTTCTGTTTCCATGAAAATAAAGCATGCATAATTGTGTCACAGCAATTGATAACAGAGTGATACAGAAGCCTTTTGTGGACCTTTAAATTAATATGTATATACATATATAAAAAGGTAGACACCAATGTTGGTGTGAATGTTTCTATAAACAAATATATCCACAGTTTGGCCCTCACTGGCCCTGGGGCCCATAGCCAGGCTTATTTAGGCAATTGTCTGAGGTAGGAGGTTGGGGTGTGGCCTGGGGTCCAGGGCAGAAAGTTTCACAAGAGACACAGATGGGACTTTATCCTGATTTAGGAGTGTCCAACAGAGTTTACTTTAAACAAGTCAGTTGTTGTTTTTTTTTTTAATGGGGAAACCATTGTGAATGGCATTACTTGGCCTAGAATTGACTCTTAATAAACAAACATCTACCTACCAAGAAATGAAAGGTCTTCCAAGTGGTGTGTTTACCTCTTATGACCATTTTCATCCTGTGTACCAGCCCTTGGGGGTGCATCCCAGGGAGGAGGCTTCCCCTGGAAAGATAACTCCACATTGAAAAGCTCTCATCCAACATAGGGACAGAGATAAATGCATTTGTGTGAGGGGCTTAGCATTTTTGGTAATACTGAGGAGTCATCTCAGACATAGTAGCTTTAAAACTCTCAAAGCTGGCTTGCATAGCAGGCCCTTTCATAGAAAAGCCTCTTGAGAATATACCTGTGGAGAAATAGAGTTATTTTGAGGTCTTTGGGACACAGCCAAACTCAAATACTTTCACATGCAATTGTCTTAAAATTAGCCCAATAAACATTTTTCAGCCATTTAATGTTAACTGGCTTTGCCTACCCCAGGATACTGTCCCAACACAGGCTCTCAATTTGTAGGCTAACTATGGATGCTTATAAGGCCCCAAGCTGCCTTTGCACTCCTCGTCCTGCTTCCCCTTCAGGGGACTCCTTCCCACCTGTGCCCTCAGGAAATTTTTCCTGTGAAGGTCCCCTCCTACAAAGCAGTCAACACCACACCGCCTATGAATAGACAGCGAGTTACTGCCATCTAGTGGTCACGTCTCCTTCTGGGTCAACTCCAAAATCCTCCATTTAAATTCCCTACAGTTGCTCATTCTGCTAAAGTGCTCCCTATGGTCACTGAACTTGTGAATTGTGGTGTTTCCTTTCTGACCCCAAAGGGGCTTTGCCTGATGTTCCCCAGCTTTTCTTTAGCTGCCCCAAGGGCAGAGAGGGTGGATGTGGGAGGGGAGCAGAGATCTGTGTCCTGGCCCCAGATTCAGAAAGGGGGTGGGTCCCAGCTGGGGAACACGTGGTGGGGAGTCAGGAAGGAGGAGCAGGAGCCAGGAACCATCCTCCCTGCACCCAGAACCCTCTGTCTACATTTTATCCCAGCTCAGGCTCCCAGGGTCAGTCTCTGACTGTGGCATCAGGGACATCATGATCAGACATCTGTGACATAGTGTTTTCTACCACTCCACATGACCCTCCTGCCCCCAAGCTGCTTAGGTCCTTCTTCAGAGGCCCTGTCTTCTCAGAGCCCTCTCTCCCTCATGCCCATCAACCCTCTGCCCTATCATTTCAGGAGATGTCCACAGAGATCTAGAACCTTCATCTGGCTAGAAGCTAAATGTCTGCCTCCATGCTAGTGATTCTCAAATGGGGTTTGGAAAAGTGAAGAATGGGATTGCCCCAGACTGGGGAGTTTTCCAGGGGCCCTGCAATTTTTAACCTACCATCTAGGAGTGGGGTAGGTGGAAGAAGGCTTTGAGTGGAGAGGAGCCTGTGGCTATATCCCAGCTTCCTCTACACTGAGGCTTCTAACTTTCAGAATGTCTGCAATTAAAAGAGGTGATTAAAATCTGTTAGTGGTTTTGTGAACAAAGGCTAGGGATGGTTTCTTAAGTATTGAACAAAGCCTGAAATCATCTACAGGAAATCATTCACAGAAAACAGATCTTGGTTACAGCCACCTCTGGGAACTGGTGCTAAACTGCCCTGACATCCTTCCATCTAAGCTTAGAATATTCATGTGAAATAACCAAATGAGGCCTGGTCTCTACAGGTAAGTAGTTCCTAAACTGAATGCCAAAGGGAAAGACACCTACCTCCTCAGGTGGGTTCCTTTCCCAAGAAAGGTGGGCACCTACTTCCATGAATGATCTCATCACTGGCTAATTCCCTTCTGTAAAATTGTCAGTCTACTAGGGTCTCACCTCTGACCAAACTTACAAAGATATATTAAAAGCTAGACAATATCGGGGATGAAATTCAATGAATAATTTAGTCAAAGTGCTCATTGTGGCAACATATTTGGGGGTGAGACATTTATCCTAGGACTGCCCTTACTTATATGTCTGCTTTGGGATCTGACTCTGGCTGTGAAAGTGGTGGGGAGGCCTGTGGAAGGATGATGGCAGGGGAAGACCATAGGATGGCTGGTCAATGGTCACTACCTGGGGCTGATGACCCCCTTGACCTAAAGATGCAAAGACCACTGATCCCTAGATCATGGGGAAGGGCAGATGGGGATCATCTGTGATTTTATGTATACACTTGTCAGGGTTTCTGTTTATTCCAGGGAAGTTGTTAAACCATTAATAACTATGGTGAAGAAAGTTAAAGTAAAAGAGGCCACCACAAGGGGTTGCTGTTGGATAAGAATTGTTCCTATAGTCACAAAACCAGAGGGGCAGGGGAATGGGCTTTTAATTCAAGAGGAGGCTGCAGGGGTACTTCAGGAAAGGGACTGCATGGGCCCCTGTATGGTGGCTGCCTGGGACTCATCTGTGACTGATGTGAGACCCTCTCCTCCGGATGATAGCTCACCTGGCCCAAACTTTGCTGGTATAGAGCCTTGCTTGAGCCAGACTGCCTGGTAACTTGGGCAGAGGTGTTTCCCCGTAAAAAATGTTCCATGACCATGTCTGAGTGGTCTCCCCGGGGCAGGAGATGTGCTTAGGGACTCTTCTATCTCAATGCTTAAAGAAATACATCATCTGCATCTTTTTAAGTAAAAACCTGGCCTTATGAATTGTTTGCCTGTAGACATCTGCCTTGGCCATCAGCCAGCTTTGGAGAGGCCTGCCTCTTTCCTTTTGTATGTAAATAGAGAAAGAGCAGGGGCTCTTTAGTGTTTCTAGGCAATTACAGCTTTCTTTCTCTCTCTTTTCTTTTAATCCTATGAAAGTGCCACTCAGACCCCATATTAATCTTACCAGCCATTCTGTCCTTTCTCCTCCCCCTCTTTTTTCCACATGTTGATGGGCACTTTTATTTTTTCCAGTATTTGTGACCAAGAACAAAGCTGCTTAAATATTTGTGTACAGGATTTTGTGTGGAAATAATTTCTCTTCACTTGAATAAATATTTACAAGTGGGGTTACAGGACCATTTGTTAAGTGTATGATTTACTTTATTAGGAATTGACATTATCTTCCAAAGAGGTGATATTGCTTTTTATTCACATGAGTAATAAATGTGAGTTCCTGTTCTGCATTCATGGCACTATTTGGTATTCTCATTTTTTTTCAAGCTAGTGTGTTGTGGTATCTGATGAGGTACTAATTTCCATTTCACTCATGACTAATATGTTGAGCTTTTCTTCATATATTATTTCCCACCAATATATCTTTCTAAAAATGTACTATTAAAATCATTTAGCCATTTTTAATTGGAATGATTGTATTCTTAGGGTTGAGTTTAATATTCTTCATATATTCTGGATACAAGCACTTAATTATGTATGAGATCTACATATATATTCTGTAAATCTGTTTATCTCTTCTGTCTTTGTCTAAACAAATGTCTTTAATTTTAATCAAGTCAAATTCATCAGTTTAGGTCATTGATGTTGTTTTGGACTTCCTTGTCCTCTTGAACAAAATCTTTAAGTATTGTTTGTGTCTCCAATCAAGTAAAATTTGAGTTTCAGTTTCCAGTTTGGATTCCTTTTCAGGGTCCTGTTTGACATTACATGCAGTAATGGAGAAAACTTGTGGTCCTCACTGACTACACTCATCAACAACCCTCTCTCTCTCTCTCCAGGGCAGATTTTTAACCAGGGGCCCATGGTCACCAAGGGGTCCATTGAAAGATTTCAGGGGTTCTGTGAGCTTGAATTAATTTTGAATAATCCTAAAATTTAAAGACATACCTATGATGAGTGTCATAAAACCATCTGCCACTACATTCTGAGAAGGGGTCCATGGATTTTAACTGACTAACAAAGTAGTGTGTGGAACAAAAAAGGTTATGAATCCCTGGTCTAGGGTGTCTCAATTCATCTTGGGGATGAATATGTTCTCACCAGGATGATGTTGGCTCAATTGTATATCAATATGTGATTATTTGAACACTCATTGTTGAAAAACCCATGTTTCCTTGCCAAATTGTCTTAGCATATCTGCAGAAAATCTATTGCTAATATATGAAAGCCTGCAGGGGCCACAACTCTGAACATGCTTATAAAGACCTACTAAATGCCTGATCATTTCAGAGCTGTAATTCACTTGGTATTTTAGGCAAAGTGTCCATGGTAGTGACATAAGTGGGGATGAGTCATAGACCATGACTGCCCTTCCATATAGCTCTGCTTTGGATCTGACTATGGCTAAGAAAATGCAGGGAGGGGAGACCTCAAGAAAAAGGATAGTGAGGGGGAGTCCACAGGATGCCTGATCAGTGGCCACCATGCAGGACTGACAACTCCTTTTGCTGAAAAGCACAGAGACTACTGAGCCCCAGATCAGAGGGAAAGGAAAATGGGAACCAGGTATGATTTTATATATGCAATTGTCTAGGCTTATGTGTATTCCAGGCAAAATGTTATGGTATCAATACCTACAATGGGGAAAAGTAGATCCAAAGAAGCTACCACTAGGCAATGCTGTTTGATAAAAATTGTTCCAATAGTCACAATTCCCATGGGGGGCAGAGGAATGGGTATTTGATATGCAGAAAGAGGAGGTGGGGCCCTCCAGGGAGGGGCTGTGTGGCCCCCATAGGGTGACTACCTGGACCTGATTGGCAACTGATGTGAGACTCTCTCATATCCTGCTGGTAGCTCACCTGGCCCTAGCCTTGTTAGTAGGAGGCTTGTTTGAGCAAAGGCCACATGGTAACTTGGGGAGAGGGAATCCCTTGTAAAAAAAAAAATGTTCCATGGCTCTGAGTCAAAGGGACCTCCTCAGGGCTGTGGGTACACACCAGGTCTTTCTATCTAAATGGCCAAAGAAATGCTCTCCTCTTGCATAATCTCCTTTTTAAGTAAAAATCTGGCCCTTTGATTTGTTGGCTTGTAGTCATCTGCCTTGGCTATCAGGCCCCCTCCGGACATGACTGTCTCCCTCTTTTTAAACTGTAAATAGAGGAGGTACTCTGAGTGATTAGTGTTACTTGTCAGTTACCTCTCTCTCTCTCTCCCTCTCTTTCTCTCTCCCTCTCTCTGTTTTTTCTGGAATGAGTGGCACCTCTCAGACCACGTATTAGTCTTACCAACCAGTCATCCCCTTTCTCCTCATCTTCTTTTTTGTTTTTCACCTGTTGATTAATATTTTTATTTTCTCCTGTTTATGGTGACCAAGAAATTGTTGTGTATAGGATTTTTTATGAAAATATTTTCAGTTCACTTATGTAGAAGTGGGTTACAGGACTCTTTGTTAAGTGTATGATTTACTTTCTAAGAAACTACCATTGTCTTCCAAAATGGCTGCATTGTTTTGTTTTTTTGCTTTTTTTTGCATTCACATAAACAATGAATATGAGTTTCTGATGTTCTAGATTCATGCTACTGTTTGGAATTCTCATTTTTTCAAACTAGTCTCATAAGTGTATCCTGGTATCTCTTGTGGTTCTAATTTGTGTTTCCCTCATGACTAATACGTTGAGCTTTTCTTCATATATTATTTCCCACCCATATATCTTTTTAATGAGGTACTAGTAAAATCATTTAGCCAATTTTAGTTGAAATGTTTATATTCTTATGGTTGAGTTTTAAGTGTTCTAATATTCTTGACATAAGCTTTTAATTAAATATGAGGTTTACATATATAGTCTGTAAATCTGTGGCTTTTCTTTTCTTTCTGTTAACAGTGTTTTTCTCTGAACAAATGTCTCATTTTAATCAAGTCAAATTCATCAGTTTTTGTTGTTGGTGTCATTTCATGTCCCTTGTCCTCTTGAACAAAATCTTTAAAAGTATTATCAAGTAAAATTTTGAGTTTCAGTTTCCAATTTGCACTCCATTTCAGGGCCCCATTTCACTTTCCACGAGGTAAAGGAAAAAATTTGTGATTCCTGCCAACTAGACTCGTAGGCCACCATTTCTGTCTAGGTTGTCCATATTTATCTTGGGGAGGGGGGTCTGTTCTTACCAGCACGATGGTGACTTGATCATATGTGATGGTTTCAACACTCATTGTTGAAAAGTCTGTGCCTTCTGCACTGAATTGTCTTAGCATAAGCAGAAAATCTAATGGCATATATGGAAGCCTGCAGGGTCCTCAACTCTGAACATGCTTATAAAGACCTACTAAATGCCAGACAATTTCAGGGATGTAATTCAATCAGTATTTTAGGCAAGATGTCCATGGTGGTGGCATATGTTGGGAAGAGACTTAGACCATGACTACTTTTCCATATAGCTCTGCTTGGGATCTGACCATTGCTAAGAAAGTGCTGGGGAGGCCTGGAGAAAGAGGATGGTGAGGGGCAGTCCACAGGATACCTAGCCAATGGCCACTGACCTTTGTTGACAACTCCCTTTGCCAAAATTTGCAGAGACCACTGATCCCCAGGTCAGGGGAAAGGCAGATGTGGGCCACCTAATATTTTATATATGCAATTGTCAGGATTTATGTGTATTCCAGGCAAGGTGTTAAGATATAAATACCTACAGGGGGGAAATGTAAGCACAAGAGAGGCTACCACTAGGCATTACTGTTGGATAAGAATTGTTCCAATAGTCACAATTCCTGGGTCCAGGAAAGTGGGCATTTAATTTGCAGGAGGAGGAAGAGAGGGTCCTTCAGGGAAGGGGCTGGGTGGTCCCCTGTAGGGTGGCTGCCCAGGGCTGATCTGTGATTGATGTGAAACCTTCTCAGGTCTGCCAATAGCTCACCTGGTCCCTACTCTTGCTGTTAGTAGGAGCCTTGGTTGAGCAAGACTGCCTGGTAACTAGCAGAGAGGGCTTTCCTAGTAAAAAATAATGTTCCATGACTTAGACAAAGGGGTCTCACCAGGGCTGGGGATGCACTCCAGGTCTCTTCTATCTTAATGTCAAAGAAATGCTCTCCCCATTGCATCATCTCCATAATTTTAAGTAAAAACAAGACCTTATGAATTGTTTGCCTGCGGGCATCTGCCTTGGTTAGCAGCCAGCTCTGAACAGGCCTGTCTCCCTCCTTTTAAAATGTAAATAGAGGAGGGGCTCCCAGTCTCCTGTATTATTAGTCAATTACTAGGGTGATAGGGCCTGACCCCATATTACTCTCACCAACAGCCTGAACCTTTCTGCTTCCCTTCTAGAACAAAGTCTTTAAGGGTATTTAGTATCTCCAATAAAGTAAAATTTTGAGTTTTAGTTTCCAGTTTGGGCTCCCTTTTGGCTCCCTTTTGGGGCCATGACAGAAAATCTGTGGTTCCTGCCGACCAGACCCAGAGGTAATTGTCTCTCTCTCTCTATGATGGGGCCATATAATGGGTGTTTATTCAGTTTTGAAAGAAACTGCAGTTTTTCTCTAAGTGGTTGTACAGTTTTACATTCCCACCAGCATTTTGTGAGAGTTCCAGTTATTTCAAATCCTGACCAACACTTGGTAAATTCAGGCTTCTTAAATTTTAGCTATTGGAGTTAATGTGTTGTGATTTTAATTTGCAGTTTCCTAAAGACTAACTGTTTTGTGCATATTTTTTTAGGTAATTATTTGATATCAATACATTGTCTTTTTGTTAAAGTGATTGAATATTTTAACTATTATTTTGTTGTTTTTGAGCTTTGCAAGCTTTTGTATTTTGGATAAAAGTCATTTAACAGATACATGATTTTTGAAACTTTTCTCTGAGTCTGTGGTTTATTTTCTACTTCTCTTCATGGTGTCTTTTGAATAACAAGTTCTTCATTATGATGAAGTCCTGATTTATTTATTTAGAAATTGTGGTTTTGCTGCCATGGCTAAGAAAATTTGGCCTAAGTCAAAAACATGAAAACTTTTTCATAAATTTCTTACAGAACTTTTGTAGTTTACATTTCACGTTCCAGTCTGTTATCAATATGTGTTTGTTTGAACACTTTATTGGAAAGCCCATACTTTCCACTGAGTGGTCATAGCATATCTGCTGAAAATCTATTAACCATATGTATGGGCTATTTTTGTTCTCTGTATTGTTATTCACAGATTAAATTGGCTGTTTACTTGCCAAATCCTTATGGTCTTGAGTACTGGAGATTTAAATTGTCTTGATATCTGGTGGTTTAGATCTTCTAAATCTATTCTTTTATTTCAAAGTTTTTTTGGCTGTTCTAAGTAATTTTCATTTCCATATGAATTTTAAAATCTGCTCCTTAGTTTCAGAAAAACCTGCTGGGATCTTGGGGTTTTATTGTATCTATAATCAATTTGGGTAGAAATGAGACCTTACCAATACTGTGTTTTGGGGTCCATTTACACAGGCTCCCTCTCTATTTATTTACTTTTCCTTTCTATTAGAAAGGTT
Source organism: Tolypeutes matacus (assembly GCA_026826555.1). Taxonomy (NCBI): domain Eukaryota; kingdom Metazoa; phylum Chordata; class Mammalia; order Cingulata; family Chlamyphoridae; genus Tolypeutes; species Tolypeutes matacus. Next base: position 960,138 of record JAKSZT010000285.1, on the reverse strand, counting down.
CTTAAAATAAGTCACCAGTTTACTGACCTTATTCAACTTTCAGATTCATAGATGTATTTATTTTATATTTTTGATGCTATTGTAAATAGTATTTTTATTTTTATATCATTCCATTGAAGTATATTGCAATGCAATTTCTTGTTTTTTATTTTTATTTTGGAATAATTTTGATTCACAAGTGTTTGCAAAGTTAGTATACTGTGATTTCCCATATACCCTTTTTTTGTATTTTTTTTAATGTGGGTAAAAATCAAATTTTTCACAATGCAAACCAATATTTGTAAAATGATATATAGATATATATGCATATATGTGCATTTGCTTACATAAATGTTTTTTTTTTCATATATATTTTAAAAGATGCTTAGATTACATAAATGTTACACAAAAATTACAGGGATTCCCATGATCTCCACCTCCCATACCTCCCATAACATCTCACATAAACATGTTTCATTAGTGTGGCACATCACCTGCCATGGATATACATGTCCTGGGGCTTTGTCACTAAGCATAGACCACTTTTTCCATGAACAGTAACTTCAGATATGACTATAGTTCAATATCAAAGCAGGAAATTGAAATTGGAACAATGTGCACACAGCTATTTTTTCTTTTCCATTTTTTTCACAGGTGTCAGTTTGCTAACCACTATGACCGAAAGGTACAGAATTATTCAGTCATTGCATCATACCCACTTCCCTTAGACCCCCACTCTAATCTTCATCATTCCTAACCCTGGCAAACACTAATTTGTTTTCCATCTCTATACTTTTGTCATCTAGAGAGTGTTATATAAATGGAATCATCCAATATGTGACTTTTTTAAGGATGGCTTTTTCACTTGGCATAGAATCCTGAGATCCATCCACAGTGTTGGGTGTATCAATAGTTTGTGGCTTTTTTGTCGCCTCATATTTCATAGTAGAGAAATATGACAATTTGTTTAAAAGCTTAACTATTAAAGGACATTTGGGTTGTTTCCATTTGGGGTTTATTACATAAAGCTGAAATGAATATTCATGTTTTTGTGTGGACATAAATTTTTGTTTCTGGCAAAAATAACCAGGAGGGCAAATGTTACATCTTATGATAGTTGCATTTTTAATAAGTTTTTTGGGGGTTGGTTTTGTTTCATATTTAAAAAACTACTTTCAAGAGTGGCTGTCAACAATGTAGGAGAGATCCTGTCAGGGCATCGCCTAAGGCATTTGGTATTGTCACTATTCATTATTTTATCTGTCCTAGTAGGTGTGTAGTAACATCACATTGTGGTTTGACTTTGCATTTCCCTAATGGCCAATCACCTAATGCCTAATAAAAGATGGTTATTTTCCCATCCAGTAACTCATAGCATAACCCAATATGGGTCCAAGCACAGAGGACTGACTTAAATGCCATTTCTGAACTTTGGGGGCCTATCCCTTTTTACAGGATTCTGCCTCTTCCAGGCAGAATGTCTCATGTACATTTTTTTTTACATGTTTCCCAAACTCTGATGTAAAATGAAAACAATTTCCAGGGGCAAGAATTCTCTGGTAAGGCCTGAATGAAGTCTTGTAATTGGAGGTGTTTCTGACCTCACTGGAGCCTGGTTTTGCTTTTCATCCATTGAATTTTACTGTCACACATGCACATGCCTGCACACACACATATGCATGCAGAGGAAAAGACTAGAGCACTTTGGCAACTTTGCAAAGCATGTTTCTGCTTTTAGATCAAGGTAGGATAATTTTAGATAAAATGGGCGGAGTAAACTTATGTATGTGATCCATTTTATTTGCAACCACTATACTTACATAAATTAATGGTTTGAAAAATGATAAAACATAGTACAGAGAGAAAATTCAGTGAGCATCAGAGAATGTTCTCCAGAGGGCAGCCAACTAAGAGGTTGCTGTGGAGGCTGGAGGTGCAGAGATTGCACCTGCCTCCCATCACAGATTCTCTGCTTTAATCTGTTTTACATAGTGGATTTCAATTGTTTAAAGAGCACCTGTCTTTTCTTTTAACTAGGAGTTTAAAACCAGTGTCTCATCTTTCTTAATTTTTTTATTCTTTAAAGATAGATAGATTATATAATTGATACATAAAAAATGTAAGGAATTCTCATATGCTCCACACCCTAGTCCTCACACACCTTCCCATATTATCAACATCCTTCATAAGTGTGGCACATTTGTTACAATTGATGGAGACATTGGAGCATTGCTATAAAGTGTACATTATAGTTTAAACTCTCTCCTGCACAATTTTGTAAGTTATGACAAGATATATAATGGCTTATATCAGTCATTACAACATCATTCAGGACACTTCCAATGTCTCAAAATTTCCCCCATATAACACCTATTATTCCCTTTCCCTCAACTCAGAACTTCTGGTGGCCACTGCCTCCACATCAATGATATAAGTTCTTCCATTGCTAGAATAACAATGTCTATAGTGTAATAACAAGTCTACTCTAGTCCATTGTTCATTCCCCAGTCCTGAGGATTCTGGGTTGGTGATGCCCTCTCCACCTTTAATTGGGAGGGAGCTTAGATCTCATGGGGCAGATGGATGGGACTATCATACTTGCAGTTGTAGACTCTCTCTGTTCCTTGGTATGGTGGTTGTCCATCATCATTTCCTTGTTAGTTGTCCTGGGTGAGTCCAATGAACTGGACTTTAGGTGTTGGAACTCTGTTGAGATTCAGGGCCTGACTGTCACATGGAAAGTGTCAAAATGATCTGTTTTTTTCCTTTCTTGTCAGACAAAGAAACACACAGAGAATTTCAGTAATTAACCCCATGCCAAAGTGCTCAATGTGAGGCAGAACTGGGCCTATGGATGGGCTCTTTGCATTCACCTACTCCTCTTAGACATAAAATATGGTTTGTATGTGTGTGTGGAAACAAGATTCCAGGGGTAATGTTGATACAAGGAAAGTTTCATTACAAACTATGCTTATATGACAGCATATAAGCAAGGTTCCTTGCTCCAAAAGGTATTAGGAAAGCACATGAAACTTTTTTGAAAACAGATAAATGAAATCATACACATTGCTAGCTTTATATTAATTTGCTTCAGATTTTTGCAGAATGTGAATGTGTGAATGTAATTCTAAGAATAAGTGAGCCAATCCTTCTAAATACTGGATTCTATGGGGAAATGAGCTGTATCTTTGCATCTACAGAATTGCTCCTCTACAATGCCAGCTTCATCACAATTACTGAGCATGGCACATTTCTACAAGCAATTTACTGAAAATAAATTGGAAAAAATTAAATTTTCCAAATACAGCATGCTTTCACTTTCACCAACATCACTGATAACACTTATTTTTGTAAATCATAAGTGAATTTTGAGACCATCCATATTTGGATTGAATTATTTTTAATGCCATTAAGGATAGCTGGAAGTTTTAGTTGAGTAGTTTCAATTTTCTTAAATGGAACCAGTAAAATGATTGCTATTTGTTGACTCTCAGCCTGGCTCAGTGGTCTAATGAATATAATATTAATATTTATCTAGAAATGCATACTTTGTTGCCAGTGTCCCAAATTTAATTACACACTGAGGTAGGAAATGATATAAAAATCACAAAAGAATCAGGAACAAAAACAAAATCAAAATCAAGTCAACACAGTCTGACAGATTATCTCATCAAAAAAACCTTGATAAGGTCATACTTCCTAATATCTGAGAGGAAAGAGTTACCATTCTAGAGAAATGTATATGAAAATTTTTAGCAGTTAATGCAGCCAAGAGACTCTGATCAGAGACACTTATGGAGTCTTCAAAGAGTATGGATTTAAGGACAAAGAAACAGTTTTAATCAGGGATATCCAGTGAAAAGTGTATAAAGTCAATATTAAAATTCACTCCTGCTGTATGGCCTCTCCATTCAAATTTCTATGAGAAGATCACTGGCAAATGTTTTCTCATGTGCAAACTTACTGAAATATTCTAAGTAATTAATATATGTGCATATAGTATCTATATCTATATGTTGATGTATACAGGAGCTTGATCCCCACTTTTCTTCCATATTTCAATTTTCAAAAGAACAAACTTATAATGGACAAGTTCACCAGCTATTATAGTAACTGCATGTCTCTTTAATAAATATGTATTATTTGTAACATTGGCTGTGTACAATTACCCATCTTCCCCATCATAGTTTTTGGAATAAAAAGTTCAATTTGGTGATTCTTCTCCAAGTGTTGTCCACTGCAGATGCTTGATGGATGTTAGGTGGTGTCAGGTCAGGTTTCATAGGTCCTGATGGCTTCTCAATGGTCTGGTGCCTTAGGAGAGATGACTGGAAGTCTGGGGTCCCTTGGGTCCCTCAACAAGGCAGCATATATGGCCCCACCATAAGGGTGGTCCTGTGGGGTGTCCTGGAAGGGGGGGCAAAGTGAGCAGCCTCTGCCACCAGCCTTAGGGTGGCAGAGATCCTCCCTGACTTTCTCCTCCCCCTGGCCCTGTGATCCCACCCTCCCTGGGCCCTGTGGGCCTCCTGTACCCTGGATCTGGCAGTTCCTGCTATAGCAGTTTTCCAAGTGTTTATTGGCCCCTGCATGTTTCTTTTTCTTCATATACTTTCTTGATTCTCTGTTGGGTCATTTGTGATTTTCATATTGAGTTTAGGTATTTTGTAAATTAAACCTTTATTGGTTTATTTGTTATGATATTTTCTCCCAGTCTGGTATTGTCCTTTATTTTCTAGTTGTTGCTTGTGTACAGCAATAATGTTGATTTTATTTGTTGAGTCTGTACCCATAGACTTGTTGTGTTCTCTTATTGATTGTAATATTTGTAGATTGTGGTGGATTTTCCATTCATGGATTTATAGCACCCATGACTATCTAATATTTTCATTTCATTCTAGTTGCCTTCTTGCCCTAACTGGCTTTCCACTACAAGGTAGAATAGAAATGATGAGAGCAGACTTCTTTGTCTGGTTCTGATTCCAGGGGAAAAGTTGATCTCCCAAAAATTCTATGTTAAGTATGGTTCTTACCATAGGTTCATATTAGACAAGCTTAATCTGTTTAAGGAAATTCCCTTTTACTCTTGTGCTAAAAAGTTTTTTTTTTTACTTTTTTAAACTTCATATAATTAACTATTATATTTATTTTAGTAAAGTTTTAGATTTCAGAACAGTTACATTGAAAGTATAGAGGATTGCCATATACCCCAACCCCTCCTTCTGAATTTTCACTTTTTATTTTCCATTTCCAAACCTTTCCAATCAATGCAAATAGAAATTTTGTGCAAATTAAGCATTAGCTACCTATTCCCAGACACAACCAATATATCCCCTGGTAGCCTATATTCTAGATTTTATCTCTATAAACTTACATTTTATATTTAGTTCAAATATTGAGGTCATTCAATATTTGTCTTTTTGTGCCTAGCTTATTTCATTTAGCATAACGTCCTCAAGATTCATCCATGTTGTCTCTTGCATAAAGGACTTCTTCCTTGTTACACCTGAATAATGTTCCACCCTCCCCACCACCCTCACCCCCCCTCTTGCCCAGGGTATTGGGGTATTTGGGAGCTCACCCTGGGACAGTGATTGGTTTAACTATTGTGACCTTCCTGTCATTTTTTCAGTGGATAAGTAAACAAATTTATTTTTATAAAATTAAAATTAGTAGACAAGCATTTATATAACTACAGTTCCAAAGCAGAGCAAAACAAATAAATTATTGCAGTTTTAAAAGAAAAGTGTAACAGCCAAATTATGTCAAAATAAGTTTTGGAACCAACTTGGTTTTTACCAGAGCAGTTCCATTTTCTTTTTCTAAATGTTTTAGCACAATTCTGTAAAATAAGTTTCTAACATCAAAGAGATATTAATTTCAATGACCATAATATATGGACTCAGATTTAAAGCAGCAAGGTCAATACCCACCCACAAACACACATAATAAATGTAAGGATGGCATTATCAGAAGTCACTAGTGAAAACTTTTAAACTGCCTCATTTTGGAGGTAGTGGGATGGAAATAAACATTTTGAATATGAAGAAAGCAAGAAATACACACTTATTATAATTTCTTTTGCTTTACATGCAGTTGGGGGAAGTTCAACTAATCTTTTAGGTGTGTGGGGGGAGGAGGAAGCAGAAGACACTACTCATTTCTTTAGTTTCATGTAGGTAAGCTTACAACTGTGGGATAATTTAATATACTAGAATGCATTAGTAATCTGACTCTTAAGGGAGTGTGTAGTAAAACTAGGTGTTTTTAAAACCACTCAAGCTATGACTTACTATGAGTGGTTACTATCAGGGTAACAATAGTCAGAAGTTTTTTTAATAGGTTAGATTTTGCTATAAGGGCAATTACAAAAGGATGAAGAGAAAATGAAAACACTGAGATACATGACAGACCTTTGTTATTCCAAACACAGCATTATAGCCCTCCTCCCATCCAAGGTACTTTTATACATTGTGCTTTCAGCTGCCACTGTCAAGTCAGAGACACTTACCTTAATATCCTGATGAGTTTCCTCTCCACCCACTCCCATAAAATTTAGCTTGGAAAGAAGAATGTGTTGAAGGTTTTATCTTAGTGATTTCCTCCACAAATTCCTCAAATCTTTATTCTCACCAACCTTAAGTTAAAAATGCAATTAAACACTGAAACAAAAGCCAGTTTTCTTGGTTTTACAGCCATAGCTGAAGAAAAGATATTTTTAAAATAATTTGTAGAGTACTAAATTACATAAGTACTTAAAAATATTCAAATATCTCACAGTAGCCTAAAATAGCATCTCTCAAGAAACTGATTGGCATCAGTCAGAAAATGTAACACTATAACAACTTTATATTTTTACCTTTTTGGTTTTATGTGCAGATAACCTAGTTTCATGGTCACTAACCTGAACCTCCCAACAATAAGTCAAACAAATAATTTATTCTTTAAAAAGGCTGACTTCAGTTTAGAGCATATACATTTTATATTACATCATACAACAGTAATAACTAAAGCATATTTTTCCCTAAACAAATAAAAAACTCAAAACTGGTAAACATTAACACACAGAAACATATTCAAAAATTTCTTAAGAACATCACTTGGAAACACTAGCTGTCAATCCTCAAGAGTGTAAACACCAAGGTAAAGAATATAGAAACAAAAAGGAAAGCACTTTTGAACAATTTTCAGTGGCAAAGTATATGGTAAAATGAAAAACAGAAATGTTAATATCTGTTAAGATACCAACAATAAAATAAATTTTATTTTGACATGAACTTTATATTTTAAAAATAATTTACAGATCATAGATACAGATGCTCCAAAAAAACTCCCTCTCTCTTCTTGTTTTAGCCACATCTTGCCCCTGATATCACAGATATGTCAGTTTTGTGAATACCAGACTTAGAAAGAGAGGCGTGGGAGCCACTGCAACACAGTCAGTGAACAGATAAATTGGTTTAATTTATCCATTATACATTTTTTTAATCTCAAAATATGTAAATGCTCAGTTTGGATAAACAATCAAGTCTTCATCCAATTTTCTCATATATAGCAAACTGTGCTTGCTTTAAAAATATACTTTCTTCAGCTTTTTCATATATATTTATAAATATATATAATACATATATTTCCCTCTTTCAAAATGGAACTCTTGATATTTTTACCATAAATATTGTTATATGTATGCACATTTTAATAGCACAGTTTAGGAAAACACAAAACCCATGGTATTTCAAATGTCCATAACTAGAAGATTGTGTATTTAGAATATATAAAGCTCTCATCCAAATACACATTTCACTAGGAAAAAGAAATAAAAGAGATAAGTGGATTTACACAATTTAAGAACAAAATAACCTGGGTAGGTTTCTATGCAGTTCTTTATCTGTACCAAGCACATTTGATCTTATTCTCCTAAAGTTTTCATCTTCTGAGTACTTTTTAAACACTTTCAATTGAGATTTTATGAACCCCACATTTGGTTTTCATTCCACATCATCTTTCACCAAGCTCTGAGACTGAACGATTGTCAGGAACTTAGTTAGAAGCACCTGGCACACCCATGGTGGAAGTTTGTGGTAAAACTTGCCATCAAACTGTGGCTGGTCACACAGGGCAGTGACATTGGCCGAATGCTCCACAGCCTTCTCTTCACTTGGGGCTAGGAAGTCCTTTGCTGAGCTGCATTTCTTCAAGGAAGTATTTCTGAACTGCTTCGGTATGTTTCAGATTCGATAACTTGGAAAACCCAGCTCTCTAGCAAGTTTCTGTTTTCTTTCTTGGCTCTCAAATCTTTTTTTATATGTTCTCTCTGTATCTTGCAGTTGAATTAAATACAGTACCCCATTCAGAGGGCCACATGTACACTGGTGGTGAGTCCTCTTTTCCAACCCACCATTTTCCATTGGTTGCCTAGTATATAGGGCAGCATTGGCCAGAGAAGGAGCCATTGGCCACCAATGCTCCAATTATGAAGTTGTTTTAGATTGTTATTAGTTTTTATCTTTTGTATGTGCATTAGGGAGCCACCAAGTTATGTGGCATCATGACAAATGGTAAAAGGTTAAAAATGAAGATACATATTTAGACATACCTGGGTTCCCTCTCTTTTCACAGACTGCACAAGAGGTGTGGAAATGGGCAATTGAGGAGGCTCTTTTTTCTGTAGGTATCTATTTGCCTAGCATCTCGGACTGGTGAGGAAGTGGGAAGATGAATTAAACAAAATTAGCACTCAGGTAGTCATGATTGCTGTGTGATATGTCTTTCTTTTTCTGTTGTTATACTCACTATAATGTACTACCATCTACTCTATTGATTTTCACAAGTTTATAATGAACCTTATTAAAAATTCCACTTATATTAAGAATCAACTCCCATTCTCAACCCACATACTATTTCTTAGTTACCTATACTCTAGAGTTTTCATCCTTTTGTGTCTGGCTTATTTCACTCAACTTAATATCCTCTAGGTCATATGCATCCCAATTTCATTTCTTCTTACAGCTGAATACTATTCCATTTTGTGTATATATCACATTTTGTTTATACACTCACTTCTTGGTTGATGAACACTTGAGTTGTTTCCACAGTAGATAATGCTACTATGAACATCAGTGTGCAAATGTCTGTTCACCTCCTTGCTTCCAGTTCTTCTGAATATATTTTTAGTAACAGGTTTGCTGGATCATATGGCAGTTCTATATATAGTTTCTGAGTAACTGCTAAACTGTCTTCCACAAAGGCTGCACCATTCTACATTCCCACCAACAGTGAAGGGGTATTACTATTTCTTCACATCCTCTTAAGCACTTGTAGTTTTCTGTTTTTTTTTTTTTTTTAATAATGGTCATTCTATAAGGTGTGAAATTATATCTCAGTATAGTTTTGATCTGCATTCCCCTAATAGCTAATGATGTTGAACAATTTTTCAAGTGCTCTTTTGGACATTTCTATTTCCTCTTTGTAGAAATGTCTATTCAATTCTTTTGCCCATTTTTAAATTGGGTTTCTTGTCTTTTTTAAAATTTTTAAATTTTTTAAAAATTTTTTAAATTTTTAGATTACATCAAAGTTACACAAAAAATATAGGGATTCCCATATGCCAGACCTCCCACAACTCCCACATAAACATCCTTCATTAGTGTGGCACATTAATTGTAATTGATAAACACATCCTGGGGCTTAGCCATTAAGCATGGACCATAGTTCACATTGTAGACCACACTCTTTGCCACACAGTTCTGCATGTTATATGATGGTATAAAATGGCCTGTATCTGTCATTGCATGGCTTTCTGTTACTTTTGAATAACTTCAAATAAATGTGAAATGAAGAAAATAATTTATCTTTTGTTCTCTTAATGAGAAAATGTCAAAGTCTGTGGCTTCTTAAAATGGAAATTGGACACAGAAAATGTTTATTTCATCTGAGGGATACATATTTATTGGGAACCAGAGGATACAGCAGTCCTTGGATCTGAAACAGGACAGGATCATTCTCCATGATAGTACATATATCAGAAGCAAACATGGTGATCTGGGGTGTTTGTAGGGGAGGGGCCTGGGGCTGGGGCAAACAAGAACAGAAATGGCCAATGGCAGGCCACGTGTCAGATGAGGTCCCCTGGACCTAACCTGGCTTCCACTCCCTCTTTAGGAACCATCCCTCTTCACACCACGTGGTGTTTGTAAATCATTTCTCATGGGTGGAATTCCATACGTTGCTTCCTGAAGAACCAATGAACTGTCTTTCACATTGTAGGCCAGAGTCCTTTGCCATTTTACCATCTCACCAGCAGTGAATGAGCATTTATCTGCCTTTCTCCACATCTTCTCCACACTTCTCCTGGTATGTGGGAAGCCTGTGAGGTTCAATACCTCACCCTGGAATGAATATATATATATATAAATTCAAAACTGCTTACCTGGCTGTTCCAGTCACAGAAATTCCTCTATTGTTTTTATTATTTCCATGAATACAATACAGCAATTTGTTATTTCATAACTGGAAATCCTAACTGGATTTACTGTTTACAGAAATCCTCTAAATAAAATACCTACCAAGAGCTAAAAGCATCTGAAAGTAGTTTGGGTTTCTATCTCCATCCTTAACATCATCAGGGCTAGGCCCAACATGACCCTGTGGCCACCCCATGGCATTAATCTTCATCTTCTGCCCAAAGGATCAGAGTTGCAAAAGAGGGAACTGAGTATCTAGGGAGTATGGGAGGAATCAGGACCCCATAGAGGACACAGGGAACTGTCAGCCCTCCACAGGGGACTCAGACAAGGAGACTTCTCAGGGAAGTGCTGGTGGGAAAAGACAGAGTATGAGCAGGATTCTGCTGACCAAAAGTAACATTTATCCTGAACTTAGGGAGGGATGGGTGGGGTAGGGAATAAAAGAATTAGAGCTTCCTGACCCTGTTTGTAAGAAAAAATCCTCTTTTATTTCATTCCTGTGTGTTCTATTCTGCTTGCTCATCAATTTAGGAGAATTCTATTCCAAAGATTCCCTCCCACATTCCCCCCTTCCACCTGGCCCCAAAAGAGTGGGCAGTTATATGTTCAGGCCCTTGTACTATTGCCTCTAATTTGCCTTTTGGCCTTCTTGATGTTTGTCTTCAAAATTTCTGTGGTGAAATTGTTGCTTGAAGTTATTGGGACTCACTTGGAGGAAACACATTGCTTTACTCTTGCATCATTCAGAACTCTCTCCTTACACATGGCATTTTACTGTGTGATTCCTGTGTGTCTGGGCATGATGTTCTATGACTTTATCCTGTATGAGGTCCTTACTGTTCTTTGATTGTACGTGCACATGCCTTTCATTACATCTAAGATGTTTCCTGCCATTACATCTTTGAATATTTCTTCTGTCACTTTCTCTTTATTTTCTTTGTCTATCCCACAACGCAAGTGTGTAAGTCTGGATTTTATGCCATATTCCTTTTCACCATGTGTAGAAGGGCATAGAGATTCCTGAGGTTCCATTTTCCATTTCCCCATAGAATAATTTAACAACTAGGAAATACTGATATATCCATTTTCCTGCAGTGGTCTGTGCTCCTGCAAGTCTAGGACCCAGTAACAGGAGCAGAATAAGGCAACATCTGCCATAAAAAAGTTGCAGCATTGCCTGAGAAATGGCACTCTGTCCCATGAGAAGAGTGGGGTCAGGGTGGAGACACCAGCAATGTCATTGCAGGAAGGTTTTGTTGTTTAAGCTTCATGCTGGGTCCACATGGCCCTAATGCATGCAGGTCTCTGTGGCACAGACCCAAAGTTGGTTTCTTGGATGATTTTAGGGAAAGGGAGTTGTTGTTGCTGTCAATAGTATTGACCATGATTCTGCCAGGAGCTCCACAGAAACCCAGGGGGCTAAAGGTAGCCCTCACCCCAACATACACACCAGGAGTCTGGGCACCCAGTCTGTGTTTATGCCTGGTCCAACCCGAGGATGTCCTTTAGAAGTCATGCCTTCTGAGCTGGCCTCAGAGGCATCTGCCATGTTCCCCACCCCACCCCAGTGTGGGCCATCTGCTGCCTGACAGAGCTGACATCCACCTAGTCCCAGGCCAAGCAGAGCCTCTTGACAGCCAAGGTACCTGGTGGAAAAAAGTGGCCATAGTAGGACAGTCCCATGGTGTTCCAGGCTTACTGAATGATCCCTTACACTCTCTCTTAAAATTTGTAATTTCTTTCTAACTCATTTCTCTTTTATTTTTCAATTTTATATTAAAGGTCTTATCAAGTGCATTAAAAAACTTTCCTTTTAGGGTTTGGTTAGACTACATGGCATGGGAAAGTATCTCAATAAAATGGCTTCAAAACTAATAAATATTATTTCAAGAAGAGCCAGAAATAACCAGAGGTAATGGCAAGATTGGGAGGGGAGGCATTTATGTGTGAGTTTTTGTTTCTGGTTTTTGTTGGTTCTATTATTGAAATAATGAAAATGCTTTAATAATGGTTGAATTGATGAAAACAAAGCTTTTTGATTACAGCAAATACCATGGATTGTACACTTTACCTCAGTTGACTTCTTTATTATTAAAGTCTCTATAAAATTTATTTGTAGAAAAAAATAGGGTGGATTGGGGGAAATACACCAGATTAGAAATAAGGTCTACAGTTAGTAGTTAAATTTTCATAATGCTCTTGCTTAGTTTTTAACAACCATTTCACCACAAAAACAGGAGTTGCTGAAGGCTGTTGTATGGGACACCTGTATGATGTTATACATGTTTACTTGGAAAGTCCCAGTGTTCACTATACACATAATTTGCTGTACGTTCAGGTATGAATTGTACACTTCAATAAAAAAATATTTTTCCAAACAGAGGGTGTTGATAGTCACATAAAAAAGTCTAGTATTTTCCTATTCTTCTATTCAGGTCTTCCATTTTTTTGTTCTTCAAATTTGGAGGATGTGCTCATGGGTGCATTGAGATAGATGACTGTACCCTCAGACTGGACCATGCATATATTCACCCTTATGAGTCACTCTGCCTGACATCTGGGGAATAGCCAAATTGGGTTTTGTGTCCTTTTTCAGCATACAGATTTTTTTTCCCTCCTGGTGGTTGGTAGGGTCATCTGGATCTCATTGGCACAGAGTTGAGGTTGGGGTATGTGCATCATTTTGTTGTCAGGGAGATTTTCTGTAAGCTGCCAGCCTTGGTTTTTGCTGTAAGAATGTTGCAGCAGAAAAAATTTTAGACTACTTAGACTATGAGAAACCCAAGAATGCACTCAGAGAGATGGAGGAACAAAGTTTTCATTATGCATGGGCTGAGAGGTGAATCCAGTCTCCCAATATCTGAACCCTGGGCATCAGCTTTCATAGGGTTATATAGGTTTCTGTTTATTGTTTAGAGGGTTGCTGGGCAAGTGGGCAAATTCCTGGAGCAAGCAGGCAGGTGGGGGTTACAGAAACAAAGGTGCAAGTTTAACTTATCTTCCTAAAGCATAGGGCATCAGTGAGGAGAGGAGTAGAGTTGTTAACTTTGTGGAATCCAGACAAAAGGGGGTGGAGGGTGCTTATCTCCCTAAGTAGTGGATTCCATGGGAAAAGGGAGGAGGGGTGGTTATTTTTCTAAAGCTGTGGGTTTCTGCAAAGGGGGAGAAGCAGAGCAGAGCTGCAGCACTTTCTTCAGCATCCCTCCCTTTGATGCCTTTATAATAACTTTTTTATGGGGTATCATCTGTTGATATGGGAATTTTTTGTGGGAAATGCATAGAAGTTGGTGGGACCCCCTTCCAGGGAGTGGTGGTGCATACCAGCAGGCTCCAAGAGTGACAGAACTCTCTGCTCTTGCAGGGGTCTTGGCAGAGATATTTGTCATAATTTCCATGATTGTGGTCTTTACACCTTTTCCCAGGGGCAGGTATGGGGGTGTGGAGGTATGGGGCAACTAGGAAGATTAAGGAATGTGATCTTGGATTGCCCTGCAATTGTCAAATATTACAGAGGCTGAGGTTGCACCTGTTGAGAACAGTACTGAAGTGTTCAGCACAGATTGTCTGCCCAGCTTTGACTGGTTTTGAGGGTGGGCTTCAGCTCTTAAGAAGGGGGTGTGGAAGAGGGGGAGAAGGATAAGCAAATTTGAGCACAGAAGCACCCCACTATGCACCAATAAGTTATTGCAAGTAAGGCTTTATTCATTAGAGTCCAGTCTGTAGGAGATAGAGCAGACAGTCCAGTCCTGAACAGCAGGGTGAATAGCCCTTCCAGGAGCAGAAACCACTAGGAGCAGGAGCCCATTCAGTGGGCATCTGGTGAGGTTGGTGTCTGGGGATGCCAGGAGACTCACACTCTTAAGGGGTGGCCAGGTTTGGGTTGGGATGTCAAACTGTCCTGTTCTTTATCGGGGTGTGCATTCTTGACCCTGGAATGAGGAATTCAAGGGATGATGCCTGCAACTTTAAGTGCAGTAGGAGTTACAAGGATCACAGTATGTGGACCTGTCCAGGCAGGCTGAAGTTCTTTTTTCAGTCTTTGACCCAGACTAGGTCCCCTGGCCAGGGGAGGTGCACCGGGTGTCCCAGTGGGATTAAGTTTCGGGGCAAGACAGTTTTATGTATTTGGGCTAGAGTCTTCCTTAGCTGCTGGAGGATGGAATCTTGGCCAGCTTACTCCAGGAGCTTAAGATTTTTTCCAAAGGCCTGCATAGTTGGGGGTGGCTGTCCAAATAGAATTTCAAAGGGTGAATAGCCCATGGGTCCTGGGGTACACCTAACTCGGAGAAAGGTTAAGGGAAGTAAGTTTACCCAAGGGAGACCAGTTTTTTTTTTTTTTTTTTTTTTTTTTTACAGAATTTGGCTAGAGTGTCTTTAAGGGTTCGATTCATGCTTTCAATTTTTCCTGAACTCTGAGGCCTATAGGTGGTATGCAGTTTTTACTCAATCCCTAACATTTTTGAGTTACATCCGGAAGCCCCAAGGCAGGGTCTTGGCTGAGTCATCTTTTGATGTTTAGAAAGGCTCCCTGTTGGGCCTTTTCCCAAGCAAGGGACTCTTTTTCTGGACCCTCTTTGTACTTTGTAAAGAGGTTTGGCCATGGCTGCAAACCCAGAAATCCAGATGCAACAGAACCCTGCAGCCCCAAGGAACTCACAAAGTTTTCTTTTTGTGGTTGGGGCAGGGATGGTGCAGATTACTTTCTTTCATTCTGGTTTGAGCATCCAGTGCCCTTGTGTGTTGCTAAACCACATGTACTTGACTTGCTGTTTACCAATTTGGGCTTTTCTCCAAGACATTTTGTATCCAGTCTGTGCTAGAAGTTGCAGGAGAGCCTGGGTCCCTTTCCAGCAGACCTCTTCCATCACATTGGCAAGTAGTAGGTCATGCACTTATTGTAAAAGGGCACACCTGCAGTCTTCCTGAGGGTAGGTGGCTAGATCTGATGCCAAGTCTTCCCAAAAAAGGGTAGGGGAGTTTTTAAAGCCTTGCAGGAGCTGAGTCCAGGTTAGCTGAGTTTTCTGCTAGGTTCTGGAATCTTCCCACTCAAAGGCAAACAGAGGCTGGTTCAGGGGGGCCAGCTGCAGGCAGAAGAAGGCATCTTTTAAGTTCAAGCAAGTGAATCAGGTGGCTCCAGGTGGCAGCTGTACCCAGCAAAGTGTACAGGTTGGGAACAATCTGGTGCAAGGTGAAGGTGGCATTGTTAATGTCTTGTAGATCCTGGACTGGTTGATATCCTGTCTTGTCTGGCTTCTTTACTGGTAAAAATGGGGTGTTCCAGGGTGGCAGCCACTTGATCAGTATTCTTTCTTTTCTGAGGTGATCTATGTGTTTGACCATGCCCAATTGTGCTTTGCAGGGGATTGGATACTGCCTCTGCCAGACCGGGACCTCTCCAGGCTTCAGGTCATTGATGATGAGTGAATGGTTCTATGCCATTCCCAGCAGGTTTCTATTTGTCCAAACCTGGGGGAAAAGTTCTAGCAGTTTTTCCAGATTCTGACTTGAATTTTCTTCCACATGAAGCATCCATTCATAATTTTGGGGTATGATGACAAAGAGTGTGAGGTTGGTTCTGAGGCTTAAGCTTGCAGACCCCCCCAGGTTTGAAGGTAATCTGGGCTCTCAGTTTGATTAAGAGGTCCCTACCAAGTAGGTGAACCAGACATTCAGGCAGGTACAGAAATTCATGTGTCACTTCATGGCCACCAAGCTGACAAGTTCTTGACTGGCATAAAGGCCATTGGCTTGACTTGTCTCCAGACACCCCTAGGATGTTAGCAGTTTTTCTGCTAAAGAGGGTAATGGGGGTTGTGACCACAGAATATTCAGTGCCAGTGTCTACCATGAAAGTTATTGACTGGCCCCCAATTTGGAGTTTGACCATGGGCTTGTGGGGGCCAAGTTCCAGTGAACCCAGTTGCCCCTATTTGGCTGAGTTCCACCAGCCTGATCAGATGATCCTGGGACTCAGGTTGGTGTTTCCCTTTGGGGTTACTCCCTCCATGTGTCTGTTTCTTTTGGGGGCACTCATTTTTCCAGTGTCCATTTTCTTTGCAGCAGGCACATTGGTTTCTGGCCAGGGGCACCCTTTTGGTGCTTGTCCCCCCTTTTTGAGGTGGCCGTCCTCATCTGGTGGGGTCAGGATTTCCCAAGGCTGTTGCCAGTAGGGAAGCTTGATGTTTCATTCACTTCTTGGCCCCTCATTTGGTGACTTCATCTCAATTGATGAATACTTTATTGGTGACCTCAAGGAATTGAGAGATGTTCATTTCTGCAAACCCTTCTAATTTTTGGAGCTTTCTTTTAATGTCTGATGCTGCCTGCACAACAAAGGTGACATTCACCATTCTCTGGTTTTCCAGAGCTTCTGGATCAAAAGGGTTGTAGATTCTGAAGGCCTTGCAAAGTTGTTCATAGAAATCTCCCAGAGATTCTTTGGGCTTTTGAGTGACTAAAGTCATCTTTGCCATGTTTGTGGGTAATTTGCCCCTTCTTGGACCCCTCAAAGGAGTGCTTCCTGATATTGCTGGAGTGCAGCCCATCCCTGATCAGTGTTGAAGTCCCAGTTTGGTTGGGCCTCTGGCACCACCTCTCATGCCTAATCCTCTGGATTTAAAATGTCAACAGGGGCCTGCTCCTGCAACCACTTTTGGGCTTTTGTCAGAATCCATTGTCTCTCCTCTGTATTAAACAAAGTCAGGAGGAGTTGGCAGCAGTCATCCCAAATGGGACAATGGGTTTAGAAAATGAATTCCATGAGATCAATAAGGGCCTGGGGCTTTTCTGAGTAGGAAGGGGTGTTGTGATTCCAGTTTAAGAGGTCTGTAGTTGTGAAGGGCTGGTAGTACAAAGCAGACCTCCTGCATTGGATAATTCTATCCTTGCTGATCTGGGCTGGACCCTGTGTCTCATGGAGGGGCATCTTTAATGCAGGTTGCACCAACTGGAATCTCCTTGCTACTGGAGTCCTGGGGCTTTCTCCAGAGGGTGCCAATGGTCCTGGAGGAACTGATGGTGGCAGTGTTTCTGGGAGATCCACCTGCCCAACTATGCTAGGTAGGAGGAGAGGTTAGAGTAGCTGGAGCATATGGCAGTGGTGGTGGAGGTTGTGGGTCCTCTTCCAAGGACCCCTGATGAATGACTGGCTTCTGGGGCCCCATTCATCACACAGTCCTTTTTTTCCAACACACAATTGAAACCAAGGGGGCAGAGTCTATTTCTAACCAGGAATGGATGTGGGGAAACTGATTGGTGTGGCCAGGAGTTCCCATGACAACCAGTCACACTGCACATACCCTGGCTATATCCAGGGTCCCTTCTGAGGGCCAGTCAATGTTAAAAGTGGGCCATTCTAATTCACATAAGGTTCAGAAGGTGCCAGGGTTCATCTGGATGCCACAATCTCCAGAAAAGCCATTCCTGAAATTCTTAAGCACGCAGTTTAAGATGGTAGGTTTTGACTGTGATGAGCCCATATCCTGTGTTGGTGGCACAAGACAGACAAAGGAAATGGTTGCCTCTTTCAAGGCCAGTCAGATGCCCACCTGTCCATGTCTCTCATGAGAACTTTGGCTTATCTTAGCTTAGGCCCCCAGGCAGAGCTCAAGGTGGGCTGTTATCCTGTATGATGTAGCCACAGAAAACAGGTTAGGGCCCACTCAGGCTCTGTAGCAAAGGCTGTGAAGTCACAGATTGGAATAACAGAGGCAAACCTCTGTCATCCCCACTCATACACACAATCACTCAGAAGTTAACCAGTCCCTCCCACAGGGATTAACAGTGATAAGTCCACACCCTGAGTCAGTGCTGCAAGACAGACAAAGGAAGGGGTTGCCTCTTCTGAGGTCACTCAGATGCCTGCCTGTCCATGTCTCTCAGGAGAACTTTGGCTCATCTTAGCTAAGGTGCCCAGGCAGACTTCAGGTGGGCTGATATGCTGTATGATACAGCCATGGAAAACAGGTTAGGGTCCACTCAGTCTCCATAGCATAGGCCTTGGAGTCACAGACTGGAATAACAGAGGCAAACCTCTGTCGTCTTCATTCACACACACAATCACCCAGAGATTATGCAGTCCCTCCCTCGGTGTCTGCCCTATCCTGGGATCTCAATATTTGAGACATTGGGAGGTGATCAGTCTCTCCTTCTCTCCTGAAAAGGGCCTGACTGAGGGCTTGGCACCTGGGGCCTTACCTTTCTGGAGTCTTCTGGCACTGTTCAGTCTGTCTCCCTACTAAGTCAGGCTGGGGTGTGGGGATGTGGCCCATGGGGACCACCTCAGAAGGAGGTCCCATTAAGAGGACAGGTGGTGCCTACATCATTTGCTCAGTTGTGCCCATCAACCCCAAACCAGAGGCACAACGGACTTGTTCAGTTGGGTTTCCCAGCCAATGCACCAAATGTGGTGCCAGAAAAAGCTTAGACTATGAGAAACCCAAGTGTGCACTAGGACAGTTGGAGGAACAAGGTTTTTATTATGCGTGGTCCCAGAGGAGAATCCAGTCTCACAATATCTGAGTCCTGGGCATTGGCTTTCATGTGGTTATATAGGTTTCTGTTTATTGGCTAGTGGGTTGCTGGGCAAGTGGGCAAATTCCTGAAACAAGTGAGCAGGCAGGGGTCACAGAAGTAAAGGTGCACATTTAGCTTATCTTCCTAAAGCAGAGGGTCTCAGGGAGGAAAGGAGTAGAGTCATTAACTTTGTGGATTCCAGACAAAAGGGGGAAGAGGGTAATTATCTCCGTAAGTTGTGGATCCCAAGGGAGAAAGGGAGGAGGGGTGGTTATCTTTCTAATGCTGCAGTTTTCTGCAAAGGGGGAGAAACAGTGCATAGCTGCAGCACTTTCTTCATCATTCTATTCATCTAATTTTAGAAGTTTACACTTTGTATTTAGTTCCCTGAAGGATATTAACCATACAGTCTCAGTTTTGCTTACAGGAATAAGATAATGTCTCAAAGTAAAACCAGACACAATGGTATAAATCTGTAACTTTTCTCAGAGACAAAACCTTGATATCCTTGAGCAGTTCGCAAAGAGAGGAGCCATGGAGACTTTGCACCTGCACAACAATATCTAAATTGTTGTTTACTGGCTGTTGAAACCAAAGACAGTTAGACATGCTTGAGACAAAGCAGGACTGGGAAATTACACATACCCACCTCACACAACACCTAGCATCACTTGTTTTTCTTTCCCCCTACACTTCTCTTTTGCCTATAAAAACCCTAGTTCCTATTCTCACTTTGAACTGGTTTGGGGAATATTCCCTCTGTTCCCTGCTGGTGCACTCACAATAACTCACCTTCTCACTGAGTGACATGTTTGTCCTTTGTGGTGCCAGATTGGACAGGCCCATCTATTGGAAATACACATCATTATGGTAACACAGGGAGGGAAGAGAATATGCACTCCAAGTGTACAGAGGTCAACCACACTCCAATAACAAATGGAAAAGGTAAGTAGGGTGGACCATCCTGGAACCTGGTAGGGACACACTCTGTATCCTTTCAGTGAACCACATGTGAATATCTAACCCATAAGTTAACATAGATAATACACATATGGAAGAAGTTAATACAGAATAATTATATTCTCTAAATGGAATCATCCAGGAGGATGGATGTGGCTCAAATGGATGAGCATCCATCTCCCATTTGGAGGGACCTGGGTTCGATCCTGGACCTCTTGGTAAACAAAAAGTAAATAAAAAGATTTTCTAAAAAAAAAAAAAGAAAAAGAAAATTTTAAAAATAAATGGAATCATCCATAATATTAGATTCATCTAAAAGAAAGCATAAAAGTAGAGAAAATGAAACTAAAACAAGTCAGTTCAATGACAAAAAGTAAGGTACTAGGTGTAAATGGACTAAACCTCTTACTGGAACCATGCCATGAAATGCAAGTTTACTGAATATTGTAAGGAGAAAGCTGATGTTATCAGCATGAATTAATACAAAAACAAATAGATGCTTCTTTCATGTCAGACAGGACACAAAACATTGTTTCTACCAAGAAAAAAAGATGGGGAAAGGTATACCACTCAAACATGGAGTCCAAGAAAGTTGCTGCATCTCAATGAACATCATATAAGAGAGGATTTAAACAGGAAGCATCATCAGATGACAGTAGAGTGGTTCAGAAAGATAACTTGGTTTGAATGTTACCTTCAAACTGGTGGTTTGAATCCACCAGTCAGAGAGTACAGCCTTCCATCTTTATGAACCCATCATCATAGTCTACAATTTGTGTAGGAACAAAGGGATGATCTGATAAGAAAAAGAGGTAAATCCTAAACCTTAGTGTGTGACTATCACAACTCTTTTGAAAGATATCAAACCAACCAACCAAAAAAATAAGAAAGATAAAAAAGAAGGAAGGCAGGAAGGCAAGGAGGGAGAGAGGGAGGGAGGAAGAAAGAAGGAAAAAATAGAAAAATTTCAGTAAGGACAAGCACATTTGAATCCTCACTGCTCACAAGGACAGACTCCTCTTGTTTAAAGTCTACTTGGAATGTGACTAACATCACCCATATGTTAGGTCAAAATAATTCTCAAAAATTTTCAAATAATTAAACAATGTTAGGGCAAGTTTTCAGAATACCATTGAATAAGAATAGAAATCAATCATATGAGATTGCTATGAGAAAATCCCCAATGTTTAAAAACTAAGCTGCACATGTTTTAATAAGCCAAGTGTCAAAGAAAAAATGATAATAAACATTAGAAAGTTTTTGAACTCAATGAAGAGAAAGTCTATCAAAACTTATAGGATACCAGATAAATCAGTGCTTAGAAGGAAATTGGTAACCTGCTAAAGTAACTCGAAGTTGACCTTCAGGCCCTGGGTTACAAAATGGCTCCTGGCAAAGGAGGCACCAGGTAGGAGCAAGTACCCTACCTCAAGGCAAACAGAGTCCATGGAGGCACAGTTTGGAGAATGAAACTGACAGGAAATAGGAGGAAAAAAGAGGCTTAAGCTCTGACCCATCAGTTTCAACAAGTTTCCTTCTGTCTCCATGTTACAATATGCTGCTAGAACAGAACTTGCCTGACAACTGCCATTCCTTGCCCCTCCTTCCTTCCTTCCTTCCTTCCTTCCTTCCTTCCTTCCTTCCTTCCTTCCTTCCTTCCTTCCTTCCTTCCTTCCTTCCTTCCTTCCTTCCTTCCTTCTTTCCTTCCTTCCTTTCTTTCTCTTTCTTTTTTACTATAAGTTCCCAGTTCCACCCCCAGCCCCCAAATCTTTGGACTACTTGCCTTTACTTGACATTGTCCAATTAGTGATTCTTTGTTCCGTGATTAAAGCTCTCTTCTATTTTCAGAAGCAGTTCTTTCCGCAAATTTCAAAGGAAATTTTAATAAGAAAGAAATATTGAAACGCAATCACCTCTGCTTCCTTTTTAGGAATTAATAACAAAAAAATAAAAATGAAAGATCATAGAAAGATGGCAATCATAAAAAGAGCAGACATGAATGAAATAGAAAATAAACACATCATAGAAACAAATTGACTAAGCTATAATCCTATTTTTAACTATATAAATAAATTGAATAAACCATTAGAAAAACTGATTATGGAGGGAAAAAAATAACCCAATCAGGTATCAAACCAGACATATTCTCTATAGACATGAAGGATTGTATGAAATACTGAGGCCTACAAAGTTGAACACAAAGATAAAAGGGCATCAGGTCTGAGACCCCCCCACCCCCACACACACATCAGGAAATATTAGAAATTCCTATTAGTTAAAAAAGTTGAAGCCATTACTTTAAAAAATTAAAACATATTATAACCCACACACACAAAAAAAAGTTTCTAGAAAGAAAACTACAGTCTCAGGCTGATAAAATATTCCATTTAAGGAAAACACCCCAATCACACAAAAGCTCTCAGGATAAAAACAGAGAGTAGGGTTCTGTTTCTCTGAAGAGGTGAAGCCAGCATATCACTGAGAGCACCATTGGACCAGGATGTTATAAGAAAAGATCATGACTCTCTATTTCATAAATATATCAATATTTGAAGAAAAAGGTAAAATTCAGCCCTGTATGAAAATGTAAGACATCGATACCAAATGCGGTAGACTAAAATATACAAGGGTGGTTTAGCATTTCCAATCACAAGTGGCAAATGATCCTGTAAACAGAATGACAAAGGAGAAAAATCATACGAGCATCTAGAAGAGGTGTGAGAAAATATGTTTGACAAAATTCAACATTTATTCATTGAAAGTAAAAATAAAAAAGTTAAACATCCATTTCATACCCACTAGAGTGGCTACAACTATAACAAAAAAGGACATGTGTTAGAGAGGAAGAAGAGACAGACAAAGGAACACCCGTTCATTGCTGGCAGGATGTAAGATGGTGTAGACTGTCCCTGTGGAAGACAGTTTGGTGGTTCCTCGAGAAGCTGCACAAGGTCTTGGTGGTGAGCCGTACCCAACCCCCAGCCCCCACCCTTGTCATCCCTGGCCCAGCATGTTGAAAACCCACCCCAGCACTGCCTCCTACCCTCAAAGCCCTGCCCCTGACTGCCCCACCATCCAGGGTCCCATCCCTACCCCAATGCCAGCTGTCCCAAGTACCACCCACACCAAAGATAAAGCCCTCCTTCCTTAATTGGGTCCCACCCACCCTGAGAGTATCTGACAGGGTCCACCTTATGAGCCATATAGAGGTTGCCACCAAGTGGCAGCTGACAACCTATGCAAATAGGCAGCAATGGAGAGGGCTTGCCTGCCCCAGTCATGGCCTTCCCTGCATGGCCCAAACCTATCCTCCACCTGGTGAGGGATTTGGGAAATGTCTTGAGGGACCACCATGAGCTGGATGGGATACTCTCTGCCTTGGAGACTCTCCAGAGACTGGGGTAGACTTGGAAAGATTTTGGATGTGGCCATGGTCTGGGAGACTCTGACAAGATGTTTGAGGCTGGTGGAGGCCTAAGGAGGCCTGTTCCTGGAGGCAGAGTGAGTGGGAGGAACTGAGTGACATGGAAAAGTGACAGAAGTTCAGGCAGGTAGGGAGGCATGCGTGCACATTTCTTTTTCTGAAAATGAAACATGTTCTTTGGAAAGAACTTGAAACAGACTCACATATTTGGCTGAGGCTGGAAGGAGTGGGGGTAGGGAGCAGGTCATATGTGTGTTTTTATTTCAGTTCACCTTCTGGAAATGAAGCTTATACTTCCTTTTGGAATCACATCAAAATGACATGCAGGTTGGAAAAGTGAAACTGAAAGTAACAGTCCATTTGTGAGCTTCCAACTATCCCCAATCAGGGGTCTTGGCTAGAGAGGAAAGCCATGCTCAGGGAGGGAGAACCCCTCTGTTCTCCTCTTCAGGAAATTGTACCATTTGTCCCTTGGGTAGTGAGACACTCTATTTGGTTCTCAGAACAATAAATAATAAATAATTACAGTGGTTACCAATAACTTTCTTGATGAATGACCACAAAGTCTATGAAAAAAAATAAAAGAACAAATAACTCATTCATTCATTCTTTGGGTTCATTCAGAATATGAATGATAAGCTAAAGGGGGCAGGGAGGAGAATAGAATTCAGACAGGCCTCAGGGTGAGCGAGAGCCCTGCTCCACCAATTGAGAACAGAATTCATTCTCCTATATCAGGGCCCACCCCTTACCACACCACCAACACACACAGGCACAAAATCCACTCTCTGACCACAGCAGAAATCTGGTCCACCACCAGGGCACTCATATGAACAGCATGTTAGGTAGTGGAATAGATCAGAATGCTGGGATAGGGTCATACTTGGGCTGTGCTTACCTGTGTCCTCTGCAGACTTGAGTACCAGCAAAGAGCTACAAGGCCTAAGGGAAAATAGTTTGGTCTTGTGCAGGATCCTCTTCTTTCCAACAGGTCCCTGATGGCCCATCTCTCTTTTCACTATCCAACCTTCCTTTCTTTCCAAGGGATATACCTCAAGGAGCAGAGTGGGAGGGAGGAGAAAGACAATAAGAGAGAGAAAGAAAAAGAAAGAAAGAAAGAAGAAAGAAAGAGAAAGAAAGAAAGAAAGAAAGAAAGAAAGAAAGAAAGAAAGAAAGAAAGAAAGAAAGAAAGAAAGAAAGA
>JAKSZT010000285.1:903282-935587 GCA_026826555.1 Tolypeutes matacus | reverse complement strand
AGAAAGAAAGAAAGAAAGAAAGAAAGAAAGAAAGAAAGAAAGAAAGAGAGAAAGAGAGAGAGAGAGAGAGACAAAGACAGAGACAGAGACAGAGACAGAGAGAAAGAAAGAGAACCAAATAACAGGTTTCACACATCTTCAATCCACAAATTTGTCTTTTCAACACAGATCTCCATAACTCAGCTTCCAGACACCCAAACAATCTTTTGCCCAATCTCTTCAGACACAGTCCCACACTGAGCCACAATTAATGTTGTCCCCATGAACCCATCTCTGACCCTTCAGACACTGAATGATAATCTTCTACTGGTGAAGATCCATTCTAACACCATGTCTAGAGCCCTAGCACATCACACAGCACTGACTCCTCCCATTTCTTCTTCAGTTCACAGGACCTTATATGGGATTTTTCTGGAATCACTGGAACTCCAGGGTTGTTGAATATTTAATTTATAACAGGTGGAGCTTGATTCTTCTTTACTCAGACTTTCAAAACCCCATGGTTACATAAAACAGAAACTATAGTTACAACACATTCCTTGAATGCATGTGAATGGTTTCATTACACACAAATAATCAGATTGTAGATGACTACACACAAAACCTGATTACATACAAAATTTGATTTCATACATACATGCTCTGATCATCAATACATTTCCCCTCCAAGCACATTCCAAAATTTCGACAATGTCCACATCTAAGTAGTTTCTATTGGCCTGTCTTCCAACAGAAAACTGTAATAACAACAGTATATAACAAGAAAAATAACTGTATGAGGTATTGTAGAGGAACCAGTTCAGAGAGTATTTGTGGGGCTACAGTACCTGATAAAAGAGCACAATTATATGAGTATCACATTTATAAGGGCTTTCTTCCTGAGGCATTTGGCAATTTTGGAGTTAAGGTATAAAGTTCCAGAAAGAAAAGATTTCCTTTGTGGATTATGGAGAAATAAACTGATATATTTGTAGGTGCAATACACAAAATTCTGAGTCCAGATAGGATGTATGGAAGAGAGACTTGGCAACAACTAAAAAGAGATTTATTATAAAGTATCTTTTAAACATCACAGAGTTGTAAAAACAGAGATGACTAGATGAAATAAGATTCCAGAAAAGTAGAAGCCTTTACTAAGTAAGGCAAGATCACTAAACATTTTCACACATGGGGGAATTTGCTTAGTTTGGACACTGACAATAATTGATAGAAAGACATTACTAGGGAATAAAAACAAGAAGACAGTTATATAGACTGAAGTTGGGTAGAGATTGCGTTGAAATCTAGTATGTTTTCAAACTAGTGGATGATTTACCCACAGGCTATTAGTTAGGGGCTAGACAAGAAAGTGTAATATCTCATGCAGTACAAGGATTCTTTGGAGATAACATCCAACCACTAGTAGATGTCTGAAATAAATACAAAGAAGACTGATCTCAAAGACATGATGATTTGTCTAAGTCCAAGCAGTAAAGAAGCCAGAATGGATATCAATTCCTGATTGAGAGTGATGAGACTTCCCTCATTCTGCCTATGAGAAAATAGTCAATCTCATTGGGGAAAACATCAACTAAATTCTCTTTCTGTTTATTAGCCAATGTCTGACATATTATAAAAAACATTTTCTGTGCAAATTGAGAGGGAATGTGATAAAGAATAAAAAGCAAAAATGACAAGGTGAAAAATTTTGCATATATTTTGAGATCAGAGTTAGAATAAGATTAATGTAGAATAATTATAACTATGATACATAAAATTGAGGAAATTGTAAGAAAGGTATGCATTGATGGACAATTGCATTAGCTTAGAATTTGCCAAACTGTGGCCCATGGGTAATCTCAATGGATGAATTTAACTGATGTCACAAATAGAAAACAACATTAATGAACTTGAAGGTATTTGAATATAAAATATTCAAACAAAAACTGTAGAAGTAAAGTGGGGTTGGAGGATAGCATTGCAATATGTGGGTTGAATTAATTACAAACAACAATGTTCTCTATTTTCCAATGTGTGAAAGAGGGATAATTATCAATTACTGAGTACAAAGACCAAAATTTCTCTTGTCATACTGGCAGTGGAGAGATCTCCACCATTTTCTTCCCTAGCTTTCTGTATGAGTGTATAGTGTGGGATAACTGCCAATTGGTGGCTTGGAACTTGATGATTGTTGTGTCAGGAATTGTTCAAGGTTATATTGCCATGTGCCTTGATCTCAGATTTGTTGAATAGTGCTATTTCTGCACCTAGAAGGGGAAATGCTTTATGAATACTTAATTTATGTATATAAGGAATCCTAAAAATGGAACACTTCACACACTTTCAATATTTTCCCATGTACTTTTTCATTGTGATCTCAATTTTCTTGTTGAAAAAAGCCTTTGCAAATAAAATTCTAATGTATGGAATTACACACTGCATTAGTCTGTGTTCTGCAGAATTTTTATACCAGGACTGACATGTTTTTAATTTACTTAACATAAGTGGATTCATTTTCAATTCTATCATACATTTTGTTGACAATATTAAACAACATTTTAAAATGATGAAAATGTATGTACCATCCTACTTTACTTATAAAGTGCATGAGATTATTCATGTTAATTTCATCCTTGCCATTTGCATATACATCAGAATACTAAGAAAATAATTAAGACATGAAGTTTTGCATTCTAAGGTTTCAGTTTATATTTTACAGTTTGAAATTTATTCAAAATTATTATTAGATTGATTAAAATCTATGTGTTTAGAACTGCACTAACAAACAAATTACATCTTGACCAACATTAAGTTTTCAATAACAATTTTACCAAATACATATAAGTGCAGATCTTAATCTATTGAGTTTAATCTGAATTCTTATTTATTCCTTACAAAATTCTGTATTAAATATTTCCAAATCATACAAAAATTCTGTATTCTTTGATGGATTTTGAGCTTAATGTTTCTTTCACAGATTTAATTGTTTTTATTCAAGTCTGAGTTGTCTGTTGTGAAATACACTATGTCTTTAGGATTATATTCTGCTTTATGTAAGAATATTAATATTGTTTAAGGAATTATTGCTCACTGGAGAAATTCCTTCATTCATAACACTGAGAGTACTTGATATAGTGTGAATCCTCTTATGTCTTACAAATGTTGTATGAATGAATGATTTCTCTTGAATTTCTTTGAATAACTTCTCCAGCATGAATTATCTCTGACAGGCTTTGTTCTCCTAGTAAATATTTTCAACCTTATTTAATGTTTTAGTTATTCCTACTCTGAGTTTTCTTCTTGTGCTTGTCTGAATAATAGTGAATAATGATTGCAGGCCTACAATTCATCTCATAGGATTTGACTCCTCTTGTTTAAAAGATAAGTTGTAACTTAAGAATAATTATTGTGACAGTTTGAAATTCTTTTATGAATCCCCAGAACAGAAAGATTATGATTTGAACTTATTCATTCCTGTGGGTCTGAGAACCTATTGTTGAACTACATCAGTGATGCATGACTCAGGTTGACCTCTTAATGGGGCTGATAAAAATGGAGACACACCCAGGACAAGGGAGCTTCCATTTTAATCCTGTCATGTGAGAGTAAGGTTAATGTATTACCTACAGCAATGCAGAGAAGCTCTGAGAGACTGATATGGGAGGCCTGGAAAGAGACAGACCCATCTGTCCAAGAGCTGGTGGATTCTGGAGGGGAAGACAGAGGCATAGGCAGTGTTTGGTGGGCATCTTGCTTTACCATGTGGCAGCTGAGTTTGTAAGAAAGCATCTTCGCTGATGTTTATATTGGACATCTCTTAGTTCATCTAAGTTAAGAACATTGACTCTAGGCTATGCCATATACATGGGATACAAATGATTTCTCACCAGTGTGACATATTACCTAAGTTCATAAAAATAATATCTTTCCCACATAGATCACATCCTTATTATTTATTTCCAATGTGTTTTCTCATAATTTCTAAAGACTGAACATCCACTAAAGACTTTCCCACATACTTAAACTCATAGGATTCCTTTCCATTATAAGTCTATCCATGGCTTTGAAGAACTGAACATCTATTGGAGGTTTTTCCACATACATATCATAGTTTCTCCATTCAGTATGAGTCTTCTGATATCATCTAAGAAAAGAATAACTAGCAAAGAATTTTACACATGGTTAACAGTCGATTATGTTTATTTCCTGTGTGAGTTCCCTCATGTTGTCTAAGGTTACATATATTGGATGTATTCCAAAACATTTGACAACAATATGGTTTCTCTCCAGTTTGATTTAATTTATGTTACTGAGGGTATAACTTGCATTGAATACTTTCCCACATGTGTGACATTCATATATTTTCTCTTCAGTGTGAAGTCTTTCATGTTTTCTAAAGTTGGAACTGGTATTAAAGCATTTCCCACTATATGGCATTCATATCCCTTCTTTCCAGCACTAGTATTCTCATTTCATTTATGGTCAGAATTTTATCAAAAGTTTTCTCACATAGATGGCATTCCTATTGGTTCTCTCCAATGTGAATTCCATTACAATGATTAAAGATAAAGATTCAAGAAAGATTTCTCACATAGATGTGATCTGTAATATTTATTTCTACTGTGAATTTATGTTGATTGAAAGTTGACTGTTGCCTGAGGATTTTTCCAAGTTGTTTGCTAAAATAGAGTTTCTTTCCTATGACATATAACTCTCCTTGAGTCACTGTGGATCTCTGATTGAAATATTTTCACAATCATTATATTCAAAGGGATTCTGTCATGTGTGTTATTTTTAATTTTGGGAAACAGATAAGAGACTAAATATTTCTCCATAGACATTAATTTATTCATTTCCCAACATATGAATTCTAGACTAATCATTCAGTGATAGTCTCCAATTAAAATGTTACCCATCTTAGGCAACCAGCAAGATGATGGCAGGGTAAAGAGCTCCTAGAACCAGCAATATGGGGGCAGAGTAAAGAGCTCATACAAGACAGTTAGTAATCACCCAAAGCTATCTAGAGCACTTGTTTGGGGGCTCCAGGAGACCAGAATAGCATCCTGCAACTTTCTTGAAAGAATGGAAGGAGGAGACTGTGCATCTGCAGAGAAGACTTGTAAGTAGAGCACTCCATGCCATGGAAATCAGTGCCCATACTCCACTGGAGGCACAAGCCCCATTGGAAGCTGTTCCATAGCTGGAATTGAAAGCTCCACTTCCCCAAAATGGGGCAGGAAGAAATGGTTGGGCATCAGCTTCAGCTACTGATTAGTAAATTCTGCAGGCTAAAGTATAATCCTGAGAATAGCTAAAGTCTGAACCCACCATCTTAACTCCACACCTGACATGAGGGGAAGTGGGGCTGGCTGAAAATCACAGTTGTGGTAGGCACTAGCTTCTTTCTATCTAGATCATATTGCAGTTCTATCCTAAGCCCCAGGCCCACATCAGACAGGGAGGAAACCGGGGGGACCTGTGCCAGCCTCTCCAGGAAAATACAGGCCATGCCATGGAGGTCAGTGATCATCTGTGTTTGGTGGTGTCAGCCCACCCAGGAGCTATTCTGTGGCAGGAATTAGAAGCTCCATTTCCCAAACACAAGAGAGGAAGAGATGGTTGGCCACCAATTTTAGCTACTGATTAGACAGTTCAGCTGGCTAAAATATAACCCTAAGAACAGCTGAACTTTGAACCTGTCCAAGTTGGAAGGAGGCCAGAAACCACCATTTTGATTCCAACTCCAGCATGAGGGAAAGCCAGGCTGAATGAAAATCATGGTGATGGTAGAGACCGATTTCTTTCACCCAGATTGGCCTGCAGCCCTAGCATACTCTTCAGCTCCACCTCTAGCAGGGAAGAAGCTGGTGGGCCCTGCAACAGCCTCTCCTGGTAACTGTAGGTACATTTAGCTGACACAGACTGAATAATCAGAAGTCTACAAGGGCAACTGCAGTCATCGTGGACCTACACTGCCTAGATTGCTGCCCACACCTGCAGCTCCATCCCTGCCCCAGGCAGGGAAGAAAGGGGTGTGAAGCTTCATTATTCTCTCTTGGCAACTATTATCTAGACCTGCACAACTTGGATTATTCCACACAGCTGTGATTCTGTCCCTACCCCTGGCAAAGGAGAAAGTTGAGAGAAGCTTCATTGGTCCTTGGGGCACTTAAAGAAGCCTGAGGTTCCACAGCTTATAGCACCAACTACATCCTTGGCTTCTACTACATAACCAGCAAGAGAAAAAGGGCAGGAAGCCATACATTAAGAGAAAAACTGCACCCAGAATAAATACTGTAGTAAGACAGATGCCAAGACACTAACAAAAAATTACAATCCATACCAAGAAACAGGAAGTTATGGCCCAGTTAAAGGAACAAGATAAGCCTCCAGATGACATAAAGGAGCTGAGACAACTAATCATAGATGTTCAAACAAATCTTAATAAATTCAGTGAGATGAAATTAAGGATATTAACAAGACATTGGATGAGCACAAAGAAGAGTTTTAAAGCATACATAGAAAAATAGCAGATCTTATGGGAATGAAAGGCAAAATAAATGAAATTAAAAATACACTGGAATCATATAATAGCAGATTTGAGGATACAGAAGAAAGCATTGGTGAGCTTGAAGAAATGGCCTCTGAAATTCAACATGCAAAAGAACAGATGAAGAAAAGATTGGAAAAACTTGAACAAGGTCTCAGGGAAATAAATGACAGCAAGAAATGTACAAACGTATGTGCCATGGGTGTCCCAGTAGGAGAAGAAAAGGGAAAAGGGGCAGAAGGAATATTTGAAGAAATAATGGTAGAAAATTTCCCAACACTATTAAAGGACATAGATATCCAGGTCCAAGAAGCACGACATACTCCCATCTAAAAAATCTGAATAGATTAATTCCAAGATACATAATAATCAGAATGTCAAATGCCAAAGACAAAGAGAAAATTCAGAGAGCAGCAAGAGAAAAGCAATGCATAACATATAAGGGATACCCAATAAGATTAAGTGTTGATTTCTCACCAGAAACCATGGAGGCAAGAAGACAGTGGTATGATATATTTAAGATACTGCAGGAGAAAAACTTCCATCAAAGGATCTTATATCTGGAAAGATTGTCTTTCAAAAATGAGGGTGAGTTTAGAATAATCACAGATAAACAGAAACTGAGAGAGTTTGTAACCAAGAGACCTGCTTTGCAGAAAATACTAAATGGTGTACTACAGCCTGAAAAGAAAAGACAGGAAAGAGAGGCCTGGAAGAGTGTCTAGAAATGATGATTTTATCAATAAAAGTAACCAAAAACATCAAAAGAGTGGTGGAAATAAAATATGACAGATAAAGCCCAAATATTTAGGAATAAACTTAACCAAAGATGCAAAGCACTTGTATTCAGAAAACTGCAACTCCTTGTTAAAAGAAATTTAAAAATCCTAAATAATTGGAAGAACATTCCATGCTCACAGATTGGAAGACTAAATATCATTAAGATGTCATTTTTTTCAAATTGATATACAGATTCAATGCAATCACAATAAAAATTCCACCAGCATTTTTTAAATAAATGGAAAATATGATTATCACATTTATTTGGATGGGTAAGGGGTCTTGAATGCCAGAAACATCTTAAAAAGGAAAAGCAAAGTTGGAGGACTCTAATTTCTGGACTTTAAATCATATTACCAAGCTACAGTGGTAAAAACAACATGGTACTGGCATAAAGACAAACACATAGACCAATAGAACCAAATTGATGGTTCAGAAACAGACCCTCACATCTATGGTCAAGTGATTTTTGAGTAGACTGTCAAACCCACCCAGCTCAGGCAGAGTAGTCGACTCAACAAATGGTGCTGAGAAAACTGGATATCTATAGCAAAAGAAGGAAAGAGGACCCCTATCTCACACCTTATACAAAAATTAAGTCAAAATGAATAAAAACCTAAATACAAAAGCAAGAACCATAAAACTTCTAGGAAAAATTATAGGAAAATATCTTCAAGGTGGTAGGTGATGGATTCTTAATGAGATAAGAGGAGGACTGAGATGGAATACTGATATTGTATGTAGAAGTTTTAATTAGCTTTACTGTAAAAGTGTGGAAGTGCATAGAGTTGATGGTAACACATTATAGTGAATAACAGCTGGTTATAAATGGAGATTTGGCTGAAAATTGTAGTCTAGAAATGTAAATGCCAATTAATGGACAGCTAGAGAATAATCTAAGAACTGAATAGCACAGTAAACCCAGAGGTGGATGAGAATTGTGGTTGATGGTATAGAAGCAAGAGTGTCCTTTGTGAGCTAGAGCAGATGTACATTATTATTGCAGGGTGGTGGGAATGTGGAAAGGCATAGGAAAAATACAACTGGAATGACCTATGGACAGTGGTTAACAGTAATAATGTAATATTCTTGCATCTATGCCAAAGATGTACTGTGTTGATAATGAAGGAGTATCAAAAATGTGTACCAAATATATGCTGTGGACCTGGTAATAATCAGATGATATTATCTCATAATTTGAAGCAAATATTCCACCAAGCTGTGGTGTGTTGATAGAGGAGTGTTGTTTGGGAATTCTGCACATGTGCATGATTGTTTTGTAAGTTTACAACTTCTGTCATAAAAATATATTTCAAAATAATAATAGGGTGGATTGGGGCAAAAATACACTAAATGTTAAATAAGGACTATAATTTGCAGTAAGAGTTTAACAATATTCTTTCATAACTTGTAACAAATGTCTCACGACTATACAAGGTGTTGGTGGAGGGTTGATGCAAGGGACCCCTGTATGTTGTTATGAATGCTTGCTTTGTAAGTTCACAACTTTTACTATACACTTATTGTTTATGTATGTTCATGTATAAATGATATAATAATAATAATAATAAGGTGGGTTTGGGGAAAATACTTTGGTTAGTAGTAATATTTTGTGGATGCTCTTTAATCAATGGATAAAAATGTTTAACAACAATGCAAGCTATTTGTGGTAGGGTGAGATATGAGAGCCCTGTATGATGTTATGTATGTTTGTTTTGTAAGGTTACAACTATTGCAATACACTTATTGTTTATGTATGTTCATGTATGAGTGATATACCTCAATACATTTTTTAAAAATGTTACCCATCTTGGTTACATGTAGCCATGCTACTCTCGGGCATGCACAGAAATTTGCTCTTTTTAATCATCACAAACGGCAAACTATCTGACCAATTTTGAGGCGTTCTTTAAGTTTAAAAAGCAAGATATATGAATCAGATTTATGCAATTGTATATTTTCAAGACTTCATATTATAGTTTTGAGCTCAGGTTAATTTTTCCTTCAAATCAAATACAAGACATTTCACTAGATCAGCACTTAATCCAACTTTAGTGACCATCACATAATTTTGCTGAATTATTTACTTTCGCCTTTTCCGTTTATCTAATTATATAACTATGGTTCATGTCCATGAACTTACCAATGATATGATGGTAGATATGTCTTCCTGCTAATATATTGAATGCTACTTTTCTAAGGCCATTTTCCCACCTGAAATAATTGGAAAAAAGCCAATTCATTGCTAGAGTAGAATTAGGGAAAAGAAAATGTAGAAATTTTCCAAAAGTTCATGTATTTCAAATATTGAATCTTAGCTTGGCAAATAACTTCAAATTAAGGAATAATCTAGGGCATTGTTAGTTTAAAAGGATTTTCAGGATTGAAAAATGAGAAGAATGAAAAGGAAATTGGAAGTTGTGCAGGTAAGGAGAGGGAAAATCTTCAAAGAGGGAGATCAGGACAAGGGCCATTATGTGAAAATTTATTTCCAATAGTATATCAATATCCCTTTCCCTAAAAACAAATACACTTGAATACAGATTGAAAAGGTCAAGGATAATGGTACCATAGGAGGAAATTTTTCCACATATTCTCATCTATATTTCAGAAAATATGTTAATGGAATATTGTAAATATCAACAATTGATATTTAAAAGGATCTACTCATTCAATCATTAAATCCTACTCATAGTTAACACAAGTTCCTGAAGTATTTACCTGTATGCTTGAGAAATCCTATACCTTCTTTCCACAGTACCCTTCTTTTTTTCACTTGAAATACTGCATTTGATTTGAAGACCTGATATTCTGCCATGTGGATTAGGTAAAAGGATTTTGAGTTCTGTATTTTAACAGTGCATGAAAATAAAATCCAGGGCAGGATATTGAAGTAGAGTGAGGTAATCATTGCACTTATACCATGGAAAATGTTTCTAGAATACAGGACATTAACAACCCTTTAATAGTAAATGAGTAACTCAACTTTGTACCCAAATTCAGTGATAATTCTGGATGTTAATGCTTATGTACAAGTTCAACCACAGACTTTAAAATACTCAGATTTTTCAAACATAGAGAAATTCTATGTTTCCACAGTGGCTGAAAATAATTTCCAAAAAGAATCTAATAAATATAAATATCAATAGAACACTATAAGATCAAAGTGGAAAATGGTATGCCTATTTTATTTTTACTACTATGATCTAAAATATCATCATAATTCATAAAGAAAAATATTTAGAAAATGTTTAATCCATAAATTTATGTATTCAAAATTATTCATTTTGTTCCCAATGCTGTTCTAGCATAGGAGATTGAGTGGCAAGAATGATGTGAAATTTGGGTTAAGAAAATTACACTCTACTGAGTTGAAAAGAATCTATAACTAAAAATTAGAAAAACATTTCTTTTTGGTAGTTGTAGTGATTAAAAGTAATAAGGAGTTTAAGGACAATGCCCATCCCAAGGAACAGAGAGTGTCTGTAATTGGAAGGAAGATAGTTCCATACATCTACCCCATGGTACCTGAGCTCCGTCTCAGAAGTAGAGTGGGCATCACTATACCAAAATCCCCAAGATTGGGGAATGAAAAATGGACTAAAGTAGACTTATTATTATTCTATTATAGACTTATTATTCTAACAATGGAAGAAC
The DNA here is from genome assembly GCA_026826555.1 of Tolypeutes matacus. NCBI lineage: Eukaryota > Metazoa > Chordata > Mammalia > Cingulata > Chlamyphoridae > Tolypeutes > Tolypeutes matacus. The sequence goes on along the minus strand of JAKSZT010000285.1, from coordinate 924,618 downwards.
TCTTGTCATTGACTTAAAGGCAGTGGCCACAAGAGGTACTGAGGGATGGGAGAGGGAAGAATAGGTGTAATATGGGGGCATTTTCAGGACATTGGAATTGTTCTGCATGACATTGCAATGACGGATTCAGGTCATTGTATATTTTGTCTTAACTTACAAAATTGTGTAGTACAGAGTGTACACTATAATGTAAACTGTAGTCCATGGTTAGTAACAATGCTTCAATTTGTGTTCACCAATTGTAACAAAGGTACCACAATGAAGGATGTTGTTAAAGTTGGAAAGTGTGGGAGGGAGAGGGAGAGGGGCATATGGGAATCTCTTATCTTTTTGCTGTATTTATGTAATCTAAAGCTTCTTTAAAATTAATTAATTAATTGTAGTACAATTGGAGTGGTATATGGGAAAGACCTTCTAAATATTTTTTTTGGAGAGATAAACTAGATATATAATTAAAGTGTGGTAGTTTGAGTCTTTTTGACCTAAGAAAAGATCATGTCTTTTGGGCTAAATCATTCTTGTAGGTATGAACCTATTGTTGGTGGAGCATTTTGATTAGATTACTTCAAAAGCCTTTTGTTTACATTACTTCAATAAGGCATAATTCCAGGTGGGTGTTAAGCCTCTTATTGGAATCATTTATAAACAGGATAAATACAAAAGAGAAACATACCAGATCACAGAAAGAAAACCCCAGAATCTGTAAGAGAAAGTCCCAGAAGAGAGAACCTGTGGGCAATGGAGCCCAAAGGACAATGCAGAGACAAGAAGGTGCTGTCATATGCCTTGCCATTTGACAGAGGAGCCCAGAATCACTAGAAGTTATCCAGTCTTTGGTGAGAAATCACCAAAGGGTGATGTCTTTATACACTTTTCCCAGTGTAAGCTTACAACCTAATAAATCCTCATTGTAAAAACCAACTCATTTCTGGTATATTGCTTTCAGTAACTTTTAGCAAATTAAAATAGATGATAGATAGATGACAGATGATTGAGAGAGAGAGAGAGAGAGAGAGAGAGAGAGAAATTTGGAGAGTAGCCTATTGAGACCAGATGATTGATATTCTCTTTCATTACAACTCTGGTATGGTCCATTAGGGTTTCTTCTTCCTCAGTGAAGCCTATAGATATTCCTTTGAAAGTCATTACTCCTAAAACATCATAGACATTCAGGTTTAAATAGGACCATCACTACCAATGTCTAAAATGGGATGGTCAGTTGACAGCACTGAGACAGCGGGAATTGTGTGTATAGAAAGATCAAACTGCTTTTTGCATTCCAGTCAGATCATTCTCTATGGTGACCTTCCATGTGCTTTTCACATACATACTCTGAATATGTAAATCTTCATCATAAATGTGATTGCTTGACAGTTGGTTTGATATAAACTGGACATTACCCAATAGTTAATTATGATTTCCAGATGGTGGTTATAAATTTTGCACTTGAACAGCCATGGTATACACAATATTTTCCAACAATTTCAAGTAAATTTATTTTTCAAAAATATCCAAGATGGAAGTGGATGTGGCTCAAGTGGTTGGGCTCCTATCAACCATATGAGAGGCCCTGGGTTCAGTTTCCTGGGCCTACTGATGAGGGCAAGCTGGCCCACACCCACAGAGAGCTGGTGGCCTGAGCCTGTAGAAAGCTGGCACAGCAAGATGATGCAACAAAGGGAGACAAGCAGACACAGAGAAAATGTTCAGCAAATGGACACAGAAAGCAGACAGTGAGCACAAGCAGTGGTGGGGGGGGGAATAAATTTTAAAAAGATCAAGGTTTTTAAAAAAATTCATGATATGTCACTTTTAAACCATGATCATGGTTAGATTATTTACCTAGATGAGATCAGTTTCTTGTCTTCTATAAAAAGGTTTAAAAATATGTTATTAGTTTAGAAGTCTCAAATGAGCTAATGTGTAATGTGCCTCCTATCTAAATATGAGCCACAGGTCTATTATCCATTAAAATGGCAGTTGACTTGAAGCATTTTCTAAAATTCTGAAGCACTGATCAGATTTTGTACAGAACATGGGGTCCATAGGTGTTGCCTCTCTAGACTCTACACAACTCGGGTGTTCATTTTACATATAAGTAAACATTGCTCAAGAGTACATATGATTCAAGACTACTTACTGTAGAATTGTTCTATCCTGATTATTCCTGTGATATGAGATCTCACATTTTCAACTTTTTTTCTGGGACCTCAAACATTGGTTTTCATTTTCTCTCTTGTATCTTCAATACAAGATAAAATTCAGTGACTCTTGTTTATTTAAGAGATGAAGAAGACTTTTGATTTGTTTTGGTCTCTCCAATTCTTCAAAATCTCCAAAGAGCCACAAATTTTTATTACATTCTATGTCTAAATGCACAGCCAAAATAAGGAAACAATACTTTCTATTTATGTCTTCCACTTATCAAATTTGATGAAAGGTTATCTATAGGAGGAAAAATGGGCAATTGAGGACAATGGTGGTAATGAAAATTTTAGATAACTTTTATTGAAGTTTACAAAATATGCCATATATTCTATCAAAATTTTAGAAATTTAAAATTAGGAAATAAATGTGTGATTCCTCATTGCCTTCTCAGTCCAAAAATGTCCTGTGTGCCCACCTCAAGAATTCACTTTCCTCTTCACCTAAACATCTGTAACTCTGGGCTGATTGAACTAAACTGCAGAAACAGCAACCTCCTTAATGGACTTTAAAATTCTATCCTTATTCATTCCTAACAACTGTGTTTAATACATTCCTATGCTGATGGCAAGTGCTAAATAATCAATGAGTGTATTATTTCTCCAGAAAAGCCTGATACTGGATGGAAAAAGAAGTCTTTTCTCATCTCTTCAGGTAATACACACATTAGTGGAGGCTGGAAAAAATTAGTGTAATGTTGGAAAGGAGATTACTTAGTGGTGAGGCCTTAGTCTACCATAATCATTCTGGAATTCTGGAAAAATTTAACTGGAGCTCAGATCATTGGATAGCTCTTGAACACTTAGACTATCCATGCTGTGGTGGTTTGAAGCTGTATGTATCACAGAAAAGTATATTTTTAAAGTTAATCCACTCCTGTGCATCTGGATCCATCCTAAGCAAGAACTTTTGGTGAGGCTACTTAAGTTAAGGTGTCACTCATCTCATTCAAGTTGGGTCTTCATCCTCTTACTGGAGCCCTGTCTTAGAGAATGAAATTCAGACAAAGAGAAAGAAAACCACAGAATCAAGAAGCTGAAATAATAATAATAATAAAAAAAAAAAAAACAGGAAGTGTCACTATGAACCTTGCCATGTAATAGAGGAGTCCAGAATTGTGCGAAGATGGTCATCCAAAAGAAAGCATCATCTTGATGATGCCTTGATTTGGATATTTTCATGGCCTAAAAACTAGTATCTGCTTTAATCAGCCTAGGAAACAAAAACATAGGTCAAAAGGAGAAACCTACACATTTGCTAGCAACAGAATTATAATTTCTATTGAAAAAAGAATTTCCTTCTCACCAGTGATTGTGTTGTCAAAAGATCATTTGACAACAGTCTTCCTCTGGGTTTTCACTCACAGCCATATAAGCATTAGGTGGGCAAATCTTAAGATGGAGAAAAAGTTATGAGAAACCAGTCTTCAGAATTTCCAGATCCACTTATCATGAAGCCCCAGCCTTTTACCTGGAGGTAACCCCTACTCCAATCAACAAGATAATTTCAAGTGCTCCAAGAGAAATAAAGGAAGGCTTTCCCTTCCCAGGGTCAAATGAAGATTGCTATGGCTATTCTTACTAATAAGGAAGATAAAAATACCATCACTGTACAGATAAGAACATGGAAACACTGAGCTTTGCAGTTAATTATCTCACAACATTCAGAGATATAGGACAATCTAGAAAAGGAAAAACTATAGAGACAGTAAAACAAAGTGGTTCCCAGAGGATTTTGGAGGGTGTGAATAGATGAAGCAGAGTAGATGTTTAGGGCAATGAGACTAGTCTATGATCCTCTAATAGTGAATACATGACATTATTCATTTTGTCAAAACACATAGTAGAGTTCAATACAAAGATTGAACAATTAAGATAAGTATAGATTTTAATACAAATATATCAATATTGGTCAATCAATTATAACAATTATACCATATTAAGTGAAGAAGTTAATAATAGGGAAATTGTGTGCTGGAGGAAAGGGTATATATGAACAATGTATTTTCTGCTTATTTTTTCTCTAAACCTAAAACTGCTCTACAAAAAATTATATTAATATAAAAGATGTTCCCCACCTACTTGTTCTCCCCCATCCTTGCTCTGCCCTAAGCAATCACTTATTTTTTCCTGTCTCTATGCATTTCCCATTCCGGACTTTCATATGTATTGAGTCACATAATATCAAGGCTTCTGGGACTGATTCCTTCACTTACCATAATGTTTTCAAGGTCCATTCTTATTATAACCTGTATCAGGATTCCATTCCTTTCTATGGCCAAATAATATTCCATTGTTTGGATAAACTAACTGGTGTTTGTCCATTAGTTATGGACATTTGTATGGTTTCCACAATTGGATATTATGAATTATGTTACAAGTTAATGAATTCATGCACAAGTTTTTTGTGAACATATATTTTTATTTCTCTTGGTTATAGGCTCAAGAGTGGGTTTGCTGGGACATATGTTACTCTGTTTCATTTATTTAAGGAATGGCCACAGTGTTTTCTGATGTGATGGTACCATTTTATATTTCTACATGTAGTGTATGAGGGTTCCAGTTTCTGCACATCCTCACCAAACATTGATATTATCACTTTTTGTTTCTATTCATCCTGATGGATGGGAAATGGTATCTAATGTTTATTTTGAATTAAACTTTCCTGATGACTAAAAATTTTAGCTTCCCTTTCATGTGCTGATTTGTCATTTGTATAACTTCCTTCCAGAAATGTATACCCCAATCCTTTGCTCATTTTGTGTTGTCTTTTTACTATTGAGTTGTAAATATTCTCTATATATTCTTGAAATATATCTTGTCAAGTATATGATTTGCATCCATTTTTCTCCCATGAATGCTGTCCTTTCACTTTCTTGAAGCTTTCCTTTCAAGCAAGAAGTTTTGCACTAATTTTTGTATAATATGTGAGATAGAGATTCTCTTTCTTTCTTCTAGATATGCATATCCAGTCCCTCCAATACCATTTGTTGAATAGACTGTTCTGTCCCAACTGGGTGGACTTGAAAGCTTTTTCAAAAATCAATTGACAATAGATGTGAGGGTCTATTTCTGAACTTTCAAGTTGACCTCCTTAGTCAGTAAGTCTATTTTTATGCCAATAACATGTTAGTTCATTTTTGTGGGATTTTTTTTTTTTTTTAACCAATGTAGCTTAGCAATATGCTTTAAAGTCATGAAGTAAGTGTTCCCCAAATCTGGTATTCTTTTTCAAGATGGTTTTGACTATTCAGGGCCCCATTAATTGCCATTCAAATTAATTTGATAATTGGCTCTTCCATTTCTGAAATATAGGCTAGTGGAATTTTTATTGAGTTTAAGTTGAATCTTTAATCAATTTGGGTAAAATCAACATCTTAATATTTTGTCCTCTAATTCATGAACACAGAATGCCCTTCCATTTAGTTAGGTCTCTTTTGATTTATTTTAGCAATGTTTTGTAGTTTTCTGGATTCAAGTCTTTTACATACTTGGTTAAGTTTATTTCTAAAATTTTTATTATTTTAGTTACTATTGTAAATGGAATTTTATTCCTGATTTCCTCCTCATTTTGCTCACTACTGATAGAAACACTACTGATTTTTACCTGTTAATCTTGTATCCTGTCAATTTGCAGAATTCATTTACCACTAGTAGCTTTGTAGATTTTTGGAGGGTCTATCTAAGTATATAATAATGTCATTTACAAATAGCAAAAGTTCTACTTCTGTAGAACTTTTTTTCTGTCCAATTTGGAAATCTGTTTCTTTTACCTGTCTAATTGCAATACCTAGCACTTCTAGCAAAATATTGAATAACAGTAGTGACAGAGGGCACCCTAGGGTTCTTCCTAATCTCAGCAGTAAAGATGTCAGTCTTTCACCATAGAAATCTGTGTTAGCTCTTGGTTTTTCATATATACCATTTATCTTGTTGAGGAAGTTTCCTTCTGTTCCCGTTTTTACTGTGTTTTAATCAAGAAAGGATGCTGGATTTTGTAAAATGCCTTTTCTGCATCAATCAAGATGCTCATGTGATTTCTCTCTCTTATTTTTTAGGGTAGTATATTACATTAATTGATTTTCTTGTGTTGAACTACACTTGCATACCTGGTATAAAACCCACATGATCATGATGTATAATATATTTTTTTCAGGCTCTGGGGCTGGAGCTTGAACCCAGGACCTCGTATGTGGGAAGCCAGTGCTCAACCCCTGAGCCACATTGGCTCCCCTGAGTTTTTTTTTTTTTTATTTGTTTGCTTGCTGTTGTTGTTTTTTTAGGAGGCATCAGGGACAAAACCCAGGACCACAAATATGGGAAACAGGGGCTCAGCCACTTGAGCCATATCCACTGTCCCATGGTATATAATACTTTTAATGTGCAGATGGATTAGATTTGCAAGTATATTGTTGAGGATATTTGCATCTATATTTATTTGAGAGATTGGTCTGTAAGTTTCTTTTCTTGGAGTATCTTTGGCTTTGGTAGTAGGGTGATGATAGTGTCATAGACTGGATTAGGTAGCATCCCCTCCTCTTCAAACTTTTGGAAGAATTTGAAGAATATTGGTATTAATTCTTCTTGGAATGATTTATAGAATTCACCTGTGAAGCCATTTTGTCCTGGGCTTTGCTTTATTGATAGTTTGTTGATGACTGATTCAATCTCTGTACTTGTGATTGTTCTGTTGAGGTCATCTATTTCTTCTACAGTCAGTGTAGTTTCTTCATGTGCTTCTAGAAGTTTGTAGATTTCATCTAAGTTGGTGAGTTAGTTGGCATACAGTTGTTCATAGTAATCTCTTATGATGTTTATTTTTGTGGTATAAGTGAAAATGTGCCTCCTCACATTCTTGATTTTATTTGTATCTTCTATATCTTTTTCTTGTCAGTCTAGAGTTTGTCAATTTTATTGATCATCTCCAATAACAAACTTTATTTTATTTTATTGAAACTTCTCATTTGAAGGAGTGAGCTTCCTTTTCATTTTCTCCTCTGGGAATGTTGATCTATTCTTTTTTTTTTTTTTTTTTTTTTTTTTTTAGGGAGTATCGGGGATTGAACCCAGATCTTCCCAATGAGAGTTGTTTTTGTTTGTCCCTTTGTTTTAAGAATGTACTAGGGAATGAACCTGGGACCTCATGCATGGGAAGCAGGCATTCAACCACTTGAGCTGCACCTGTTCCTCTGTTCTGTTTGATTTTATTTGCCTCTATATATGTTTAGTATTCCTTACATTATCTAGATGTTTTTACCCAGGGCTAATTTTGGTAGGAGGGTCTTCCCAGAGATGGCCTTCCCAAATCAGTTATCCCAGGCAAAACAGGCCCAGGGACCCACAAAGTGGAAGTACATTGTTTCCACTGTGCCATGGAAAGGAAACTTGAAAGGCTGCCAATCTTCTCTTTGATGCCCCCCAGAATCTGTGCTTTTCTGACTTGTCCAGCAGATGATGCTCTTAAGCCAACTCTTCCCCACATTCCTAATGTGGTACTTTCCCTTTTATTCTCAGGCAACTTTGCTTCTGTCAGGGGTTCAGTTAAGATAGAGGCTGCCAGCTGCACTGGACCAAGAAGGAACTGTTATGCATACCCCATACCTTGCAATGTAAATTCTCTAATAAACCACCACAACCTGTACTGGGCCTTGTCCAGCCCCCCTTTTCTTGTAAAACAGCTTCCCATCAGCAAGCTGTTCCCCACCACCCCAAGAAGGCTCTGTGTCTCTAAATTATCCCCAATTTCTTCCTTGCTGGGGGGTCTGTTTGAAACAGAGGCTGCTGATTGCTTTCTGAACTTGTTGGGTTGAAACTTTCCCTCTTATCCCAAAGAAGCTGACAAAACTCTCCCACTTCCTCCTCTGCCAAATGCTGGCTTGTAACAGAGGCTGTGATATGACTTTCTATTCTAGACAGGTTGAAATTCTCCCTGTGGCCCCGCAAAATGGATCTAATTCTGACCCAATTCCTCCCCTGGGGAGGATGGTAGAAGTGGCTGCTCATAGTTTTCTGACATGGATGGGTTGACACTATATCTCCTTAGAGCTGGAATCAAGTATTCTGAATTAATGAATCAAAAGCCACAGTCCATACCCAGGCATGTTCTCCTCAACTGCTTTTGAGAAACAGGGCTTTAATTTCCAGCCATGGAGTGGCTACCAAGGGGGACTGGCATGCCAATAGAACATAAGCATGAACTCCATAGTGTGGAGGGATGTACTTACAAATCTTCCCTGCAGTTTGTCTGTCTCTTCCTTCTGCTCTTCCCTGGAGAATTCACAGTGTTCTTGTCTCAGGAGCCCCAAACAGTTGACTTAGACAAATCCCTGTTGATTATTGGCTGCCCTGGAAAACAAACTGAATCCCTGAGCTCCTTACTCCACCATCTTGGATCCCCCATCCTATGTAATTCTTTGATGAACATAGGATTGTTGATTGACAGGTTTGTTAAGAATTTTGAGTGTGTTATTCCACTACCTTATGGTCTACATAGTTTATTGTGAGAAGTTAGTTGCTATTCTTTTTGAGTTTCCTTTGTAAGTTATGGACTGTTTTTTCTTACTAATTTCAAGATTTTTTCCTTGATTTTGAATTTCAGCATATTTTCTCTGATATGTCTGTTTCTGAGTCTCTGTGTATATCCATCTTTGAGTTCATTGAGCTTCCTAGCTTACTTGATTACTCCCTTGTAGTTTCTGACCACAGTAGTGCTCCTCTCAGCCATCCCTTCCCTAATTCTCTCTCTCAATCTAGCTGGCCCATAGTGTAGCCTATATATTCACTGAATCAATGGATTCCTCCCACTTGTTCCCACCACAACTTCCACTCATTTTTTTTTTCATCAAAATTAAACATTTTTTTAATCAAAGAACACTTTCAGGAAAATATAGCCAATATACAGAATGGGACAAAATATTTGCAAATCATATACCTGTTAAGGGTCTAATACCCAGAATGTATTAAGAAATCTTTCATCCCAACAGCAAAAAGATAAACATCCCCATTAAAAAATGGTCAAAGGACTAACATAGTCATTACTCCAAAAACAATAGAAAGTGACCAACAAGCACAAGTGTGGTGCTCAAGTTCATTAGTCTTTAGATAGATTTCACAGATATTTTTATCAAATAAAAATTTAAAGTATACAGAATTAACATCACAAAGAGTGAAACCAGTGTTATCAATGGTGTAATTATAATAATATTTTTTCATCAGTTATAACAAAGGTATTCGTTATAACTGATGCACAATATTAGTAATAGGGAAAATACACAATATCAGTAATAGGGAAAACCTGTGTGCTGGAGGCACGTATGGGAAATCAGTGCTTTCTGCATGAATTTTCTATAAATCTAAAATTTGTATAATAAAAAGATGAGAAAAATTAGCAATAAAATGTGGTTGCTTTTTGTTGTTGCTTTTATTTATTTATTTTTATTTATTTATTTATTTTTTATTGTGGTAAAAATCAAAATTTTCCCAATACATACCACTATTTGTAAAATGATATATAAATATATGTGCATATATGTGCATTTGCTTACAAAAATGTTATTTATATATATATATATATATATATAAATATATTTTAAGAGGTGCTTAGATTACCCAAAATATTACACGGGACCCACTGGGATTCCCATGTTGCCCACCTCACACACCTCCCACCACATCCCACACAAACATCTCCCACAAGTGTGGCCCACCACCCTCAATGGACTTACACATCCTGGGGCCTTTCCACCAACCATAGACCACAGTTCACATCATAGACCACACTCTCTCCCACTCAGTTCTGAGTGATGTGTGCTGATTTAAAATGGCCTACATCCGTTGTCACAACGGTACTCAGGACAACCTCCAAATCCCAAAGAAGCCCCTGTATTTCAAATGCTTGTCCCCTCCCTGCCCCAAAAGTGTCAAGTGGCCACTGGCTCCACCTCATTGTTATAATTTCTTCCATTGCTAGAATCACCATATGTGTACAACAGAATACCAGACACTTAGGCTCAAACATCTCCACACTGTTGCAAGATTTTTCAGATCCTCTGGGAATACATTAGTCTTTATTTGTTTTACAACCTAATTCTCAACACAGTAAAAATCTCTAAGTCAGGGATCTGGGGTTGGATATAGGAACAATGGCATTCTTTGATTTGATTTACACCTTTGCTTTAGGAGCTAAGTGCACAATAGATTTGGGGAGAGTTTACATGTCTTCTTAGTTAACTTCTCCTGTCTGGACACCACCCCTTTCACAGACTTGGCATTTAAGGTCTCAATATTCTAAGTGGTGTCCATATCTAATGTAGAGCCTCCATTCCATGGGGACTGGTGGAATATGAGAGTCCCCACCTCTCCAGTACACTACCCATGAACTTAGACTCCACAACAGATATCTAAGGGAAGGGTCAGAAATGCTGTCTACCTGTATATACTCAGATAAAAGCCATCTGATTTGAAATTCAGGGAAAGAGAACCTTGTCCTCTTGGTTTCACCAATATGAAGTGATATTTCTGCCTTTATGAATATGGAGGAATAGGGAAGGAGATATTTTGGTTCACATATCACAGATACTCCATTTTATTATCATAGAGACATAGATAGTTATAGTATTGAATTTTCTAATTAGGGGAATCTTCTAATATCAGGTAGAAGATTTTCAAGGGAGTTTATTGTAGGTTAACAGAATTGGCTTTAGTACGGTACTTAGCTCTAGATTATTTCCTGTGGGTCATCAGTTTATTTCAATCCCTTAAAGTGAAATTCTTTACCTTTGTTTCTAAATCCACTAGCTGAATTTAGTCACTTCATTCAAATGCATCAATTATGAAAGCTAGACATCCCTTTAAACTTTCAGTTTTGGATAAATTCAGGAATTTTTCTATGAAAAGTATTTCTTCAACTTCCTCATGCTTTGTTGTTAAGTTTAAAACTGAAGAAAATCTGAGAAGTACATTAAATCTGTGTCAAAACCAGTCCCCAACTTTTCCTAACCCACGAAAAATTTCTAAGTCATTTGAGATTTATTGATAGGGAGACACATCTTTTACTATATGTCTATTTGGGGGTCTCTAAGGAAAAGGGATACTAAATAAATTACCTTCTTATCTTTAGGTTCATGTATAAAACAAAAGAGTGATAAAATAAAGGCATACTTGGCAGTATAAAATTTTGACCTATCATTCCTGGGTTTTAGGCCCAGCAAAAACATAGTGCAACATTCTTCTGTGTGTTCAGGATTTTACACTTAAAATTCAAGTTAAATGATTCTTCTTATTCTCCCAGACACTTTCCAATTGAAATCTTTAATCTAATGCCACATGTCTACAATAGTTTTATGGTCATGTGAGGTCTTTTGCCTTGTCTTAATTTAAAAGAGGAAGATTATCTTCATGAAAAACATGAAGATAACTCTCAAAGGAAATCTCTGAAGTAAGAATTCACACTGAATGAATTAAGTTTTATCTGGAAAATTGTAACTCTGAGACCTGATACAGGGTCATTTTGTAAATTGCAGTGAAAGTGCTAACAGGAAAAAGGTGTTATTCTGAGCACTTTACTTGGTTTCTGCACTAACCACACAGCAGCCTTCTGAGTCATGCTCCATCTCCCATTTTTTTCAATAGATGTTGTGAGAGGGACAGGTGAAGCTTTTCATATCCTCCTGACACTCAGTATGAAGGCCAATGTCAGGTGGGGATCAAATCCCAGGAGATCAACTCCAAAGCAACTTAACTATACCTTATAGTTTGTAGATGTTATATACACTTATTTTTGGTGTATTTTGAAGGTGGAGATGAAGAACTGTGAGAGACCTGGTGCATCAATTACAGTGAGTTCAAGGGAAAAACCAAATTTGTAATAGTAATAAAAATTTAATTCTCCCTGTTGAACATAAGGGAAGTGGCTCATTCCTCCTTCCCATCTTACTTAACATTTACTTTACAAAACCTGTAATTGTAAGTTCTACTTATCATCCATTTAAGTATATGTAAATTTAAGAGGTAGAATTTTGAATAAGACTCTTACAAATTTCACCAAAAAAGAAAGTCTATTCAAGGAATGATTTCATTTCTTTTTTTTTACACATTTTTTCTTTATTGAGAAGTACATTTACAAAACAATCATGCATAAAAAAGGGGATTTCTATGTGTCACCCAAACACCAACACCTTGCATTTGGGTGGAATATTTGTTACAAGTGGTGATAGCACATTTTAATTATTGTACTATTAATTAAATTCCATGGTTTAACTTAGGACTCACTCTTTTTTTGTTTTATTTATTTATTTATTTTTATTTTTATTTTTTAGAAGATCATTCATCACCATCATATCCGTTATCTTTTTATGTGTGTTTACAGTTTCTTCAGTATGTTCTCCCAGTGTCTTGTTTTTTGTTTTTTGAGTTTTTGATCAAACTCAGGTCCCTCCATATGAGGGATGGATAACCAACCATTTGAGCCACATCTGTCCCCCACAATGTCTTCTTAATATCCTTAATCTCTTCCTTCACTACATTAAGTTGGTCCATTACATTTGTTTGGACAGCTTTGATTAGTTGTTCAATGTTCTGCATCTCTTCCTGGTTTTTAGTTTGTTCATTGGACTGGTCTATATCTTCCTGTTTCTCAGTATGGTTTGTAATTTTTTCTTGCCCTTTGGTCATCATTTTATCTTGATGGATTTATTCAGTTGATTAGCTTCTCTTTCTGCTCTAGAGTTTTATTTCACTGGTGGTTCTATGTGTGTGCTAATTTTTCTCTTTGACACTTCCTTGTTCTTGTTCTATTTCCTTGCTTTTTTCAATGTTCCCTTGAAGGAAAAAGATTAGGATCCAAGGAATCAAAAGATGTGGTAAAGGTAGAAGGATAATAGTAATATTGATAAAAGTTAGAAGAAGGGCCTTATAAGACTTAGTAAAATGAATCTTTAACTCATGTACACTGTGTAGAGTAATACAAAAAAAAATATGGAATACCTACAATGAAATGGGAAACCAAATAGAAGAAAGTATATATTAAGATTTAAAAGGCCAGAATGATGAGGAGAGAGAGAAAGAGTAAAGAGAAGGCTGAAAGAAAAATGTTAATAATAATAATAATAAAAGAAAACAGAATAGACAGGATAGAAATTGATACCCATGAAGTTGTGAACTAATGAAAAAATGTGGAATGTCAGAATCACAAAAGAAAGCAGAAGGAAGAAAGATGAAGGAAGGAAAAGAGATAGCATTGGTAGACAAAATCAATAAACACAGAGAATGGAAATCAAGAAAGGAGAAGCACAGCAAAGAAGAAATGAGCTAGCAGCATCTATTTAAAAAAAAAGAAAAAGGAAAAAGGTAGTGGGGGAGGAAAGAGAAACAAAAGCAAGAAAGAAACAAACAAATGAAGAAAAACCAAACAAACACACAAGCAAGCAGTCAAACAAAACTAAGGAAAAACAGCGTTCCTTCTTGGGCCTTTGTGGAGCCTCTCAGCCTGCTTGTGTTCATCATTTATTACCCTGCAGGCTTCTATCTGCAGTTTTTGAGGCAGACTTTAGCAATTAAAGTAAGTTAATTAAAAAAAAATTTTTTAAATAACCTTCTGTTTTGTTTATTTATTTATTTATTTTTGTTGTTGTTGTTGTTGTTGTTGAAATAAGGGTCCCAAAAGAAGGTTTTTCTAGACACCCCCTCTGCCAAGGGCACCGTAAATAGGCTCATGGAAAATTATCCAACACTTCCCACTGCCTGGCCTTCCCAGAGGAGAGGAGAATCTGATACTCATCAGTTCTGTCTCTGCCCCCTCCTAGCCAAGACTCATATTACAGCATGGTTAGGTAAATCAGGCCTCCTCTACAGATTTGCCTCCTCTCTCAGCCTGGTGCCACTTCAAGCCAGCTTCTTTGCTCCCCAAACCTGCAAGGGGCTCCAGACAGCCAAACCCTCAGAAAGGAAACTCCTCTCCACCTTCTGCCAGACCCTTCCCTTTCTCAGAGAATGCTCCCCTTCCCCAGGTTGCTGGCAGGAGTCAAGGCATATCCCTGGGCAGCTAGGTAAATCAGGCTTCAGCAGATTCACCTCTCCCCTCAGCCAGGTGCCTCTTCAAGCTGGCTAGTTTGCTCCCTGAACCTGCAAGGTCGTCCTGACAGCCAAACCCATTGAAAGGAAACCCTTCTCCACCTTTTGTCAGAACCCTCCCACTCTCATAGAATGCTCCCTCTCACTGGATTGCCAGTGGGAGTTGGGGGTTGCTAGCCTTTTGTCCTGAGGGTGGGGCTTAGCTGGCTGGGGAAAAACTCACAATTTTATCTTGAGCAATCCTCCTTACTGTCCAGCTCCCTCCAGATCGATGTCCCTAAGGTTCTCACTCTGTGAGCTCTCAGAACAGACCCCTCAGGCAGGATCCTGTCCTCAATCAGCTGTCCTCTGTGGAAGAGATAGTGAGTGCCCTCCTAAACTGAAACTATCTTGCCCCTCTCCCTAGGGCTCACTCTTTGTGTAGTATAGTTCCCTGGATTTTTTAAAAACTGTTCTGTTACTATATATAAAATATAAGGTTACCACTTTTAATCACATTCAGATTATATTTCAGTGCTGTTACTTCTGTTCACAACGTTGTGATACAATCACCACTATCCATTACCATAACATTTCCCTCATTATTAATAGGAACCCTGTACATTTTAAAACTTCACTTCCCATTTCCTATCTCAAAACTGTACTCTGGTAAATTATATTTTAGATTCTGACTCTATTGGTTTGCTTATTCTAACTGTTTCAAATCAGTGAGGTCATACAATATTTATGCTTTTGTGTTTGGCTTATTTCACTTAGCATGTCACCAAGGTTCACCCATGTTGTCACACATATCAGGACTTCATTTTATTTACTGCTAAATAATATATCATTTTATGTATATTCCACATTTTATTTATCCATTCATCAATTGATGGGCACTTGGGTTGTTTTTTTTTTTTTTTTTTTTGACAATTATGACTAATGCTGCTATGAATATTGGAGTGCAAATATCTGTTTGAATCCCTGCTTTTCATTATTTTGGGTATACAGCAAGTAGAGAGATTGCTTGGTCATATGGTATTTATATATTTAGACTTCTGAGGAATGCCAAACTCTCTTCCACAATGGCTGTACCATTTTACATTGCCACCAACAATAAATGAGTGTTATTTCTCCATATCCTCTCCAACACTTATGATTTTCTGTTTTTTAAATACCAGCTATCCTCATGGATCTGAACTGGTATCTTTTGTAGTTTTCATTTGCATTTCCCTGATGACTAATTATATTGAGCATGTTTTCATGTACTTTGTGGCCATTTGTGTATCTCCTTTGGAGAGATGTCTATTTAAATCTTTTGCTCATTTTTAATTGGGTTCTTTATCTTTGTGTTGTTAAATTGAAGGATTTCTTTATGCTAGATTGTAAACCTTTTATCAGCTATGTAGTCCCCAAATACTTTCTTCCATTGTGTAGGTTATCATTTTCCTTTCATGATAAAGTCTTTTCAGGTACAAAATTTTTAAATTTTGGTCATCTCATTTATCCATTTTTGTTGTTGTTTTGTTTGGGTTGTGGATATAAAGCCTAAGAACATTTGCCTAAGAAACCATTACCAATACTTTGGTATTGAAAATGTTTCCCTACATTTTCTTCTTGGGGTTTGAAAGTTATGCTTCTTATATAAAAGTCTTTGATCCATTTTATTCTTTTTTTTTTTTTTTTAATCACTAAAGGTCTTTATTCATTTCATTACATCAGAGATCATCCTTTTCTGGGCAGTCTTTAATTTCCTTGGGGTAGGTTAGGACTCTCCTTCTGCATCCCAGGGAGTCCTCTCTAGGCTAAGAACACCAAGGAAGTGATCTACTGCCTCCCTGAGTTTTTGGCCTAGTCCAGTTGAATTTTGTATATGGTATGAGGTAGGAGTCCTGTTTTCTTGCAAAAGGAAATCCAGTTTTAAAAGCATCATTTGTTGAAGAGACCATTCTCTACCAATTGGTCTTCGCCCTCTTGACAAAAATCAATCGACCATAATGTGAATATTCTCACTGACCTGATTTTATGATAATCAGGGTAGTCTAAAAATTTGCTATATTAGAAACCATGCATTTGTCCCCAGACCTAGTCTCCCTAAGTCTGGTTTTTATAATGCTGGTGATAAAGTAAGTCTGATTTATTATATGACCATCCTGTATGGAAAAAGACTGTAACTTTGAGTATCTTTGGTCAACCTTAAGAGATATAGCAGGGGGACAGATGTGGCAGATGTTGGGTGTCCATCTCCCATATGGAGGGACCTGGGTTCGGTCCCCAAGACCTCCTGATAAAAATAAAGAAAAATGTAGGTGTGTGGGCCACCAGACCCTGTGCATGGGTGAGCCATCAGGACCCTCAAGCAGGTGAGCCACCAGGCCCCATACATGCATGCACTACTAGGCCCCATGAGTGGGTGATCCACCAGGCCCTGTCCGCAGGTGTGCCACTAGGCCCCATGCATGGGTGCGCCACCAGGCCCCAAGAGTGAGTGAGCCATCAGGCCCTGCAAGCTATAGATCAAGATGATGATGTAACAGGAGAGTGACACAAGGGAAAGCCAAGACAAGATGCACCAAAAAAACAGGAACTAAGGTGGCACAGGCAGTAGGATGCCTCTCTCCCACATCAGAGATTCCAAGGATCAAATTCCAGTGAAGACAGGAGGAGAAGGATGAGAAGAGAGGGCAGGAAATGGACACAGAGAGTTGCCCAGTGAATGGACACAGAAACACTAAAAATGGGGGGGGGGGGTAAAAATGGATAAAAGCAAGTAAATAAGTAAATCCTTAAAAAATGTATAAGGGAGGAAGATATGGACTAAAGTTAGTAGTAATACTTTGATGATACTCTTTCATGATTTGTTAACAAATGTTGCCCAACAATGCAGGGTGTTTGGGGGGGTGATGTGTGGGCACCCTGTATGATGTTATGCATGTTTGTTTTGTAAGTTCGTGTTTACTGAACACTTATAGTTTATGTATGCTCATGTATGAATGATATACTTCAATAAATTGTTTTAAAAAAATCAATTGACCATAAATGTGAGGGATGATTTCTGAGCTCTCAATTAAATTCCTTTGGTATATCTGTCTGTCCTTATACCAGTACCATATTATTTGATTACTGTGGCTTTGAAATAAGTTTTAAGAAAAGGAATTGTTATTCCTCCAACTTCATTCTTCTTTTTATTTTTTTTCATTCTCTTTTTAAAGATGGCTTTAGTTATTCAGTGCCCCTTACCCTTCCATATAAATGTGATGATTGGCATTTCCATTTATACAAAGAATTTTGCTGGGATTTTGATTGAGATAGCAATGAATCTGTAAACTGTTTAGAATAGGATTGGCATAATGATATTCAGTCTTCCAATTCATGAGCACACAGTGTCCTTCCATTAATTTAGGTCTACTATGATTACTTTTAACAATGTTTTATGCATCCTATGTACAATTCCTTTACATCTTTGTTAGATTTGTTAATAACCAATTGGGTTATTTAGTTGATATTCTGAATGGAATTTTTTCTTGATTTCTTCTTCTGATTGTTCATTGATTTTGAATTAGAACCACTGCTGATTTTGGGATGTTGAACATGTACACTGTCATTTTGATGAATGCATTTATTAGCTCTAGGAGCTGTGTTGTGGATTTTTTGGTATTTTCTGTATATAGGATCATCTCATATGTAAATAGGGAAATTTTTACTTTTTTCCTTTCTAGTTTGGATAATTTTACTTCCTTTATGTGGCTAATTGCTCTGACAAGGAATTCCAGTAAAATGTTGAATAGCAGTGGTGAAAATAACCATCCTTGTTTTCTTTCTTATCTTAGAGGGAAAACTTTCAGTCTTTCATCATTAATAAGGATGTTAGCTGTGGATTTCCATATATGCCCTTTATCACCTGGAGGAAATTTTTTCCTATTCCTACTGTTCTATGTGTTTTTATCAAGAAGTGTTGCTGGATTTTTTCAAATGCCTTATCTGAATCAATTGTGATTATCATGTGCTTCTTTTTCTTCATTGTGTTAATGTGGTGTGTTACATAAATTGATTTTCTTATGTTGAACCATCTTTGCATACTAGGAATAAATCTCATTTGATCATTCTGCATAATTCTTTTAATATGCTGTAGGATTGGTTTTCCTAGTATTTTGTCAAGAATTTGTGCATCTATATTCATAAGAAACATTCGTCTGTAGTTTTCTTTTCTGGTGTTATCTTCATTTGACTATGGTATGAGGGTGATATTGCCCTCATAGAATTAATTTGGGGGTGTTTTCTCCTATCCAATATACTGGAAGTTTGAGAAGAATTGGAATCAAGTCTCCTTGGAATGTTTAGAAGGAATATCCTGCATAATCATTTGTTCCTGGGCTTTTCTTTTCTGGGAAATTTTTTAAATTACTGATTCAACCTCTTTACTAATAATTTGTTTGTTGAGATCCTCTATTTCCTCTTGAGTCAATGTAGGTAGGTAGTATGTTTCTCAGAATTTGTCTATTTTATCTAAGTTATCTAATTTACTGGTGCACAATTGTTCATAGAAAACTCTTATAAACCTTTTTGTTTCAGCATGACCAGTGCTGTGCCCCACTTTTCAAGAAATAATTTTCATTATTTTTATATCTTCTATTTTTTCTTTCTCAGTCTAGTTACAGTGTTGTTAACTTTACTAATATTTTCAGAGAAACATCTTTTGGTTTTGTTGATTCTGTTAATTTCTTATTTTCCATTTCATTTTTCTCTGTTCTAACCTTTGTTATTTCCTTCCTTCTGCTTGCTGTGGGTTTAATTTTCTTTTTTCTTCTATATCTTCAAATTTTGAGGCTAGGTCTTTCATTTGAAATAATTCTTTTTTTAATGTAAGCAATTATAGGAATAAATTTCCCTCTCAGCACTGACTTTGTTACATCACACTAGTTTTGATATTTTGTGTTTTCATTTTAAATTGCCTCAAGATATTTCCTAATTTCTCTTCTGATTTTCCATTCAGCCCATTGATTAAGAATATTTTGTTTAATTTCCACATATTTCTGAATTTTCCATTTGTCCTCATTTATTGATTTCTAGATTAATTCCATTGTGATCAGAGAGGATACATTGTATGATTTCAATACTTTTTAGTGTATTGAAAATTGTTTTATGATGAAACATATGGTTTTTCCTGGAGAATGATCCATGTGCAATTGAGAAAAATGTGTGTTCTGTTTTTTGTTGTGTGAAGTGCTCTATAAATATCTGATAGGTTTAGTTAATTTAAAATATCATTCAAATCTTGTATTATCTTATTGTTCTTCCTACCAGATGTTCTATCCATTATTGAAAGTGGTGTGTTAGTCTCCTAGTATTAATGTAGAACTGTTAATTTCTCCTTTCAAATCTATCAGTATTTGCTTCTTACATTTTTGGGGTCTGCTCTTAGGTGCATATAATTGTTATATCTTCTTGTTGAATTCTCCCTTATATCAGTATATAATCACTATTGTTGTCTCCCTTGGCTGTTTTTTGTATAGTCTATTTTATCTGATATTAGTATATCTACCTAAGCTCTCTTTTGGTTCCTATTTAATGGTATATTTTTCCATCTTTTCACTTTCAAACTACTTGCATCTTGGCATTTAAGGTGAGTCTCTCATAGACAATAAATCATTGAATATTTCTTTTTATCCATTCTGCAAATCTTTGTCTTTTGATTGCAGAGCTTAATCAAATTACACTTAAAGTAATTATTGATAATACAAGAACTTTTTCTGCCATTTTTGCTCTTTAGCCTCTGTATGTCTTATATCATATTTATCCTTCAATTCCATTAATGCTTACTATATTTAATTGATTTTTTTACTTTAACTATATTCATTGCCTTATCTTTTCTATTTGGATTTATATTCACTTATTTTTCTTGTGGTTACCATGGAGTTAAAATTTAACATTCTAAATATATAAAATCATGTATTTTTTTATACTAACTTAACTTTAATGACATGTACATATACTTTTCCCATATTCCTGTCCCCCTGCATTTATTTTAATTACCATTTATGTCTTTGTACACTGTATGTCCCAAAACATAGATTTATAATTACATTTAATGCATTTGCATTTTAGCACATGGAGGTCATAAGAAATGAAGTTACATACCCAAACAATAAAAAACAATAGTTCTGGCATTTATAATTTCCAAAATGGTTCCCTTTACCACAGTTCTTTCTTACTATATGTTACTTTGAGCCACTTTCTAGTGTCCTTTCCATTTTGTCTTGAAAATTCCATTTAGCTTTGCTTGTAGTACAGATGTAGTGGTAATGGATGCCTTCAGTTCTTGCTTTCCTGAAAGTGTCTTAATCTCTTTCTCACCTTTGAAAGAAAGTCTGACCAGATATATAATTCTTGGCTGGCAGTTCTTTCTTTAGCACTTAAAGCAAGGGTTCTTACCCTTTTTTTATTCCATGGACCCTTTTGCCAGTCAGGTGAAAACCACAGATGCCTTCTCATAATGTAGAGGCAGATAGTCTTATGACAAACAACTAACTTTGGGTCTTACAACAAACATAATTTCAAAGTATGGATGAGCATAAGTGATTTTTTGATATACATCAACTGTGATGTGATATGAAATGAATTCTACCGTAATTTATTGCATACATACATAAGTGAAAGAAATGCTAGATTTGACTTAGAGGCCAGGGAAAATACAGATAATAAGTTGATTTTTTCCAATTCAATCTCAAGAGGTTCATGGACCCGTGGTTAAGAATCCCTGACTTAAAGTACTTCAAGCCACTGCATTCTTGCCTCCATGGTATCTGATTATAAGTCAACACTCAATCTAATTAGAATTTCTTTGTACATAATATGATGCTTTTCTCTTGTGGCTTTCAAAACTCTCTTCTTGTCTATTTCATTGAATAGTGTGATGCATATATGATGGGTTGTATTTTTCTTCATATTTTTTAATTTTTTATTTATTTTTATTGTGGGTAAAAATCAAAATTCTCACAATACATACAAACATTTGCAAAATGATATATAAATATATATGCATATATGTGTATTTGCTTACAAAAATGTTATATATATATATATA
>JAKSZT010000285.1:844088-902882 GCA_026826555.1 Tolypeutes matacus | reverse complement strand
GTCTTAAGCTATTTTCACTTTTAATATATTTTTTCTGCACTTCTGCCTGACTCATTTCAAGTGCCTTGTCTTTGAGTTAAATTTTTCTTTATTCTGCCATCTCCAATTGGCTCCTGTATACCTCCTTGGTATTTTTCATTTCAGTTATTGTTGCTTCAATTCCATTCATTCTGTTTGTTTCTTTTAAAAATTTTCATCTCTTTACTAAGACTCTCATATGCTCAATAATTGTTTTCCTAGTGTCCTTTAGTTCTCTTTGTATTTTCCTTTATCTCCTTGAGCATTTTTAAGGTCATTTTAAAGGATTCATTTGATATGTCCACATTCTCTTCTTCATTGGTGTTTTCTGAATTTTTATCCTCTTCCTGTAAATGAGCTATTATTTCTTGTGCTTTTGTTTGTCTTGTACATTTTTGCCCCTGTAAATTTTAATATTTTAAAATGTTAAATCTTCACTTTAAAGTGTCTGTTTTTTATATTTTTATTTTGTAAACATCTGATGATATGGGAGATACTCTTGAGCTTCAGCCCTCCTATAGAAATGTCTGCCCAAGGCAAGAGCATTGTGCAGGGATTTCCATGTTTTTTGGGGCATCTGTCTTGCATGAGATTTTGCCTTTGACTTGTTTTAGAGCTGCCAAGTTTACAGGATTTTGATAGTCCCCTTTACTCCTCAAGAGACAAATCTGCCTCTCAGTGGTGTTTAAAGCCATTAGGCTTTTGCCCCAGACTTTTTGCCTCTAAAGTTTCTTGTACTTCTTTTATTGTCTCAAGCTGTTTTTTCCTTGTAGGGCAAATTCTGGGAGGATGGACAAACTGGCATGGACTTTCTCAGGCAAAATATCGCCAGGGACCCCAAAAATGGCATTGAGACCAGCTCCAAAAGCCTTGGGGAAGGAGTCAGGATGGGCACTCAGCATTTCTTTGATGGCTTCCCATAGCTGAGCTTTCCTGGCCTGTCCATCAAATACAGCCATTCCATAAATTGTGCCCCACATCCCTGAGGAAACAGCATCTCTTAGTCTCTAAACCCCCACCCCTTTTGGGGGAGGGTTGGAACAATTGTTGGTGCAGCTTTTGTAAGGGTGGGATGAAACTATGGCTACCTTCAGACCAGGGACCCCAGTGATCCAAATTTGTTAATCAAGAACAGTGATTAGTGATCCTATATTCCCACCTCTATTTTGGGGGATGAGAATGTCCATGACCATTTCTGTCATCATCAATTTACCCAGAGATTGGACTCCAGGTTGGTCTGCTGCAAGCATGGGGTCTTGGCACCAGTAGCCACTGCATGGAGAGAGCAATTTACCATAATTTGTCACCTTCCTCCTGCTGTTCCCTGAATGGTGAACAGTGTTATTATGGCCTCTGGGGTTTCAAAGTTGCTTCAGACCATTTCTCCCTGTTTAATTGTTGTTTTGGTGAAAAGACTGTCTTCCCACAATCTTCCCAAATTGATTACTTTTTTCCATTTAAATTTTTATTGAAGTATATCATTCATACATGAAAATATATAAACAATAAGTGTATAGTAGAAGTTATGAACTTACAAAGCAAACATGCATATAGCATACAGGGCTCTCATTTAATAACTCCTCCACAATACTTTGCATACCTGTAAAGCACTTGTTACAAACTATGAAAGTACATCATCAAACTACTACTACTAACTAAAGCCAATATCTTATATTTAGTGCATTTTCCCACAATCCACAAAAATATTAATACTTTGTATAATTATTATATATTTGTTATAGTTCATGAGAGAACATTTTCTTACTTTTTATATCAACCACAATCCATCTTTTACCACAGGATTATCTGTTTTATACAGTCCCATGCTCTGCCTTGGGATTCCAAAAGATCCAGCGTCCTGAACCATCATTCCTTTGATTACAGTCAGGAATTCAATGGGCATATGAACAATCTGAATATTTAAGTTTCTGAGAAAGGTACTTAACAGATAGATTATATGTTCAAATCAAAATTATAGGTTCAAATCAAAGGAGTAGAAGAATCATGATTAGGGGAAATGTAAATGAGTACTACTCTGCTATGTTGGGAAATAGATTAGCATAAATTCCCAAATAGGGCCTTTCAAAGGTATGTTGATTTCATGAGGCTGTGTCTTGCTTCTAGTGTCTGGATATTCCTAGAGCCCTGAAGAGCACTCATATTTAAGGCTTTGTTTACTTTGGCAGTTAGTGAAAGGTCTGAGACCTGAATAAGCATTACCTCCAGAATGACCTTTTAATTCACATTAACCTCTTAGCCATAAAACTTTTATTTAATGATTCCCCCTTTGGTTCAATATCTTTTTCCAAATACATCACTTCTTAGATCTTTTGATAATAATCTCTCTGTGCCAGAGAGGCTTTTCCTTGGGAGACATACCCATATTGGGGAGAATGTTGTATATTTATTTTGTGTTTGGCTTAGATGGAGGCCACATTTGAGTAGCAAAGAGGTTTTCAGGAGGTAACTCTTATACATTAAGTATATTTAGACTAAGCTCCAATTTTACAGGAATAAGGTTCATCCATATAAACATTAAGATTAAGGACTTGACAAATAAACCTGTTTTCTTTTCCTTGGCACAGCTTACATATTCCAGAGATGTTTGACATTATTTGAGAAAGTAGTAGGGCTTCCACAGGATGGAAGTTTAATATTTTATTAGCAGCTGTGTGGCCTCTCTCTATTGAGAAAACATATCTATCACAATGCAAACACATTCATATCCCATACAAGTGTGTTTAAGGTACATTTTTCCATATATATCACCCCACTATCAACACCTTGTACTAGTGACATAACTTTGTTATAGATCCTGAAAGAAAATTCTTCAAATTGTATTCTTAATTACAATCTTCAGCCACCCCAAAATTCACTGACTTATATGCTTGCTGATTTTATCTTCTGGTTTTACTTCTAGTCCCATAGATGGGCAAACACTTCCCCTTTTAATCAAATTCACACTCACTTCAGGAATCTTAATTACAGTCACATTGCTGCACAACTATCTCCTCTGCCCATTCCCAAATTGTTAAAATCAACCAAATTATGTTATGCATATATTTAGCATTGACTCACCAATCTTTACTCTTCTTTTATCATCTGACAACCTATCATCCAGACTCTTCCTCCATGAGTATGTTCACTATCCTTAGTTCATATCAGTGAGATCATACAGTATTTGTCCTTTTTGTCTGGCTTATTTCACTTAGAATAAGATCCTCAAGGTCCATTCATGTTGTCACATGTGTCAAAACCCCTTTCCTTCTTACAGCTGCATAATACTCCATGATCTGTTTATACCATATTTTGTTTATCCATTCATTTGTAGATGGACACTTGGGTTGTTTCCATCATTTAGAAATTGTGGATGTCCATTGGTGTGCACATATCTGTTCATGTCCCTGTTTTCAATCCTACAGGGTATATACCTAGTAGTTGGATTGCCAGATAACATGACAATTCTATACTTAGTTTCCAGAGGAACTACCAAATTGTACTCCACAGTTACTGCACCATTCTACATTCTCACCAGCAGTGTACAACTGTCCCTATTTCTCCATGTCCTCTCCAACTCTTGTATTTTTTTGTTTTTTAATAGCAGCCAGTTTAGCAGTTTTGCATTTCCTTGATAGCATGATATTGAACATCTTTTCATGTGTTTCTTTAGCCATCAGTATATCCTCTTTGGAAAAGTGTCTTTTCAAGACTCATGCCCATATTTAAATGGATTGTTTGTGTTTTATTGTTGAGTTATAGGATTTCTTTATATATGTTGGATATTAGACTCTTATTAGATATGTGATTTCCAAATATTTTCTAACAGTGAGTACACTGCATTTTCAATTTCCTGATAAACCCCTTTGAAACACAAAAGATTTTAGTTTTGAAGAGGTCTGATTTATCTGTTTTTTTCTTTTGTTGCTCATGCTTTGTGTGTAAAATTTATGAAGCCATTGCCTATCACAACATCAAATAGGTGCTACCATACATTATCTTATATGAGCTCTATGGTCCTGACTCTTATATTTTGGCATTTGATCCATTTTGAGTGAATGTTTGTGTAGGGTATGAGATAGGGATACTCTTTCATTCTTTTGGGTATGGATATCCAGTTCTCTCAGCACCATTTGTTTAAGAAACTATTCTGTCCCAATTGAGTAGACTTGGCAGCCTTGTCAAATATCAGTGTGCCATAAATGTGAATGTGTATTTTTCCACTCTCAATTCAGTTCCATTAGTCAATATTTCTATCCATGTGCCAATACCATGCAGTTTTGACACTGTTTCTTTGTAGTGTGATTTAAAGTCAGATAGCATGAGTCCTGCAGCTTCTTTTTTCTGTCTCAAGATGTTTTTGACCATTTGAAGCCCCTTGTCCTTTCAAACAAATCTGATAATTTTCCCTACAATTTTCATCTTTGGCTTATGCAACATGCAGTGATCATGTGCCAGATTCCAGTGTCCTCAAGTGTTCATCATCTTTTGTTCTCTACAATCCATTTACATTTGGGATTGAAAAAGTCAACCTGTATTTTTATTGTTGTTTTGTTTTTTAAAACTGTTAAAATTTTATTCCATGAAATATCAGGCATATGGCACTTGAGGTTTTATTCTGTACTGTGGTGTTCTGCACATATATTCTACTGTACGGTGCTGTTTTTAAAATTCTCACTTCTATTCCCCTTGTAAACCAGAGGACTGAAGGCTGTTTTGGATTTCCATAAGTTATTATGGTTACTGAGTTTGCAGTGTTACAGTTGGTGGTTATGTGCATTCTGTTGTCTCTTTCTATGTGATACAAATATTGTCATTTCCTTCAGAAACCAAGAAAGCTCAGGTTAGTGTTTTCTGGCTATTTCTTTAGTTGCAAAAATTCCAGAGAAGATGGATGTGGATGGGAAGCAAGAGATCTGAGCTTGTGCTTGAGACCTGGGGGGTGGCTTGGGTCAGAGCTGCCTCCTAAGGAGGGTCAGTACTGAAAAGTTGGGAAAAGTGGATCAATAAAGGAGAAGCAACATAGCATCCTACTCTCATGCTCAGCCTTTCTCTGTATACACACCTGGACAATCCCTGGCTGAGACTCTGGGAGCATCACAATGGAATTACTATGATATTTGTATCATCCCTTATTCCATATGGCTCAATCCAGGGATGTCCTTGAATAATATCATTTTATTCTTATTGCCCATCATGCAAGAATAGAGCTGACTTATGTTAGAAATAAATCTAAGAATGCTGAACAGGGGGCAATATATAACTCAGAGATTGACACATTTCTTGAAAGACATTGAAGCTTGTGGGTTTCATTCTTTTAAATTACCATGTTATTTGTTAAAGTGATAGGTGAAAATAGTCCCCAGAGAATTACACATTAACAAGTTAATGAGGCTTGCATAGCATGATTTATTTTGAGAGACTTAACCCTCTGTGTGTTCCAAAAAGTCTTTCCCTCATATAGTGTGTGTAGTAGGCAAGAGTTTGAATCAAATGAAAAGTGATAACAAAAACATTTATAATTTCTTCCTACAATTTTTTCATACCATAATTCACAGCCCAAATGTGGCTTATACCTTTCCCTTCAATGATATAATATTATGAGGAATTTAAGTTGTAACTAAGTTGCTTTGGTGTTGGTCTGCATGAGTTTGGTCCACATGTTTCATTGGCCATCACTTGAGGGTCAGAAATATGTTCTGAGATCTCTCTTTTTCTCTCCCACAGTCTCTGTATAAAGAAGAGTAAAATGGAATATGACTCAGAAGTCTACTGAAAGTTATTTTGTGAACAAAGTAACATGCTAAGAATAATACCCATATTCCACACTAACACTTTCACATTATTTTCTAAAATAATCATGAGATCAGATTGTAGAGTCACAACTTGATAAAAGATTGCCCTTCCCCATATCATTTCTGCATACTTCTTAAGTTTCTTTTTTGAGATCTGTTGATTTTTTCCAATTTCCTGTTTTTAGGGTTGACAAGACATATTAAATTACTTAACCAATATGCTGTTGCAGATGTGTAAAATTAGACTGAGTGTTTCTAGGGGAAAGTATGAGAGTGAACTATTTAACTGGAATGTTAATTATAAAACCTGAAAACAGAGTAGAATGTTAAATTATATGTGTGATGTACCCATAACCCACAGTTGTTTTACTTAAAACCATCTTTTTCTGGGTCTTGGACTTTATCGTCCCACTTCAACATTTTAACATGCACTCTAAGCTTAGCACCTTAGACACCTCTGAGGAACAAAATAATTTAAAAGTGTTTTTCTATGTGAATGATCATCAAATGGATTAGCAGTGTTTCCATGCTTATGGAAGTGAGGTTAGATTTTGACCCACATTGTTTTGTTTTCTGATACTCTGCAGCTTTAAACTTATATCTTGTGGGTGTGTTAACTAAAGAAAACTCTTAATAGAAACAAGCCTGAAAAAAAAGAAAAAATAAATAAAATAAAATAAAATAGAAAAGAAACAAGCCTGAGCCTAGATGAAAACTGGATCTTTAAAATAACTTTAAAGGAACTAGATGTCAAGTTCTTTATTTCAATATGGTGAATATATTCAAATAGTGGATTTGGGGAAAAGGCAATAGATTTCATCATGAAATGGTGACCTAGACCTTTATTTCACAGGAAATCATCCACAGGAAACCAGCAGAAGGTAGTTAGGGTCAGGTCTGAGAATCTGAACTAATCTGCTTTGTATAATCTTCCATCTGAACTCAGAAGCTTTCTATTGAATATCAAATCCAATTGTATAGCTATCTTAGAAAATTTGGGAAGAAAGGGGGGATTCTGTTGTATTTGAACTAAGACTATTCCCTCTTCCACTCCAGACTGCTGTAGGGGAAAACTCAAATCTATCCCTCTTCCTGACCCCAAATCAGTTTTTCTCATCTGAGGCAGTAGGTAATCAATAATTCTCCCCCATTTTTGCAACTATTTATTGCTAAGGCTAATTTCAGGGATAGGTGGCAGAGAGGTGGATACTTCTGTTTTCCACCCAGCTCCTACTTGTGGAACACAAACTTTACTTTTGGTATGGGTGCCATTGAGAATCATTATACCCTGATTGTCACTGTGCATGCTCAGAAAGTGATGGTTCCATGCCAAGAGAAGTATGCTTCAAGATTTCAGTCTACTTCCCTCCCTCCATGGAGTGCTTAGTTCCAAAATCAGGAATGGCACTCATAGAGAAGTTTTCCATTGTCCACAACCACAGCTCTAGAGCCCTGATTCAGAGATCTTGCTTATGTAAGAAGAAAGCTCTAAAAGATCTAGCTATTCATCTCTTTTCAAAGGAACTGGCTACTTTTGTGACAGAGTGGAGAAAGTCAAACCTACAGAAGCTCCCCAAAACAGTGTGGTCGGTGGTTATAAGTAACTTGGTGGAGATTCATGTATTCATTGAAGATACAGATTAAACTGCTGTTCAACTAATTTGTGAGAGAAAACCAAAGAAGGAGATGACTTGGAAGAGTTTTCCTTAGGATATGAGAAATATCAAACATTGAGCTCAAGAAAATTTCTTCAAGTGAAATGAATCTGATAGGATTAATCTGTAGAGTAACTATGCCTCAGGTCATTGTTGAAAACAATATAGACATAAACCTGGAATCAGTGTAGCATAATACTTTAGTGTGGTCAGGGAATGAGTATAAGAAAGTCCTGCCAAAATTGCTGCCATCATAGGGTGACTATAGAGTTACCCCAAATTGTACATCTCAGAGAAGGATCATTGGAGCCTTAACACATTGGAAGGTGCAGGAATTGATTTCAGTAAAGTCATCCAGGAGGTTACTTAAAAAACAAACAAAGACAAAATAAAAGTCCAGACACTCAGGAGAGCCATGCCATACTGGCATCATGACATAAAAAGAAACAGTTAAGTATGACCTCTACCCTTGACAAAAAAGAAAGCATAAAAATGCTTGTTTTACAAGACTTAAGTAATAATTAAATGAAAAATACTTCTAAGTAGCCATTACATTCCATATTCAAGGAATTAGGGGGAAACAGGATTAAAAAAGGAAAGGATGGTGTAATGGATGATGGAAATATTGCCTCAAAAAGAGAATAAGAGCCAAATAGAAATTCTAGAGTTGAAAATTATTATTATTATTTATAAACTTAAATGAAATCAGTAGACTGTTCTACAGTAGATTTCAAGTAGCAGAAAGAATAGAAAACTTTAAGAAATATCAATAAAGTTTATGCAATCTCAATAAAATAGAGAAAAAAGAATCAAGAAAAATGAACAGGGACTCAGAAAAATGTGAGGCATTATGAAGTATGATGGCTTATGCATAATGAAAGTATCAGAAAAAAAGAGCAAAGAAGGGAGGAAAAAAAAGATTTAAAAGATAATGACTGGGATGCAGATATGGCTCAAACACTTGGGCACCCACCAGGATTCAGGTCCTGGTGCCTTCTAAAGAAGACAAGGAGATGCCCACACCTGCCACACCCTGCTGCAACAAGAGCTAGATTCCTGCACTCTGCAGCAATAAGCAAACACCTAAATGAGAGATGCCACAAGTTGGCAGATACCACAGCCCATGGAGAATGAATGTGGCTCAGGCTGTTGGGCATTCCCATTTGGGAAGTCTTGGGTTCAGTTCCTGATGCTTCCTAGAGAAGGCAAAGCAAACAATGAGCAGACAGACAGAGAACTATCTGGGGGAAGAGGGAGATAAATTGAAAAAAAAAGTTGAAAAAAGGATATGACTGAAAACTTCCAAACTATGTTGAAAATCACTAACCTACAAATCCTGGAAGTGCATCAAACTACAAATAGGATAAATGTAAAGAAGTCTATAAACAGATGCATAGTCATGAATGCCAAGAAAAAACCTGAAAAAAAGAAGACAAAAATTACATATAATCTACAAGGTAATTCCAATAGAATTAACAACATGTTTCTGAGTGGAACCAATATATGTATTAAAACAGTTCAAATGAAAAATAACTGTCAACTAGAAATACTACTTATAGCAAATCTATCTTCCAAAATAGAAGATGAAATAAAGATATTCCCAGTTAAACAATAACTGCAAGATTTGTTTCTAGCAGACCTGCCTTAGAAGAAATACTTTGGGAAGATTTTCAGGGTAAAAGCAAGGACCTAAAACATGGTATATTCAAATCTATATTAAAACAAAACAAAAGAAAACAGAACACTTATAAATATAATGTATAATTGTTGAAGATGATAGATACTGCAGAAAGAATCCACAAATGCTGAAACAAAGAAGAAGGAAAATAACATAAAGGAAACCATGATCCCAGAATTCTGGTCCCAATTCTTTCCTTTACTTGATCTTTTGCAGATTGGGGATAAATCAGAGTTAAGGAAGCCAGGATTTCGCTTCCCACTATGACCACAGATTTTAAAGTCAATTGCAAGTGTGTGTTAGAACACTACATATATCCAAGAAACAGGTCCCAAGTCCACAGAGTCCCAAGGATGAAAACAAGCCATGTGGGAATGCCATCTGCATAAAGACTCCATGAGGAAGAAAGAAAAATTTAACAATGGCAGGAAAGTGATTCAGTCATTCAATCCAGTTCCTGTTGGTTGCTCCATATAAACTCAGACCAGACTTTTCTGGAGTGACCCACCTTTCTGGGGTGGCCCCACTTGGCTCCCTGGGCAGGTATTATAATGGGGAAGAAACTGGCATAGAAAAGCCTCAGGGAGAGAAAAAGGGGGTTAAACTGGAGGTTTGATAACTGGAAAATGCAAGGAATATGGGACCCTGAGTGAGTGAGAGAATTTAAACAAAAGATAGGAGCTGGGGAGAACATTCTGCACAAAAACAAGCATAACAGATAAAGATTTCCAGAGAAAGAAAAGAGGAAAGGAAGCTTTCTTCTGGAGATGAAGTAATTGCACAAAAATTGCAATCTCAAAAATTGTACTGAATATCTAGTGCAACAATCAGGTGAGGAAGAGCTGAAACATTAAAATCAATTAAACACAAGCAATTCTACAGTTCTTAAAATTAGATAGATTAAGCATCAAAGAAGATCCTTAACACAAAGACAATCAACTATAAACCTTAGGCAAGAGAGAGAAACTGGAGTCTTCCAGGAAAATGGAGGATTAGAGAAACATAGGACTTAATTCTCTCCCAGAGAATTAGGTAGATAACAGTAAGAAATGGCCTGGAAAATGTTTTAGGGTTTAGTGCACAGGGGAAGGCTGGACACTTCCCAAAAGAGAGAGGGGCAAAGGAAAAGAAATTCTATAGGGAAACTGAGAGTAAAAGCTGCAGATGTAGCTGCCAGTGCCAATACCACACCTTCAGATAAGACAGCTTTATATTCTCTGTCTTCTGGCCAGTGGCTATGGATAAAGGCTCCCTCTCGGTCCAACTGCCCAAGAAAGGGAAAAGAGAAGGATGCAGCCTAGGGCTTATGTGGCTTTTGACAAACAAATTTGGTCTGCTGTGTGCCATGAGACCTTCCAGGAGGGTGGGCCACACCATTGTTTGCTCTGTGAAGAAGCAGGGACAAATGATATCCAACTCTCACAAGCACCCTCCCTACTGACTGGGACTGGTTGTTGAAGATGCAGAGGATACTGGACTTATTTCCTACGCAGGAAAATGAAGTTGGCCACCAGCAAATTTTGGATAACAGCTTCTGGGAATGTTTGATTTGTGAGGTTCTGAATAGCTGTGAGGCAAGATCTTCTGTCCCTTTGTTGCAGTAAGTGTTGCAGTGACTCATTCCAACCAGAGTTTGAATTGAGAGGGCTGATAAAGATCACCCCCAGGTGGTGGACCAAGGAAGTGCATATGAGGAAATTAAGAGTAAATACATAAGAAAGACTTGCTTTACAGCTTCCCTTTCAAGGCCTGTGGAAATGGATCTGTAGCCCATTATTGGGTCCAGGGTCAGGATTTAAGTGATAAACCAAGATAAATCCTAAAGAGCTAAAGCAGGTTGAAATAAGAATCAAAGAATGGCAGTAAGACACAGCATCCCTTCCCTAAATCCTTATGCAAGGCAGAGTGAGCATCTGAGTAAACGGACCATCATTTTCAGATGCCTGGATATCAGCAAAATATTATGACATACTAAGGAAATGGAATATAGTCCAAGCAAAGGAAAATATTAAAGCCCCAGAAGAGACACAGAGTTGGAGAAAACTAATCAATGAATTTCATATAAATCTCCTAAATCAAATCAATGAGTTGAAAAAGAATATGACTAAAGAGATAAGGACATTAAGAGGATATTAGACAAACATAAAGAAGAACTTGAATACCTGAAAAGAAGAATAACAGAGCTTATGAGAATGCAAGACACAATAGATGAGATCAAAAGCACATTAGAGAAGTACAACAGCAGACTCAAAATGATAGAAGAAAGAATAAGTGATGAAGAATACAGGGCAGCTGAAATTGAAGTGAGAGAACAGAGAGGTAAAAGAATGGGAGAAAATTGAGCAGGGTCTCAGAGAGTTTATAATAACATAAAGCACAATAACATACATGTCATGGGCATTCCAAAAGGAGAAGAGAATGAGAAAGGGGACAGAAAGTGTATTTAAGGAAATAATAGTTGAAAATTTCCCAATGCTCTTGAAAAAAATTAATTTACATATCCAAGAAGCACAGCTTACCCCAGTCATAATAAATATGAAGAGACCTAATTCAAGCACATAATACTCAGAATGTCAAATAACAAAGATAAAGACAAAATTCTGAGAGCAGAAAAGGAAAAACAAAACATCACATTCAAGGGATGCCCAGTAAGATTTAGTGTGGATTTCTCATAAGAAATCATAGAGGTGAGAAGACAGTGAGTGATAAGAAATCATTAGGATACAGAAAGAAAAAAATTACCAGCCTAGAATTCTCTATCCAGCTAAAATGTCCTTCAAATATGAAGGTGAGTTTAAAATATTCATAAATAATTGGAAACAATATGAATTTATAAAAATGGCTAAAAAGAGCAGGAAGCATTAAAAGGAGCCTTATTCACCAAAAGAAAAATCAGAAGAGATAGGCTTGGATGAGAGTATAGAAGGGAAGACTATCAGACAGAATGGGCAAAAATAAGATATGACATATAAAAGCCAAAGAATAAAATAGTGGAAGTAAATAATACATTTGCAGTAATATCATTGAATATGAATGGATTAAACACCACAATCAAAAGATATAGACTGACAGAATGATAAAAATAAAACATGAGCAATCCATATGCTATCTACAAAAGAATCAATTTAGATCCATGAATGCAAATCAGAAGAAAGTGAAAGGTTGGAAAAACATAATCCATGACAACAGTAACCAAACAGAGGAGGGATATCTATTTTAACATCAGGAAAAAAATCAGACTTTAAATGCAAAAAAAGTTTAAAGAGATGCAGAAGGCAATTATATATTAATAGAATGGACAATCCACCAGGAAGAAGTAACAGTCACAAAAATCTATGCACCTAACAAGTGTGCTGTAAAATGCATCAGAAAAATCCTGGCAAAACTGAAGGGAGAAATAAACAGTTTTACAATAATGTTTGGCGAGTTCAACACACCATTCATATAATTAGTTAGAACAACTAGACAGAAGATCAACAAGGAAACAGAGAACCTGAACTATATGATAAATGAGGTAAACCTAATGGACCTATACAGAACAATGCATCACAAATTGGTGGGTTATATATTCTTCTCATGTGATCATGAATCTTTCTCCAGGACAGACCACATGTTGGGTCACAAACAGGACTCAATAATTATAAAAAGATTGAAATTATACAAAGCACCTTCTCAGAGCATAATGGAATAAAGCTGGAAATCAATTTACAGACAGGAAAGGGGGAAATTCAGAAACGTGTGGAGGCTAAACACACTCCTAAATGATCAGTGGGTGAAATAAGAAATTGTAAGAGAAATTAGTAACTATCTCAAGACAAATGAAAATGAGGACACAACTTATCAAAACTTAAGGGATACAGGAAAGGCAGTGCAAAAAGGGAAATGTATAGTCCTAAATGCCTACATTAAAAAAGAAGAAAGAGCTAAATTTGAAGATCAACCTGAACACCAGGAGAAACTAGAAAAAAGACAGCTAAGCAAACCCAAAACAAGCAAAAGGAAAGAAATATTAAAGATTAGAGTAGAAATAAATGAAATTGAAGGAAAAAAACAATAGGGAAACTTTAAAACAAAAGTTAGCTCTTTGAGAAAGTCAATAAAATTCACAGCCCCCTAGCAAAACTAACAAAGAAAAAAAGAAAGAAGATGCAAATAAATAAAATCAGAAATGAAGTTGGGGGGGTGGTGTTACAATGGACATCACAAAAATAAAAAGTTTCATGAGGAGATTATGAGAAATTGTATGCCAACACATTAGGAAATCTAGATGAAGTGGACAAATTTCTAGAAATGCACAAACTACACTGAGTTCAGAAGAATACAAGACCTCAAAAAACCAGTCACAGTTAAAGAAGTTGAATCAGTCATCAAAAATCTCTCAATAGGGAGCAGATGTGGCTCAAGCTGTGGAGCACCTGCTTCCTACATGGGAGGTCCTGGGTTCAGTTTCTGGTACCTCCTGAAAAACAAACAGCAAACAAAGCAAAACAAAAAAACAACTCAGGAAAGCTGATGTGGCTCAGTGTTTGAGCACTTGCTTCCCACATACAAGGGTCTAGGTCCAATCCCTGGCCTCTGGTACTTAAAAATAAAATCTCCCAACAAAGATAAATCGAGGACCAGATGAATTTGCATGTGAATTCTACCAAGCATTTCCAGAAGATTTAAAAACAATCTTATTTAAACTCTTCCAAAAATATGAAGAGAAGGGAAAATTGCCCAACATATTTTATGAAGCCAGCTTCACCCTGAAACCAAAGCCAGAAAAAGACACTACCAGAAAAGAAAATTAAGGACCTATCTCTCTAATGAGCATAGATGCAAAAATTCTCACTTAAATACTTACAAATAGAATCCAGTAGTATATTAAAAGAATTATACACCACTACCAAATAAGATGTATTCTTGGTATGCAAACGTGGTTCAACACAAGAAAATCAATTACCATAACACCACATTACCAAATTGAATAAAAAAAACAAATGATTATTTCTAGAAAAGGCATTCAACTAAATCCAGCATCCTTTCTTGGTAAAAATTTCAAAAGACAGGAACAAATGAAAAGATACTCAATATGATAAAAAGCATATATGAGGCACAAACAGCCAACATCATACTCATTGTGAAAGTTTGAAAGCTTTCCCTCTAAGATCAGGAACAAGACAAGGATGCCCAATGTCACCATTATTCCTCAACATTGTACTAGAAGATCCAGCTAGAGCAATTAGACATGAGATAAATATAAATGGTATCCAAATAGGAAAAATGGAAGTAAAACTCTCATTATTCACAGATGACATGATCCTATGTTTAGTAAATATTGAAATTTCTATGACAAAGCTACTTGACCTGATAAACAAGTTCAGCAAAGTGGTAGGATACAAAATCTACTTGCAAAAATCAGTAATGTTTCTGTAAACTAGTATTGAACAATATGTGGAGGAAACCAGGAAATAATTCCATTTACAATAACAGCAAAATAGCTCAAATACCTCAGAATCAATTTAACCAAGGATATGCAGGGCCTACACTCAGAAAATTACAAGACACTGCTAAAATAAATCAAAAGAGACCTTAACGAATGGAAAGACATTCCCTGTTCATGGATTGGATGACTAATTACCATTAAGATGTCAATTGTACCCAAACTGTCTTAGAGATTCAATGCAATAACAATCAAAATTCCAGCAATCTAATTTATGTAAATAATAGAATCAATTGCCAAATTTATTTGAAAGGAGAAGGTTATCTGAATAGCCAAAAACATCCTAAAAATGAACAGAGATGTGGGTGGACCCTTAGTACCTGACCTTGAGACATATTACAAAGCTACAGTGGTCAAAACAGCCTGGTATTGGCATAAAGATAGATACATTGATCAATGGAATATAATTGAGAGCCTAGAAAGAGATCCTCACCTCTACAGCCAATTGGTTGTTTACAAATGTACCAAGTCCACATAGCTGATACAAAACAGTCTGTTCAACAAATGGTGAAAGGTAAACTGGATATCCATACCAAAAGAATGAAAGAGGACTCCCTATACAAGAATCAACTCAAAATGCATCAAAGACCTAATTATAAAAGCCAAGACCATAAAACTACTAGAAGAAAATGTAGGGAAACATTTACAAGATTTTATGGTAGGTGGTGGTTTCTTGGACCTTAGAAACAAAGCACAAACAACAAAAGAAAAATTTAATGAATGACATCTCTTCAAAATTAAACAATTTTGCAAGTCAAAGGACTGTCAAAGTGGTGAAAAGGCAGTCAACTCAATGGGAAAAAATACTTGGAAATCACATATCTGATAAGGGTTTAATACTCATGATATATAAAGAGATGCTACAAGTCAACAATAAAAAGCCAAACAATCTGATTAAAATATGAGCTAAAGACTTGAGTACACATTTGTCCAAAAAAGAAATACAAATGGCAAAAAACACATGAAATATTATCAACATCACTAGCGATTATGGAAGTGCAAATCAAAATTATGAGATATCATTTCATGCATTAATATTGAGTGCTTAACATATTGGTCTCTTTTCTTTTATTAGGCACTGCCTATGTTTCTAAAAGATGCTTGCATTCTAATTGAGAATATAGCAGGACTCCCGAGGATGGGAATTCAATATTTTCTTGCTTTTTCTGTGTTTCTCTACTCACTGAGATAACCAAAATAATATTAAATTCCCATCCTGGGAAGTCCTCCTACATTCTCTATTAAGGGAAAAGAATCCCTAGAATACATAGCAGTGCCTAATGAAGAGAAACATAACACTACCATAGGCCCTTGACATTGATGGCTGTACTTATGTACCTTGTTCTTGTGAAATTAAAAATTTGCCTTGTATTATATATTGCCTATATTTGAGCCTCCTTGTTGCTCAAATGTGGCCTCTCTCCAAGCCAAATGCAGCATATAAACTCACTACATTTTTCCCCAGTGTAGGATATGACTCTCAGGGATAAGCCTCCCTGGCACTATGGGAGTATTACTGAGCACCAACTAGCAATGCTTTTGGACAAAGACCTTTATTAAAAAGAGGAAATAATAAATACAAATGAGTTTTGTATTTATTTCATGTGTCAGGAGGTCATTCCAGAATTATGTTAATACACATATTAGGAGAATCTCTTTGACAGCTACATTAAAAAGTGCCTCAAGCAGGGGGGTCCTGAGGGCTCTAGAGACATCTAGACACTATAAGCAAGGAAGACAATTTCAGGAATTCAGCACCCTGATTGTGGGCCTTGCCCTTGGTATATATGTTCTCCAATGTATCAGACTTAGACTCATTTATAATTTTCCTACACATGGCTCTTATACTCCTTTTATTTGAACCTATAATTAGTACTATACTCATTAAATATATGTCCCAGATACTTAAATATTCAGTCTGTTCACATGCTGTTTGAGTGCTGAATCTTAGCAGAGTTGCAACACCTACCTTTCACTTCATTGGAGCCACCCAGGAAATCTAACACATGGGTGATGATGGACAATGCCCATTCTCCAAAAAACAGAGAGTATTTACAACTGCAAGTAAGACAATTCCATCCATCTGGCCTATGGATCTAAGACCCCTCTCAATCAGAAACAGAGTGGGCATCACCACCTGAATATCCTCAAGATTGAGGAATGAACAAACATGGGGAGGGTATGCAATTATGGACTAAAGTAGACATTATTATTCTAGCAATGGAAGAACTTGTAACATTGATATAAAGGCAGTGGTCATCAGAGTTGTTGTGAGGATGGAGAGGCAAGAATATGTGTAACATGGGACATATGTGGGACATGGGAATTGTTCTGAATGACATTGCAATAACAAATACAGTGCACTTTACATTTTGTCATAACCTATAAAAATTGTGCCATGCAAAGTGTAAACTATACTGTAAACTATCAAGTATGATTAGTAGCAATGCTTCAATATTTGTTCCTCAATTGTAACAAATATATCATGTTAATGAAAGATGCTATTGGGGAAATTTTGAGACAGGGAGGCAGTGGGGCATATGGGAATCCTCCTGTATTTTTTTCTACATACTTTCTTATTTTTTTAAAGATACCTAGATTATGTAAATGTTACATAAAAAATTATAGGAGATTCCCATATGTCCTGCTCCCTACTCCTTCATTAATATGGTACATTTGTTACAATTGATCAACACATTTTGGATCATTGTCACTAAGCATGGATTATAGTTTACATTGTAGTTTACACTCTCTCACACACAATATTGTAAATTATGACAATATATACAATGGCTTGTATCTGTCTTTGCAATGTCATTCAGGATGATTCCCAAGTCCCCAAAATGCCCACATATTACACTTTTTTTCCCCTTTCACTTCTCCCAGAACCCCCAGTGACCACTACCTGAGCATCAATGACAAATGTTCTTCCATTGCTAGAATTGCAATAAATCTAAAGTAGAATAACAAATCTACTCTAGTCCAAATTCATTCCTCAATCCTGAGGATTCTGGGATGGTGATTCCCACTCCACCTCCAATTAATAACGGGCTTAGGTCCCATGGGGCAGATGGATGGGACTATCTTGCTTGTAGTTGCAGACTTCCTCTATTCCTTGGGATGGTTGCTCTCCATGATCATCTCCTTGTTAGTTGTTCTGGGTGAGTTCAATGAACTGGAGAGTAGGTTTTGCAACTCAATTGAGATTCAAGGCCCAACTGGCACATGGTCAGTGTAAAGATTTAAGTCTCTTGGACATACACCTATCAACTCTAGTACTAATTATAGGTTCAAATAAAAGGGGCAGAAGAGCCATGTATAGGGAAAGCAAAACTGAGTCCAATTCTGTCACACTGGGAAGCATAAATTCCAACATAAGGCCCAATGGCAGGGCACAAAACTCCTGAGCTATCGGCCTTGCTAATAGTATCTGGATGTCTCCAGAGCCCTCAGGAGCCCCACTATTTGAGGCAATATTAACCTTGGCAATCTAGGAGATCCTGCTGAAACATGCATAAGTCTAACCTCTTGGATGACCT
The DNA here is from genome assembly GCA_026826555.1 of Tolypeutes matacus. Taxonomy (NCBI): domain Eukaryota; kingdom Metazoa; phylum Chordata; class Mammalia; order Cingulata; family Chlamyphoridae; genus Tolypeutes; species Tolypeutes matacus. Next base: position 884,715 of record JAKSZT010000285.1, on the reverse strand, counting down.
CCCAACTCACTTTGAAGTCTCTTAGCCATATAAACTCATTTGTCTTTACCCTTTCCCCCTTTTGGTCAAGGTCTGTTTCCAGTTGCATTGCCAGTTGGTGCTTGGTAGTAATCCCTCGGTGTCAGGGAGTCTCATCCCCTGGAGTCATATCTCATGTTGAGGGGAAGGTCATTCATTTATATGCTGAGTTTGGCTTAGAAAGAGGCCACATTTGAGCAACAAGGAAGCTCTCAGGAGGTAACTCTTAGGCACTCTATAATATAAGGTTAAGTTTCAACTTCAAGAGTAAATGTTCATAAGTACAGTCATCAGTATCAAAGGCCCATCAATGGTCCATCCTCCTTTACTGGTCAGTGCCCCTATACATGAGGAATTCTTGCTGTCCTATTTTAGAATGTGGCAGAGCTCCCAGGATGGGAATTCTATAGTCTTTCAGTTATTTTATAACTTTCCACCACCCATGACAGTGCTCCACAAACACTTGAACACATTCATATGCCTTATGGGTATGCCCGAGGTGAATCTCCTCCCATTTATCCCACATCACTGACACACTGCACCAATGATACTCCCACGTCACAGTTGTAACCCTTCTGTGATCCAAAACTTCTTCATTAATGAAACCAACAAAATAAACAAATAACATTTATGAAATCTAAAGCTTCTTTAAAAATTAAATTAAATTAAATTAAATTAAAAAGCACAATCATTGGGTCAAAGAAAAATTTGCAAGAGAAAAGAGTAAATATTTTGAGATGAAAATATATGAGAACAAGTATCATAACATATGATAAAGGGAAGCAGATGTGGCTCAAGCAGTTGAGTGCCCACCTCCCACATGGACAGTCCTGGTTTTGGTTCCTGGTGCCTCTTAAAGAAGACAAAACAAACAATGAGCAGATATCTAGCAAAAACAAAGAGGAGATAATGAGCAACAATATCAATAAGCAGACAATGAGCAAAAAACAAAACAAAACAAAAAAAACACCACAAGCAGATGAGAAAAATCAAATGAGCAGAGTGTGGATGTGGCTCAAAACACTTGAGTGCCTAACTCCTACATGGGAGGTCCCAGTTTTGTTTCCTGGTGCCTCCTAAAGGAAAAAAATTGAGGGTGGAGGGAAGGCCGTGGTGAGAGGGGAATTTATAAGCTTGAGTGCTTACATTGAAATAGAAGAAAGAGTTAAATCAAGATTTTACTGCACACTTTGATGATCTAGAAGAACAGAGGATTTTTCCCAAGGGAGGCAGAAGGAAGAATGAACAAAGACTAGAGAAGAAATAAATAAAATAAAAAATAAAAAACAAGATAACCAAAAACCAAAAGTTAGTTCATTCAGAAAATCAAGAAAATTGACAAACCCTTAGCTAGACTGAAAAAAGGAAGAAAAGGGAAGATGAAAATAAATAAAATCAGAAATAAGAGGGGGACAATACTACTGACTCCAAATAAACAAAAAGGATCATAAAAGGACACAATGAAAAATTTATATCAACAATGCAGTCAACCCAGATGTGAAAAGGACAAATTCCTAGGAACACATGAACAACCTACACAGAATCTAGAAGAAATAGATATTTCCAACAGACCAATTACAAGTAAAGGTATTATATCATTCATTAAAAATCTGCCAACAAGGAAAGGCCAGGGCCAGATGGCTATACAGATGAATCCTAATACCAATCTTGTTCAAAGTCTTCCAAAAAATTAAAGGAAGGGAACACTACCTAACTCTTTCTATGAGGCCAACATCACACTAATGCCAAAACCAGATAAAGATACTACAAGAAACAAAAATTAGAAATGAATTTCCCTTCAGAATATTGATGCAAAAATCCACAACAAAATACTTGCAAATTAATTCCAACAGCACATTAAAAGAATTATACAGTGTGATCAAGTGGGATTTATCCCAGGTATGCAATGGTGGTTCTACTTTTAGAGATTTATTAATGGAATATACCACATTAACAAAATGAGTGGAAAAGCCACATGCCCATTTCAATTGATGCAGACAAGGATTTGAGAAAAACCAGTATCATTTCTTGAAAAAAACCTTTGAAAAATAGGAATAAAAGGAAATTTCATCAACATGATAAAGGGCATACATGAAACACCCACAGCTAACATCTGTTTAATGGAAATCTTCCCTTATAAGACTGGGAAAAAGACAATAATGCACACTGTCACCACTATTATTCAACATTGTACTGGCCATAGAAGTTAAGCATGAAAAAAAAAAATAAAAGTCATCCAAATTAGTAAGGAAGAAATATAACTTTCACTATTTTCAGATGAAATGATCCTACATATAGAAAGTCCTGAAAAATCTACAACAAAACTACTAGAGCTAATAACTGAATTCAGCAATATGGTGGGATACCATATCAACATACAAAAATCAGTAGTGTTTCTATACACTAGTAATGAGCAATCTGAGGAGGAAATCAATGAAAAAAATTCCATTTACAGTAGCAAATAAAAATAAAATATCAAGTGATAAATTTAACTAAGGATGTAAAGGACTTGTACACAGAGAACTATAAAATTTGCTAAAAGAACTCATAAGGTTCAGTGGTGTCTTTATCTGTTTTTCTCTGTCTTCAGAGCTGTCAATCATCACCTCTGATCCCTTTGTGATCACCAAAACCAATGAAAAAAAAGCTTTACATTCAATTTAATAACTCACAGCTTTATTGAGTGATTCATGAATCAGGCAACACCTCATTAATAAGATATGAGGAAACTCCACTGAGAAGCTTAAGTATAAAATTAGCAAATGATCCAGCAATCCCACTCCAAGGTATATATACCAAAGAATTGAAAGCAACTATTTGAATAGATACTTGCACACTGATGTTCATTGGAGAAATATCCACAATTATTAAAGTATGGGAGCAATCCAAGTCCCCATACACCAATGAATGGATAAATAAGTGTGTTATATACAAACAATGGAATATTACTCACCTGTAAAAGAAATGAATTTGTGATATATGTAGCAACATGGATGAGGCTTGCAGACATCCTGTTGAGTGAAATATGCCATACACAAAAAGACATATTTTACAATATTAATGAAATAAAATAATTAGATTTTACAAATGCATAGTCTCAGGATCTAGAATATACGTTACCAGGGACCACATTGCAATAGGGAATGGGAAGTTAATGCTTAAATTGTAGACTTACAATTTGAGTTGATTGTAAATTTTTGATAAAGGATGGTAGGGGTGGTAGCATAAGAATTTGAATGTAATTTACATCTTGAATTAAGACAATAATTTGGTTATAAGGGAAAATTTCAGGTTGCATATATATTAGAATAAAATAAATCAAATAAAACATAGGACTCTACAACACAGTGAACCCTACTGTAAATAATGGACTATATTTAAGAGTATAATTATAAAAACGTTCTTTCATGAATTGTAACAAATGAATCACACTAAGATAAGGTGTTAATAATTGGGTGGTATATAGGAACTCTTTTATGTTTGATTTTTCTGTAAACTTGAAACTTCTCTTTAAAATTTCAAAAAAAAAAAAACATATCATTTGCAAATGCACATAATTTTACTTCATCCTTCCCAATATGTGTGACTTTTATTCCTTTTCACCCCCAATTGCCTTGGCCTAGAATCTCCTGTACAATGAAGAATACAATTGGTAAGAGTGGACATCCTTGTCTTCTTCTTGATCTTAAGGGGAAAGCATCCAGCCATTCAAAATTAAGTATGCCATTAAACCAGTCTTGTATCTGTGGGATAAATCCCACTTGTTCATGGCATATAGTTTTATTTATATGTTGCTGGATTTATTTTGCTATTTTATTGAGAATATATTTATCCATATTCATGAGAAATACCCATGAGTAATTTTCTTTTCCTATACTGTTTTGTTGAGTTTTTTCTTCAGGATAATACCAGCCTCATGAAATGGGTTGAGTGATATTACTTCTCCTAAATATTTTGGAAGAATTAGAAATGAACTTGTATGAGTATTCATTATTATTATTTTTTAGGTAGACTCTCCTAGGGAATCCATTTCAGTGTGTGTTATTTTTTTAGGATAATTAATTGATTGCTAAATTAATCTTTTCAAATGTTATGGATTTATTCAGATTTTTTATTTCCTGGCAACATTTTGTAATTTAAAGTTGTTCAAAGTTTTTTTCCCTCTAAATCTTTTTAGTAGTATAAAGTCAGTAGTTATGTCCCCTATTATACTTCTAATTTGAGTAATTTCAGTCTTCTCCCTTTTTCTCTCTTGGTCAATGTAGATAAAGGTTTGTCGGTTTTCTTGACTCTTTCCAATAACCAGATATTGGATTTCATTTATTTCCTGTCTTACATTTTTCATTCTCTACTACATTAATTTATACTCTAATATTTTTCATTTCCTTCCTTCTCTGCATTAGTTTAGTTTTCTCTACTTATTCTAGTGTGTAAAGGTGGAAAGGATTGGTTATTGATTTGAGAGCATTATTCTTTCTTAATATAGCTATTTATAGCTAAAAATATATCTCTAAGCCCTGATTTAGGTGCTTCCCATAAACTTTGGCTTGCTCAGCACTCAATTTCATACATCTCAATGTATTTTCTGTTTTCACTTTTGATTTCCTATTGGACCCACCAGTTATTTAGGAGTATGTTCTTTTATTTCCACATATTTGTAATTTTCTATTTTTTAAAACTGATTCTCTTTCCATTCTATTGTAGTCAGATAACATAGTTTCTTTTTTTCTATCCTGTTGAATATATTGGGGGTTTTGTTGTTGTTTGTTTGTTTGTTTATTCCCTAGCATATGGAATTTCCTGAACAGTGTTTAAGGTACATATTAGAAACATTTATATTATTATAGTTCTGTAGAGTTTTCTCTAGATATCTATTAGGTCTAGTTGTTTTAAAGTGTTCTCAAGTCTTCCATTTCTTTGTTGATCTATTTTTGAGCTGTTTTATCCATTATTGACATATAGGAACTGATGTTTTCACCTAACTTTTTTGTTTTGTTTTGGAGATGTTCTTTTTTTAAATAATTTTTTTTTTATTTTTTAAAAAGATACTTAGATTACATAAATGTTACACAAAAATTATGGGGATTCCCATAAGCCACACCTCCCACATAAATATCTTTCATTAGTGTGGCACATCACCTGCAATGGATATTCAAATCCTGGGGCTTTGTCACTAAGCATGGACCATAGTTCACAATGTAGACCACACTCTCCCAAACAGTTGTGCATTTTATATGATGATATAAAATGGCCTATATCTGTCATAGCACTGTCATTCAGGATAATTCCCAAGTCCCAAGAAAGCCCCTGTATTACAACTGCTTTTCCCTCTCCTGGTCCACAAAGCATCCACTGGCCACTGGCTCCATATTAATGTTGTAATTTCTTCCATTACTTGAATCACAATATGTCTATAAGAAAATACCAGTAAGTCCACTCTAGTCCATAGCTCTTCCCCCAATCCTGACAAGTCTGGGATGGTGATGTCCACTCCACCTCCAAGTGAGAGGGGGCTTATATCCCATGGATAGATGGATGGGATTCTCCTGCCTGCAGCTCCAGACTCTCTCCATTCCCTAGAATGCCCATTGTCCCTCATCATTTCCCCACCAGGTATCCTGGATGAGTCCATTGAGCTGTAGCATAGGAGTTGCAGCTCCACAGAGATTCTTGGCCCAGCTGGCACATGGACAGCCCAAAGACTCCATTCTCTGGAAGTACACCTACAAACTCCAGCACCACATATAGGGTTTGAATAGAAGGGACAGATGGACCATGTTTATGGAAGACATATTTGAGTCCAACTCTGTTACTCTCAGGAGCACAGATTCCAAAGTATGGCCCACTGATAAGGCACCAAACTTTGAGGCTGTCTGCCCTGACATAAGACCTAGGTGTCCCCAGAGCCCTCAGGGGCCCCTCTGTTTGGGGTGGTATCCACATTGGAAGCCTTTGAGGTCATACTGAGAAGTGTATAAGCATTCCCTCTCTGATGACCACCCAACACAATCTGAAGTCTCTTAACCATATGAACTCATTTGTTGTTTACATTTTCCCCCTTTTATTTGAGGTATTTTTCCAGTTGTATTACCAATTGGCACTTGGTAGTAATCCCTCATTGCCAGGGAGTTTGGCTTAGAGAGAGGCCACATTTGAGCAACAAAGGGGCTCTCAGAAGGCAACCCTTAGGCATCCCGTAACAATAGGCAAAGATTCAGTTTCAAGAGCAAAGACTCATAAGGCTAATCATCAATAACAACAGCCCATCAGTGGATTATCCTCCTTTGCCAGAAACTGTCCCTGCACTTGGGGGACTGTTGCTACTCCCTTGGAGAATGTGGCAGAGCTCTCCAGGATGGTAATTCAGTATTCTCTCATTTATTGAAAGAATATGTTCAGGTGAACTTCCTCCCATGCACCCCACCATCCCTGACACCACCCACGAATGATCCTCTCCTGCCCCAGTTGCAACCATTCTGTGATCCAAAGCTTCTTAAAGATGAAGCCAGTACAATAGCCAAATACAATTAATAGGAAAATGAAATAATAATGGTAAGATAAAATGTAAGAGATAAAATAGAAGAAAACAAAACAAAAAAAAAAGAGCTAAAAATAAAATTACAAGATTGGGATATTCAAAAAAAATGAGAAAAAATTAAAAAATATTTTTTTTCATTTTGCCTTTTATCACTGCAATGTTGGTGTCCAGCCTGTACCATGCCACCTTCTCCCTCTCACTTCTCAGTGTCTCACTATTTTTCATTTAATTTTCAAAGAAGTTTTAGGTCACAGGAAAATCACACACAGAATACTAGAGACTCTCATATACCCAACCTCCTCCCCCTTTCCTCACCCCATATTAAAATATTTTTGTATGTGAATGGTAGCATTGTTATAACTGATCTACAGATAGTGAAACATAACTACTAAATATTGTTAATGGTTTACAGTATGGTTTACATTTTGGACCATACACTTTTATAATTTTTTTTTAAATTTATTTTTATTGTGGGTAAAAATCAAAATTCTCACAATACATACAAACATTTGCAAAATGATATATAAATATATATGCATATATGTGTATTTGCTTACAAAAATGTTATTTATATATATATATATATATACATATATTTTAAGAGGTGCTTAGATTACCCAAAATATTACACGGAACCCACTGGGATTCCCATGTTGCCTACCTCCCACACCTCCCACCACATCCCACACAAACATCTCCCACAAGTGTGGCCCACCACCCTCAATGAACTTACACATCCTGGAGCCTTGCCACCAACCGTAGACCACAGTTCACACTGTAGACCACACTCTCTCCCACTCAGTTCTGAGTGGTGTGTGCTGATTTAAAATGGCCTACATCCATTGCCACAACAGTACTCAGGGCAACCTCCAACTCCCAAAGAAGCCCCTGTATTTCATGGACTAGAGTGGACTTAATGGTATAAATTTTGATATTTACCATATTCTGCCTCCATCACTGTAAGGTAATTAAAAAGATTTCCACTGACTATTGTATACCCCTGTTAATCTATTTTGTTCCTCCCTCCCCATATCCCCTGGGCCCACAATGGCCCTCTGGCTTGACTCATTGGATGACAAGAGGTCTTGAAACACTAGTTTGCCCTCCCACATTAGGAATCACCTTTGGGCATAAGAGATGGCCACCTGTCTATTTCTGAGCAAATTGGTCCTCCCAAAGATGGGGGTCCATAACCTTCGAGCTCATTGTGTGGGTCTCCACCCACTGATACAACAAATAATAACAGGATGAACACACGCACTGCCAAGAAGCCTGCTCCAGATGTGCCCTGCCCCCAAAACCCCCCAAACAACACCCTAAACCAGTGACACTTCCTTGTCATATTGACATAACAGCACTCCCACCTCTGTACTTTCAACCTCATACCCACAAATTCCAAGTGTTCACCTGGTCCCTCTCCCATCTCTACCCCCAGTATCTGGGATATTCTAACACAACCTTCCCAATATACCCACATGTCAATCCTGCACCACCAAACCCAATAATATGACTAACCACCTGTCCTATCCCTTGAATAGGCAATTACACTCTATCATTTTACCATAGATTATGTCCATATGGGTGATGGCTCACAACTTTCTCTTCTCTTTCTCTTTCTTGTAAGCCTATCTTATAGACAATAGTTTTCACAGACTGCTCAATTTCCTTAATTCATAAATGAGGTCATGTACTGTTCATCCTTCAATGCCTGGCTTGCTTCACTCAACATAAGGTCTTCAAAATTCATCCATCTTATCCCACATGTTAGCACTTTATTCCTTATTACAGCTGAATAATATACCATTTTATGTTTGTTCCACATTTTGTTTATCCATTCATCTGTTTATGGGCACCTGGGTTGATTCTAACTTTTAGCAATAGTGAACAATGCCGCTATGAACATTGGTGTGCATTTATCTGTCCATGTCTTTGCTTTCAATTCTTCTGAGTATATACCCAGAAGTGGAATCACAGAAGATCTATAGTTATTTTTTTTTTTTGAGGAACTGCCAAACTGTCCTTCACAGTGGCTGGACCATTCCACAATCCCACCAGCAGTGGATTAGGGTTCCCATTCCTCCACATCCTCTCCAACACTTATAGTCTGCTGTTTTTTTTTAATAGCCACCATTCTAAGGGGTGTAAGATGGTATCAAATTGTAGTTTTGATTTGCATTTCCCTAACAGCTAGCGATGTACATTTTTTCATGTGCTTTTTATTCATTTGTATGTCTTCCTTGGAGAAGTGTCTTTTCAGATCATTTGCCCATTTTTTAAAATGGGTTGTTTGTCTTTTTATTTTTGAGGTGTAGGATTTCTTTATATATGCAGGATATTAGGCTCCTGTCAGATATATGGTTGCCAAATAATTTCTCCAATTGGTTAGGCTGCCTTTTTATTAACGTCCTATGAGGTGCAAAAGGTTTTAATTTTGAGGAGATCCCAGTTTTCTATTTTTTTCTGTTCCTGCTTGTGCTTTGGGTGTGAAGTTCATGAAACCATTTCCTATTACAAGGTCCTGTAGATGCTTCCCTTCATTATTTTCCAAAGTGTTTATGGTCTTGTCTCTTATATTTAGATCTTTGATCCATCTTGAGTTGATTTTTCTATAAGGTGTGAGATGATGTTCCTCTTCTCTCCCAACTGAGTGGGCTTGGTGGCTTTGTTGAATATCAGGTGACTGTATATGCGAGGATTTATATCAGAACTCTCAATTCAGTTCCATTGGTCAGTATGTCTATCCTTGTGCCAATGCCATGTGGTTTTGACCACTGTAGCTTTGTAGTATGGTTTAAAGTAAGCATAATACCTCCAACTTCATTTTTCTTTTTCATATATCTGATCGGGGGCTCTTACCCTTCCAAATAATTTTTGTAGTTAGTTTTTCCAATTCCATAAAAAATACAGTGTTGATATTTATTGGGATTGCATTAAATCTGTAGATTAGTATGGGTAACATAGACATCTTGATGATGTTTAGTCTTCCTACCCATGAATAGGGAATATTCTTCCATTTCTTTAAGACTTATTTGATTTCCTTTAACAGTGTTATGCAATTTTTCTGTATATAAGTCCCTTACATCTTTAGTTAAATTTATTCCTAGGTATTTGATTCTTTTAGTTGCTATTGTAAATGGTATTTTTTTTCTTGATTTCCTCCTCAGATTTCCCATTATTGGTGGACAGAAATACTCTTAATTTTTGAGCATTGATCTTATAGTCTGTGACATTACTGAACTCCTTTATAAGTTCTAGAATCTTTGTTGTATATTTCTCAGGACTTTCTACATATAGTTTCATGTTGTCCGCAAATGATCAAATTTTTACTTCTTCTTTTCCAATCTGGATGCATTTTATATCCTTTTTTTTTTTTTTTGCCTCAGTGCTCGAGCAAGTACTTCTAAGACAATGTTAAATAGGAGTGGTGATAGTGGCATCCTTGTCTTGTTCCTGATCTCAGATTTCACCAGTGAAGATGATGTTAGCTTTAAGTTTTTCATATATACCCATTATCATGTTCAGAAAGTTTCCTTCTTTTCCTGTTTTTTGCAGTGTTTTTATCAGGAAAGGGTGATGTGTTTTGTCAAATGCTTTTTCTACAAGTATAGTGATGATCATGTGATTTTTTTTTCTTTTAATCTGTTTATGTAATGTATTACTTTGATTGATTTTCTCATGTTGAACCATCTTTGCATATGCAGGATGAAACCCACTTGGTCATGGTGTATAATTCTTTTGACATGTTGCTAAATGTGATTAGCAAGTATTTTGTTGAGGATTTTAGCATCTAAATTCATTAGAGAAATTGGTCTTTAATTTTTCTTTCTTCTATTATCTTTGTTTGGCTTTGGGATTAGGGTGATGTTGGCATCATAGAATGAATTAGGCAATTTTTCTTCTACTTCTATTTTTTTGAAGAGCTTTAACAGGATTGGTGTTAGCTGTTTCCAGAATGTTTGGTAGAATTCAACTGTGAGGCCATTGGGAGGTTTTTGATGACTGAGTCCATCTCTTGTAATTGGGCTGTTGAGTTCATCAATTTCTTCTTTCATCAATGTAGGCTGTTTGTGAGTTTCTAGGAACTTGTCCAATTCCTCTAAATTATTCTTGTTGGCATATAATTTTTCAAAGTATCCTTTTATGATACTCTTTATTTCTGTGCAGTCAGTAATGATATCCCCTTCCTCATTCTTTATTTTCTGTATTTGCTTCTGCTCTCTCTTTTTCTTTGTGAGTCTGGCTAAAGGTTTGTCAATTTTATTGATCTTCTCCAAAAACCAGCTTTTTTAAAAATTTGTTCTAGTGCTTTCTTATTTTCTATTTCATTTAGTTTTGCTCTAATCTTTGTTATTTCCTTCTTTCTACTTTCTTTGTGGTTTGTTTGTTGCTGTTTTTCCAATTCCTCCAGGTGTGCAATTAGGTCTTTAATTTTAGCTCTTTCTTCTTTTTTAATATATGAATTTATGGCTATTAATTTCCCTCTCAATAGAACTTTGGCTGCATCCCACAGATTTTGATATGTTGTGTTGTCATTTTCATTCATTTCAAGGTAGTTACTCTTTTCTTTTGAGATTTCCTCCTTGACCCACTGTTTGTCTAAGAGTGTGTTGTTTAACTTACATATCTTTATGCCTAATCTGGTTCTCTGGCCCTTACTGATTTTCAATTTCATTCCATTGATGTCAGAGGAATTATTTTGTATAAACTTAATCTTTCTGAATTATTTGAGAGTTGTTCTGTGGCCTATCTTGGAGTATGATCCATATGCACTTGAGAAGAATGTATAGCCCCCTCTATTTGGGTGTAGCATTCTGTATATGTCTATTAGGTCTAGGTCCTTTAATGTATTATTGAGAGTCTTTGTTTCTTTATTGATTTGCTGTCTAGATGTTCTGTCTAATGGTGATAAGGGTGTATTAAAGGCCCCCACTCTAATTGTAGTGACATTTATTTCTCCACTTAGTTTTTCCAATGTATGCCTCATGTATTTTGATACACCCTGATTAGGTCCATAAATGTTTATGATTGTTCTCTCTTCTTGAAAGATTATCTCTTTTACTAATATATAGTGACCATCTCTGTCTCTTGCAATAGTTTTGCATTTAAAGTCTATTTTTTCCCAATATTCAGATAGCTACTCCTGCCTTTTTGGTTATAGTTTGGTTGTAAAATTATTTTCCAGCCATTCACTTTCAGCCTCCTTGAATCCCTGGGTCTAAGGTGGGTTTCTTGTAAACAGCATATAGATGGATCATATTTTCTTATCCATTCTGCTAATCTGTGTCTCTTGACTCATGAGTTTAATCCATTAACATTCAGTGTTATTACTCTCAAGGAACTTCTTACATCTGCCATATTTTCTTAGGGTTTATGTATATTATATATTGTTTTTATTACTCTTTTTGTATTTTTAGTTGTTCTTACATGCTTCTCCAACTCTTTCTCTCCTTTTTTTTCTTTCAACCTGTAGAACTTCCTTTAGTATTTCTTGAAGTGCAAGTTTCTTATTGGCATACTCTCTTATCTGTGAATATTTTGAACTCTCCATAATTTTTGAATGCCAGCTTTTTTTTTTTTTTGCTGGGAGGTCCTGGGGATCGAACCCAGGCCACTCCATATGGGAGATAAATGCCCAACCATTTGAGCCACATCTGTCACCCTGAAAGCCAGTTTTGCTGAATGGAGAATTCATGGCTGAAAGTCTTTTTCTTTTACTACCTTGACTATGTCATACCACTGTCTTCTTGCCTCCATAGTTTAAGATGAGAAATTAACACTTAATCTTATTGTGCTTCCCTTATATGTGACGATTCTCTTTTCTCTTGCGGACTTGAGTATTTTCTTTTTGTCTTGAGCTTTGGACATTTTGAGAAGTACATGTCTTGGAGTAGGCCTGTTAGGATTTATACTGTTTGGGGTGTGTTGTGCTTCCTAGACATGTACATCCATCTCCCTCAGAAGGGTTGGGAATTTTTCAGCCATTATTTTCTGCAACACTCCTTCTGTTCCCTTTCCCTTCTCTTCTCCTTCTGGAATACTTACAATGCATATGTTCGTGCTTTTTGCGTTGTCGGTTAAATCCCTAAGTCTCTGCTGGATTTTCTCTATCTTTTTATCTATCTGCTCTATTATTTGTTTGGTTTCAGATGTACTGTCTTCCACATCACTAATTCTTCCTTCTGCCTGTTCAAATCTGCTCTTATGTGACTCCAATGTCTTTTTGATTTCTTGGATTGTGCCATTGATCATCATCATATCTGTTATCTTTTTATGTATATTTACAATTTCTTCAGTTTTTTCTCCCAGTGTTTTCCTAACATCCTTAATCTCTTTATTCCCTTCATTAAGTTGTTCCTTGATATTTGTTTGGACAGCTTTGATTAGTTGTTTGATGTTCTGTGTCTTTTCCTGGTTTGTAGTTTGTGAATTGGACTGCTCCATGTCTTCCTGTTTCTCAGTATGGATTGTAAGTTTTTCTTGCCCTCTGGTCATCATTTTATCTGGATGGATTTATTCAGTTGATCAGCTTCTCTCTCTGCTCTAGAGTTTTATTTAGCTGGTGGTTCTGTGTGTGTGCTAAGTTTTCTCTTTGATATTTTGTTCTTCTTGTTCTATTTCCTTGCTTTTTTCTATGTTCCTTTGAAGGGAAAAGATTAGGGCCAGAAGAATTGAAAGAGGTAAGAAAGGAAAAGGACTAATAGTAATATTGATAAAAGTTAGAAGAGAGGCCATATCAGACTTAGTAAAATGAATATTTAACTCATGTAGGCAGTGTAGATTAATAGGGTAAAAAAGTGGAGAACCTACAATGGAAAGGGAAACCAAATAGAGGAAAATACATAGAATGATTTAAAAGGTCAGAATGTTTAGGAGAGAAAGAGTAAAGAAAGGGCTGAAAGGAAAAAGTTAATAAAATTTTTTTAAAAAGAAAAGAAAACAGAATGGACAAGATAGGAATCAACATCTGTGAAGTAGAGGACTAATGAAAAAAGATGGAATGTAAGAACCACAACAGAAAGCAGAAGGTAGAAAGATGAAGGAACAAACATAGATAGCATTGCTAGACAATATCAATATACACCAATAATGGGAAATCAAAGAAGAAGAATCACAGCAAAAAAGAAACAAGCTAGCATCATGATTTTATCTTGAGCAATTGACCTCGCTGTCCAGCTCCCTCCAGATCAATGTCCCTAAGGTTGTTACTCTATGGTCCCCAATCAACCATCCTCTGGGAGAGAGATGGTGAGTGCCCACCCCAACCAACGCCATCTTGCCAGGCTCTCACCTAATATTTTTGAATTGCCTATTTCTCCCTTAATTTCAGTAATTTTTTTCCTGTTTTTTTTTTTTGTTGTTGTTTTCTTTTGTAAGGTGCATATATGATTATATTTGTTATATCCTCCTGAAGAATCTATATATTTTCATCATTATAAAATATCCATCCTTTTCAAAAGTAACTTTTTATTTTAAATTCTATTTTTGTTATTTTTGTATAGCCACTCCAGTTTTCCTGGCATTGTTGTTTGCATTATATATTTATTTCCATTCTTTTACTTTCAAACTATTTGTATTTTTTATTCTAAATTGGATCTTATGAAGACACTGTATAGTTGGATCTTTTAAATCTAGTCTGATAATCTCTGCCTTTGATTTGGATTGCTTAATGTATTCACATTTAATCTTATTTTGATAAATTTGATTTTTACTTTCCATTTTACTACTTGTATTCTATATTTCATTTTTTTTTACTCTAGTCTTCTTTTTTCCTTCCTTTTGTATTAAAAGAATATTTTTAATGAATAATTCATATCTCTATAATTATCTGTTTATTTTTTGTTTAGTGTTTCCTCTGAGGCTTAATAAGTACATCATAATTTAAAGGAATAAATTTCAGAATTATACTTGGCTAATTCTTGTGATAAATCAAAACCATACATCCACACTTTTTATCTGCAACCAGCAAAATTATTTAATACTTCCAAGACTTGGAATTTAATTTTTCTTTTAATATTTTAATAAGAGAAATTGTGGGGTTTACAAAATAATTATGCATAAACTAAGGTTTCCCATACAGCACATCACCAGTAATCCAATGCATTGGTGTGGAATACTTGTTATCATTTATGGCAGAATTTTTAAAATAATCATACCATATTTAATAGTAGTTACCTTTGATAAAATAGGATTATTAAAGTCATACCATTATCTAGTATGCATGATTTTAGAAGATGTATTTTCCCATACTTCACCTTATTATCATGACCGTGTATTAGCATTATACATTTGTTATAATTCATGAAAGAACATTCTTGTACTTGTGTTATTACCAATAGTCTATCATCTACGTTAGGTATCACTGTGTTGTACAGTCTTATGCATTAGCTTTTAATTTGTATTCTAGTAATATATACATCCTAAAATTTCCCTTTTAACCATGTTCACCTCTATAGTTCACTCACAATAAAGTGCTGCCATCACCACCATCCATTTCCAAATGTCTACCACCAACCTAAATAGAAATTCTCTGTAAGTTAAGCATCAACTTTCCCTTTAAAACCCAACCTATCTCCTAGTAATTTATGCTATATATTCTAACTGTAAGAGTTTGCTTATTAAAATTACTTCATATCTCTGAGATCATACAATATTTACCAGTTTGGATCTGGCTTATTTCACTCAACATATTGTCCTCAAGGTTGATCCATGTTGTTGCATGCATCAGGACTTCATTCTTTTTATGGTTGAATAATATTCCATATGTGTATACCACCATTTTTTTATCCATTTATCAGTTGATGGACATGTGTGTTGCTTCCATCTTTTGGCAATTGTGAATAATACTGCTACCATCATTGGTGTGCAAATATCTGTTTCAGTTGCTGTTTTCAATTCTTATGGGTACCTATTATTGAGATTGCTGAGTCATATAGTAATTCTATATTTAGCTTCTCGAGGAACTGCCAAAATTTCTTCCATGGTAGATGCACCGTTTTACATTCCCACCAACAATGAATGAGTGTTCTTATTTCTGCAACTCTCTGACACTTGTAAATGTATTTTTTTAATAGTGACCATTCTACTGAGTATGAAATAATAGTTCTTTGTTGTTTTGATTTGAATTTCCCCAAAAGCTACTGAGGTTCGGCATCTTTTCATGTGCTTTATAGTTATTTATATTTTCCTTTGAAAAATGTCTTCACGTCTTTTGCTCATTTTTTCAGGTGGATTGTTTTTCTTTTATTGTTGAGTTGTAGGATTTCTTTATATAGTCTGGATATTAAATCCTTATTGGATGTGTGATTTCCATAGAAAAAATATTTTCTCCTATTGTACGTTTTTCACTTAGGTGAAAATATATTTTCTCCCATTGTAATTTTTTTCACTTATGTCTAGATACTAAAACTCTTATTGGATGTATGGTTTTCATAGAAAATATATTTTCTCCCATTGTGCTTTTTTCACTTATATGGCAAAGCTTTTTGATGCAGATAAGTTTTTAATTTTGAGGATTCTCATTTATTATTTTTTCTTGAATTCCTTGTTCTTTGGGTGAAAAGTGTAAAAAATCATAACTTAACACAAGGTCTTGAAAATGCTTCCTTACATTTTCTTCTAAGAGTTTTATAGTCCAAATTCTTATATTTAGTCCCTTGATCCAATTTGAGCTAATTTTTATATATGATATGAGATAAGGGTATTCTTTCATTCATCTGCATATGGATATCCAGTTCTCCCAACACCATTTGTTGAAGATATTATTCTTTCCCAGTTGAGTGGGTTTTGCAGCCTTGTCAAAAATTAATTTGCCTTATTCGTGAGTGTCTATTTATGATATCTCAATTTGATTGCATTAGACAATATATCTATCCTTATGAAAGAACTATGCTGTTTTTACCACTGTAGTTTTATAATATGCTTTAAAGACAGGAAATGAGTCCTCCAACTTCATTCTTTTTTTGATGGTGCTCCAATTGAAGAACATGGGCTTTCCTTCCATTTATTTAGGTCTTCTATAACTTCTATATTTTTTTCACTCTATTGATTTTTCCTTAGGCAATAGAATTACTAAATACAAAGAGAACTTCAAAAATGACATTTCAATATAATTTTCCAAAATGGTTATATTCTTACTATGTCACAAGTATTCTGTGACTATTTTAGATCACATTCTTGCTAGCTTTTGATTATTATTAAATACCAGTTTTGAATCATTTGATAAGTAAAATCAAATATTTTATTTTTTTTAATTTTATATTTATTTTCTTTACAATTTATATCTCTTCTTGTGTGAATTCTGTTTGTGTAATCTGACCATTTAACTAATGAAGTAAGTGTTTTATACACTTAAATATGGATAGTAAAACTATGCCACTGAAACCTCCCAGAACCCATTAGCTTTTCTTTAACTCCTCCTTTTGATCTTCTTCCAACAGGACCACCCAAAACCCATTAGTAGCAGCTTCTCTTACTTTGTTTTGAAGGCCTATATAACAAAACAATGTGCAAAAACCCAGCCTAGTATCCTTAGATGAACTTCTAGATTCCAGATGTTAAAATCATCTCCCTTGGAACTAAAATTGATTGAATTAAGATAGGATGAAATAAACAGATATCCAAGATGGTGAAGTAAGGAATGGCATGCTGCAATTCTCCTCCAGAAACTGTGGTAAAGATATAGAATAAGTGAAACCATGTGTCAAAAAGGACACTTAACACAAAAATAAAATAAAATAAAATGCTAAACTATAAAGAGAAGCTAATCAAATGAATAAGTGCATCAAGATAAACAGATGCTTAGACACCAGCAAAAAATTACAAGCTATACTAAGAAACAGGAAGACCTGGACCAGTCTAATGAACAAACTAAAAAACAGGAGGATTTACAGAATGTGGAATATCTAATCAAGATGCACAGACAAATATCATGAGTCCACTTAATAAAGCAAAGGATGAGGTAAATGATATTAAGAAGTCACTGGGGAAACATACAAAAGAGATTGCAAACATATATAAAATGATGACAGGTCAGATTGTGATGAAAGGCACAATGCAAGGAATTAAAACTTCTTTGGAAGCACATAACAGATTTAAACAGGCAGAAAGAAATTTGTGACATCAAAGATAAGACATCTGAAATCACACCGATAGTAGAATGATAAAAAGATATTTTAAAAATTCAACAGGGATTCATGGAAATGAATGACAAGAAATTCACAAACCTATGCATTATAGGCATCCCAGAAGGCGAAGAGCAGGGGAAGGAGGCAGAAGGAGTGTTGGAGGAAATAATGACTGAAAATTTCCCAACACTTTTGAGGGACATGGATGTACATGTCCAGGAAGCATAGCACACTACAGTGTACATTTTAACAAGCCTACCCCATGACACATACTTATCAAATTGTCAAATGCTCAAGACAAAGAGAGAATTCTGAAAGAAGTAAGAGAAAAGAAATCCATCACATATAAGGGAAGCTCAATAAAATTAAGTGTTGATTTCTCATCTGAAACCATGGAGCTAAGGAGACAGTGGTAAAGCATAGTTAAGTGCTAAAAGAAAAAACTGCCAGCCAATAATTCTTTATCTGGCAAAGTTGGCATTCCAAAATGAGGAAGAGTTCCTATGCCAAAGAAGGCATCTGAGTAAGGAGTTCCAAGAGTCAGCTCTTCCTACAGTGTAGTTAATAATCACCCAGAGTTACCTAAAGCACCTCTTTGGGGGGCTCAGGAGACCAGGAGAACATGGAAGAATGGAAGGAGGAGAATGCCCTTCTGCAGTTAAGTTGCATAAGTAGAGCATTCCACGCTGGTGGAAGCTGGCACTCATTCTCCACTGGTGGTGGAAACCATCCCAAGAGCTATTCTGTGGCTGGAATTGGAGCTCCATTTCATAAAAATGGGGGGGGGGGGATGGTTGGCCACTGACTTCAGCTACTTATTAGTAAATTCACCTAGCTAAAGTACAATCCTAAGAACAGATAAGTTTGACCACGGCCAAGATGGAAAGAGGCTGGTACCTGCAATTTTAACCCTGCCTCCAGCATGAGGGGAAATGGGGCTGATTGAAAATCACAGTGATGGTAGGGACTGGCTTCTTTCCACACAGATCATATTGCAGCCATAGTCTAAGCCACAGCCCCACCTCTGGCAAGAAGAAAGCTGTGGTGAACTGCACTGGCCTCTCTGTGTAACTGCAGGCACTTTGGGCCAACACAGACTAAGTAGTCAGACACCTGGAGCTCCATCCCTGCAACCTAATACGTTAGGAGAGGAGCTGTTTCCTTGGCCTCTCTTAACAACTTCAGGTGCTTTAGGTCCACAGAGACTGATTTTTTTTTTTTTGCATGCTTTACATTCCGTCTCCACCTCTCCTCCACCATAGGATAGGAGGTGCCTGGTGTTTCTTCAGCCTCTCTAGGCAACTACAGGAGCTTTTAGCCCACACAGAGTGGATACTCAGACAAATGTGGCCCTATCCCTGCCCCTAAATTTGATAGAATGGGAGCTGTGATTCTTCAGCTTCTCCAGATAAATGCAGGAGATTTCAGCCCACATGAACTGGTTTGTTGATTACCTTTGAGTTCATCTCCACCCCTGCCCCCCCATAGGATAAAAGAGGCTTGGTCTTTCCTCAGACTCTCAGAACTGCAGGTGCTTTTGGCCTGCAAGAACATGATTGTTGGGGGTCGGTGGCTCCACATCCACACCTGATAGGACAACAGGGGAGCAGAGTTTCCCCAGCCTCTCTGGGTAATTCCAGGTGCCTTTGACCCACACAAACTGAACAGTCAAACACCTGTAGCTCCATTGCTATCCCCAAGTAGGAAAGGAGCTTTGTTTCCTCAGCCTTTCCAGGGAAAGGCAAGCACTGTCAGCATGCACAGACTGAACTGTTGGGTGCCTGTGGACCTACAGCAGCCCCAATAGGATAAGAGGGGTCTGCTGTTTCTTCAGCTTCTCTGGGGAACTGCAGGCAATTTTGGCCAATACAGACTGGATATTTGGACACCTGTAGCTCCATCCAACTCCCCAGGAGGATAGGAAGGGAGTTGTGTTTCCTCAGCCTCTCTGGGCAACCACAGGTGCTTTCAGGTTTCAGGAACTGGTTTGTTTAATGCCTTTGATTCCATCTCTACCCTCACCATCACCCCCATAAGATAGGAAGAGGCTGGTGCTTCCTCAGACTCTCAGAGCAACTGCATGTACTTTTGGCCTGAATGAACTGTACTGTTGGATTCCTGTGGTTCCATTCCCACCCAAGTAAGAAAACAAAGGAATGGAGTTTCTCCAGCCTCTTTTGTGTAACTGCAGGTGCTTTTGGCCCACACAGACTGAATAGTCACAATATAGCTCCATCCCTACTCCTAAGGGGGATAGGAAGGGAACTGTGTTCCTTAGCCTCTCTGGACAATGGAATCAACTTTTGGTCTGCATGAACCTGACTGATAGGTACCTGTAGATCCAATTCTACCCCCAAATAGGATAGGAGGGGGCTGATCCTTCCTTAGCCTTTTCAGGCAACAGCAGGCAATTTCAGCCTTCATGGACTGAACTGTTTGGCACTGGTAGATCCACCTCCACCCTCCAATAAGATAGGAGAAGGCTAGAGTTTCCTCAGCCTCTCTGGGTAATGGCAGGTACTTTTGGGCCTGCATGGACTGGACTGTTGGGTGCCTGTGGATCCACCCCATTCACTGAAAGGATAGGAAGAGGCTGGTGTTTCCTCAGCCTCTCCAGGCAATGACAAGCACTTTTTTCTTTCATTTCTTTTTTTTTTTTTTTTTTTTTTTAGGTAACAGGGACTAAGTTTTGAACCTGGAATCTCATATGTGGGAAGCCATCATTCATCCACAAAGCCACATTGGCTCCCCTTGCTGGTTTTTTTTTTTTTTCTCATTTCTTTTGTTTGTTGTTTAGGAAAGACTGGGAACTGACTCCAGGACCTCAAATGTGGAAAACAGGCACCTAACCACTTGAGCCACATCAGCTTCCTATGACAGGCACTTTGGGCCTACATGGACTGAGTTTTTGGGTGCCTGTGGTTCTATTCCCACTCCCTAAAGGGCAGAAGGGACAGTACTCCCTCAGCCTTTCAAGGCAGCAGCAGGCATATTCAGCCAACATGGAATAGATTGTTGTACACTCCAGAGTGTCTATCCCCTACCCAGGCAGGGGAAGAGGGGGTTTGTACTATATCAGTCTACATAGGTGTATTAGTCAGCCAAAGGGGTGCTAATGTGAAATACCAAAACTGGGTTGGTCTTTATAAAGGGTATTTATTTGGGGTAGAAGTCCACAAATACCAGGCCATAAAGCATTAAGTTTATTCTCTCACCACAGTCTATTGCCATGTGTTAGAGCAAGACAGCTCCTGGCATTTGCCAGGGTTCAGTCTTCTGGGGCTCCTCTCTTCCCGGGGCTGTGTTTCTCTCTGGGCTTAGCTCCTGTTTCCTCCACAAGGTCAGCTGTAGATGATCAGGTGAACGGCTTGCTTCTCTTCTCCTGGGGCCTTCTTTCCAACATCAAAATTTCTTCTCAAAAGACTGCCTCTCAAAAGACTGCTTCAACTGTCATTGGCCTTGCCTTTTATATTCGATTCCCCACCCACCAAGGGGTGGGGCTCAATGCCCTAATCCTAACCTAATCATGCCCAGATTAACAGATCAGTTTACAAGCATGATTCAATTATATTTTTGGAATTCATAATTACATCAAACTGCCACAATAGGCAACTGCTGTCATTTTGGACCTTCATGGAATAGATGGTTGCCCACACTTGCAGATCCATCCTCACCCCAGGCAGAGGAGAAAGGGGCTTGAAGCTTCATCAGTCTCTCTGGGCAACTGCAGATGGTCTTGGACTGAATGACTTGCTGCAGCTATGTCCTTACCCCTGGCAAAGGAGAAAGGAGGGAGAAGTTTCATCAGTCCCTGGGGCAATTCAAGCATTCTCAGTCCACAGAGCTTACATTACCAATACATCCTCAGGTCCTACTACACAACTAGCAAGGGAAAAAGGGTAAAAGATCCCTAAACTAAAAAGAGAAACTATACAAAGCATAACTAAATCTTATAAGCCAGATGCCAAGACACAAACAAAAAATTACAATCATTACCAAGAAATAATAAGACATGGCCTAGTCAAAGGAACAAGCTAAAAAGAAGGAAGAGATTCAGAACATCAAACAACTAATCAAAGCTGTCCAAACAAATATCATGGATCAATTTACTGAAGTGAAGTAAGAGATTAAGGATATTAAGAAGACACTGAGAGAACATACTGAAGAAATTATAAACCTATATAAAAAGAAAATGGGAGAGAGGCAAGATGGCATCAGTTTAGGAGGGCACTTGCTGACTAGCTCTCTGAGGATGGCCAATTGTGGACAGGGTCTTGCCTGGGGGTCTGTGCTGTGGGCGCATGGAGTGAGAAGCTTGGGACATCTATCTGCATGCAGATCGATGGCATGGACTGATCAGTAGAGATTCATGAGTTTTAAACCTGCCTGTGCTGGTTAACACAGATGGCTGAACATCACCATCAGGGAAAAAGGCTGGTTTGAGCCATGACTCCCACACCCATGACTCCCACTCTCAGTGCGAAGGAGCATTTTCCAAGAGTGGGAGGGTTCTGACAGAAGGTGGAGAGGGTTTTCTCTTCAGTGGATTTGGCTACCTGGACCCCTTCATAGCTTTGGGAAGCAGATAAGCCAGGTTGAAGCAGTGCCAGGCTGAGGGGAGAGGTTACACTGAGGCTTGGCTCCAGAGCAGGTGGAGTCAGCCAATTTTATCACTCTGCACTGACAAGCATCAGAGCTTCAGCTCCCCTGCAGAGGCCAGGAAGTGGGAAGTGCTTGATTCGTTTCCACGAGCCTATTTAGGGTCCCCTCAGTGAAGAGGGTGGTCTAGAAGAGGACTTCTTTTGGGTCCTTATTTCACACACACAAAAAAAGACAGTCAGTTTAAAAAATGAATTCTTCTTTTTAATTTAGTTTAATAGCTAAAATCTGCCTCAAAACCTGCAGATAGAACCCTGCAGGGAAATTGGTTGATAAACACAAGCAGGCTGAGAAGTTCCACAAGGACCCTAGAAGGAACACTCTTCCTCCTTAGCTTTGTTTGATTGCTTACTTGTATGGTTGTTTGGTTTTTCTCTGTTTATTTGTTGTCTCTTGCTTTTTTTTCCTCTTTCCTCACTCCGATTCTTTTTTATTTTTTTTATTTTTTTTATTTTTAATTAGGTGCTGCTAGCTTGTCTCTTATTTAATGTACTTCTTCTTCAGTGATTTCCCATTCTCTGACTATATTGATTTTTGCCTCCCTAACTGTCTATTTCCCTTCCTTCATCTTTCTGCCTTCTGTTGTAGTTCTTACACACCATGTTTCTTCATTATACCACAACATAAGGGTATCAATTTCTATTCTATCTATTCTGTTTTCTTCTTTTTTAAATTAATATTAACTTTTTACTTTCAGCCCTTTCTTCACTCTTTCTTTCCCGCTTCATAATTCTAGCCTTCTAAATCATTATATATATATATATTCCTTTATTGGTTTCCCAGTCCATTTTAAGTACCCCACCTTTTTCCTATTACTCTACACTGCATACATGAGTTAAATATTCTTTTCACTAAGTCTTATGTGGCACCTCTTCTAACTTTTATCAATATTACCATTATCCTTCTTCCTTTCTCACATCTTTCAATTCCTCTGGCCCTAATCTTTTACCTTCAAGGGAACATAGAAAGAGGCAAGGAAATAAAATAGGAAGAAAAAGTGTCAAAGAGAAAACTTAACACACACACAGAACCACCAGCTAAATAAAATTCTAGAGCACAGAGAGAAGCTAATCAACTGAATAAACCCATCCAGATAAAATGATGAATACAGGGCAACAAAAATTTACAAACCACACTGAGAAACTGGAAGACATGGACCAGTCAAATGAACAAACTAAAAACCAGGAACAGATGCAGAACTTTGAACACCTAATCAAAGCTTTCTAAACAAAGATCATGAACCAACTTAATGAAGTGAAGGAAGAGATTGAGGATATAAAGAGAACACTGGGAGAACATACTGAAGAAATTGTAAACATACACAAATGATAATGAATATCATGGTGATCAAAGGCACAATCCAAGAAATCAAAATGATGTTGGAGTCACATAACAGCAGATTTGAACAGGCAGAAGAAAGAATTAATGATGTGGAAGACAATACATCTGAAATCAAACAGATAGTAGAACAGATAGATAAAAAGGTGGAAAAAAATCCAGCAGGGACTCAGGGATTTAACTAATAACACAAAACACGCAAATATACACATTATGGGCATCCCAGAAGGAGAAGAGAAGGTAAAGGGAACAGAAGGAGTGTTGAAGGAAATAAGAGTTGAAAAATTCCCAACCCTATTGAGAGAGATGGATGTGTAGATCCAGGAAGCACAGCGTCCCACTGTCCCAGCCCACGGGACGTTGTCCCTCCTATGAGGGAAGAATGGTATGGGACAAGAGACACGAAGAATGACAGCAAGACAGGATTCTGATCAAGCTGCAAAAGTTTATTGAAAAGGCAGGGTATATATACTCTAAAGGAAGAGGGGGTGGCTAATAAGGACGGATGGTGGTTTAGGATTGGTGGATGCTGTTGCTAAGGTAGGTGGCGGCTGCGGAGGTTAGTGCTTTTGGTGCGAACTACGGCTTTTGGTGCGAACTATTCTTTTTGGCGCGAACTACCGAAGAAGAAGGCTAATTATAGCTTAAGCTGTTGTTTCAACCCTGGCGGCCATGTTGCATGTTACCAGCATCGCTGAAGGTGAATAGACATGCCACCTTTGTTGTCCCCAACACCCACAAACAGTCTAAATCCCAACAAACCAACTCCAAGACATATATTTGTCAAAATGTCCAATGCTGAAAACAAAGAGAAAATACTCAAAGCAGCAAGAAAAATGAGAACCATCACATACAAGAGAAGCACACTAAGATTAAGTGCTGATCTCTTATCTGAAACCATGGAGGCAAGAAGGCAGTGGTATGCCATAGTCAAGGTAGTCAAAGAAGAAAACCTCCAGACATGAATTCCATATCCGGCAAAGCTGATATTCAGAAATGATTGAGAGCTCAAAATAGTCACAGATAAACAGAAATTAAGAGGGTATGTCAATAAGAAACCTGCACTTCAAGAAATATTAAAGGAAGTTCTACAAGTTGAAAGGAAAAAACAAGGAAGAGAGACTTAGAGGAGAGTTGAAAAACAACTAAAAAGACAAAAAAACAGAAACAAAACAACATATGACATACATTAACATAAAGAAAATATGGCTGAAGTAAGAAATTCATGTTAACACTGAATGTTAATGGATTAAATTCACCGCTAAAGAGACACGGATTTGCAGAATGGATAAGGAAATATGATCCATCTATATGCTGTCTAGAAGAAACCCACTTTTGACCCAAGGATTCAAGGAGGCCGAAAGTGAATGGATGGAAAACCATTTTACAAGCTAACAATAGCCAAAAAAAAAAAAAAGGCAGGAGTAGCTATTCTAATATCAGACAAAATAGACTTTAAATGCAAAACTATTCTAAGAGACAAAGATGGACACTATATATTAGTAAAAGGGGTAATCTCTCAAGAAGAGAGAACAATCATAAACATTTATGCACCTAATTGGGGTGCCTCAAAATACATGAGGCAAACTTTGGAAAAACTAAGTGGAGAAATAATTGTCTCTACAATTATAGTGGGGGACTTTAATACACCATTATCATCATTAGACAGAACACCTGTAGAGAATTAAAAAAGAAACAAAGGCTCTGAACAATATATTAGAGGAACTGGACCTAATAGACATATACAGAACACTACACCCAAATATAGCAGGATTTACAATCGTCTCGAGTGCACATGGATCATACTCCAAGATAGACCACATGCCAGGCCACAGAGCAACTCTCAATGAATTCAGAAAGATTGAGATTATACAAAGTAATTTCTCTGACAACAATGGAATGAAATTGGAAATCACTAAAAGCCAGATAAACACATTAGGCACAAAGATACTGAAGTTAAACAAAACACTCTTAGACAAACAGTAGGTCAAGGAGGAAATCTCAAAATAAATCAGTAAACTATCTTGAAACTAATGAAAATGACAACACAACATATCAAAACAGCAAAAGCTGTCCTGAGAGGGAAGTTCATAGCCATAAATACATACATTAAAAAAAAGAAAGAGCTAAAATTGAAGACCTAACTGCACACTTGGAGGAACCAGAAAAACAACAACAAACTAAACATAAAGGAAGTAGAAAGAAAGAAAGAACAAAGATTAGAGCAGAACTAAATGGAATAAAGAATAAAAAAGCACTAGAAAAAAAAAAAAAAACTAAAAGTTGATTCTTCAAAATCAATAAAATTGACAAACCTTTAGCTAGACTAACAAAGAAAAAGAGAGAACAGATGCAAATACACAAAATAAGGAATGAGGAAGGGGATATCACTACTGACCCCACAGAAGCAAAGAGTACCATAAGAGGATACATTGAAAAATTATATGCCAAGAAGAATGATAATTTAGAGTAAATGGACAAGTTTCTAAAAACTCGCAAACAGCCTACATTGATGAAGAAGGAATTGATGAACTCAACAGTCCAATTAAAAGTAAAGAGATAGAATCAGTTATCAAAAACCTCCCAACTAAGAAGAGCACAGGACCAGATGGCTGAATTCTACCAAACATTCCAGAAACAGCTACCACCAATTCTGCTTAAGCTTTTCAAAATATAGAAGTAGAAGGAATATTGCCTAACTCATTCTATGATGCCAACATTACCCTAATACCAAAACCAAACAAAGATACCACTAGAAAGGAAAATTACAGACCAATTTCCCTAAAGAACCTAGATGCTAAAATCCTCAACAAAATATGTGCTAATCCATTCAACAACATATCAAAAGGATTATAAACCGTGACCAAGTGGGTTTCATCTCGGGTATGCAAGGATGGTTCAATATAAGAAAATCGATCAATGTAATACACTACATAAGCAAATTGAAAGAAAAAATCACATGATCAACTCTATAGATGCTGAAAAAGCATTAAACAAAATACAGCTCTATTACCTGATAAAAAACACTGCAAAAGATAAGAATAGAAGGAAATTTTCTGAATATGATAAAGGATATATAAAAAAACCCATAGCTAACCTTATCTTCAATGGCGAAATCTTAAAAGCCTTCCATCTGATTTTGGGAACAAGACATGGATGATCACTATCACCACTTCTATTTAATATTGACTTAGAAGTACTAGCTTGAGCACTGAGGCAAGAAAAGGAGAGGGCCTGTATCTGCAGGAAGGATCATCCCACCCACCATATCCATGGGATATAAACCCTGTCTCACTTGGAGGTGGAGTGGACATCACCATGCCAATCCCCTCAGGATTGTGGGAAGGACTATGGACTAGAGTAGACTTGATGGTATTCTGTTCTACACATATGGTGATTCTAGCAGTGGAAGAAATTATAACAATGAGGTGGAGCCAGTGGCCACTTGACACTTTTGGGGCAGGGAGGGGACGAGCAGTTGAAATACAGGGGTTTCTTTGGGATTTGGAGGTTGTCCTGAGTACCGTTGTGGTAACGGATGTAGGCCATTTTAAATCAGCACACACCACTTAGAACTGTGTGGGAGAGAGTGTGGTCTATGATGTGAACTGTGGTCTATGGCTGGTGGCAAGGCCCCAGGATGTGTAAGTCCATTGAGGGTGGTGGGCCACACTTGTGGGAGATGTTTGTGTGGGATGTGGTGGGAGGTGTGGGAGGTGGGCAACATGGGAATCCCAGTGGGTTCCGTGTAATATTTTGGGTAATCTAAGCACCTCTTAAAATATATTAATATATATATGTAAATAACATTTTTGTAAGCAAATGCACATATATGTATATATATTTATATATCATTTTACAAATATTGGTATGTATTGCGAAAATTTTGATTTTTACCCACAATAAAAAATAAATAAATTAAAAAAAAAAAAAAAAGGATCCAGATTGGAAAAGAAGAAGTAAAAAAATTTCATTATTTGCAGATGACATGATCCTATATGTAGAAATCCCTGATAAATCTCCAATAAAGCTTCTAGAACTTATAAAGGAGTTCAGTAATGTGGCAGGCTATAACAAAAAGGCTCAAAAATCAGTAGCATTTCTATACACCAATAATGAACAATCTGAGGAGGAAACAAAAAAATACCATTTACAATAGTAACTGAAAGAATCAAATACCTAGGAATAAATTTAACTAAAGATGTAAAGGACTTATATACAGAAAACTACACAACATTGTTAAAAGAAATCAAAGAATACTTAAATAAACGGAAGAATATTTCCTTTTAATGGTTAGGAAGACTAAGCATCATCAAGATGTCTATCCAACCCAAACTAATCTACATATTTAATGCAATGCCAATAAAAATCAACACTATTTTTTAAGGAACTGGAAAAAACTAACTACAAAATATATTTGGAAAAGTAAGAGACCCCAAATTGTCAAAGATATATTGAAAAAGTAAAAGGAACTTGGATGTATCACATTATCAGACTCTAAAACATACTACAAAGCTACTGTATACAAAACTGCATGGTATTGGTACAAGGATAGACCTACTGACCAATGGAAACAAATTGAGAGATCTGTTATAGATCCTCACATATACAGTCATCTGATACTTGACAAGCCCAACAAGCTACTCAGTTGGGAGAGAATGGCATCTTTAACAAGTGGTACTTGGAGAACTGGATTTCCATAACCATAAGAATGAGAGAAGAATACCATCTCACACCTTATACAAAAATCAACTCAAGATGGATCAAAGATCTAAATATAAGAGACAAAATCATAAAATCCTTGGAAGAAAATGTAGGGGAACCATCTACAGGACCTTGTAATAGGAAATCGTTTCATGAACTTCACATCCAAAGCACAAGCAGCAAGAGAAAAAATAGATAAATGGGATCTCCTCAAAATTAAAAACTTCTGCACCTCAAAGGATGTTATTAAGAAAATAAAAAGGCAGCCTACCCAATGGGAGAAAATATTTGGCAACCATATATCTGATAAGAGCCTAATATCCTGCATATATAAAGAAATCCTACACCTAGAAAAGAAAGACAAACAACCCATTTAAAAAGGGGACAAGTTACCTGAAAAGACACTTCTCAAGGAAGAAATACAAATGGCTAAAAAGCACACGAAAAAATGCTGAACATCACTAGCTATTAGGGAAATGCAAATCAAAACTACAATGAGATACCATCTCACACCCATCAGAATGGCAGCTAATAAAAAACAGCAGAATATAAGTGTTGGAGAGGATGTGGAGTAATAAGAACCCTCATCCACTGCTGGTGGGATTGTGGAATTATCCAGCCATTGCGGAGGACAGTTCATCAGTTCCTCAGAAAACTAACAATAGATCTTCCATATGATCCAGCGATTCCACTGCTGGGTATATACCCAGAAGAATTGAAAGCAAAGACACGAACAGATGTATGCACACTAATGTTCATAGTGGCATTGTTCAAAACTGCCAAAAGTTGGAATAAGCCCTGGTGCCCATCAACAGATGAATGGATAAACAAAATGTGGTACATACATAAAATGGAATATTTCTCAGCTGTAAGAAGGAATAAAGTGCTAACACACAGAATAACATGGATGAATCTTGAAGACCTTATGTTGAGTGAAGCAAGCCAGGCATTGAAGGATGAACAGTGTATGACCTCACTGATTTGAATTGAGGAATGTGAGCATTCTCTGAGAACCATTATCTGAAAGATAGGTTAACAAGGCAGAGAAAGAGAAGAGTAGTTTGTTATCCATCACCCATATGGACATAATCTATGGTAAAGTGATAAGAGTATTGTTGCATATTGAAGGATAGGTTAGGTGGCTAGTGATATTCCTGGCTTTGGTGGTGCAGCATTGACAGGTGGGTTGATTAGGAAGGGCAGGTTAGAATACCCAGGGCATGCACTATATCCATGGGATACAAGCCCTCTCTCACTTGGAGTTGTAGTGGACATCGCCATCCCAGTCCCCTCAGGATTGGGGGAAGAACTATGGACTAGAGTGGACTTGATGGTATTCTCTTGTTCACATATGGTGATTCTAGCAATGCAAGAAATTATAACAATGAGGTGGAGCCAGTGGCCATTTTAAATCAGCACACACCACTCAGAACTGAGTGGGAGAGAGTGTGGTCTACAGTGTGAACTGTGGTCTATGGTTGGTGGCAAGGCTCCAGGATGTGTAAGTTCATTGAGGGTGGTGGGCCACACTGTGGGAGATGTTTGTGTGGGATGTGATGGGAGGTGTGGGAGGTGGACAACGTGGGAATCCCAGTGGGTTCCGTGTAATATTTTGGGTTATCTAAGCACCTCTTAAAATATATGTATATATATATATATATATAAACAACATTTTTGTAAGCAAATACACATATATGCATATATATTTATATATCATTTTGCAAATGTTTGTATGTATTGTGAGAATTTTGATTTTTACCCACAATAAAAATAAATTAAAAAAAAAAAAAAGAATACCCAGGGCATGTAACTATGAATCTTGTAATCCAATGAGTCAAGACAAAGAAGTGTCATGTATCCCAGTTAGATGGGGAAGAAGGAAAAGAAAAGATCAAACAGGGGGTATTTAATGGTCATTTTAAATGTTTTTCATTACCTTACAGTAATGGACACAAGGCATGGTAAATATCATCAAAAATTATTAAACTGTACCGTCTAAAGTGTAAACTATACTGTAAACCATTGACAATGTTTAGTAGCTATGTTTTACTATCTGGATAACAGTTATAACAATGCTACCATCCACAAAAAAGTTTTTAATATGGGGTGAGGAAAGGGGGAGGAGGTTGGGTATATAAGAGTCTGTAGTATTCTGTGTGTGACTTTCCTGTGACCTAAAACTTCTTTGAAAATTAAATGAAAATTTGGGAGACACTGGATAGTGAGAGGGGGAAGATGCCATGGTACAGACTGGACACCCAATAATGCATTGATAAAAGGAAAAATAATTACTTTTTTTTCCAATTCTTTTGTTTTTCCCCATTTCTTGAATGTCCCAATCCTTTAATTTAATTTTATTTTTAATGATTTTTTTTTTTTAGTTTCCATGTATTTTATCTCTTACATTTAAGCTTATCATTATTATTTCATTTTCCTATTAATTGTACTTAGCTATTATATGGGCTTCATCTTCAAAGAAAGTTTAGATCATAGAAGGGTTATAACAGGGGCAGGAGAGCATCATTGATGTCTGGGATGGTGTTTTCATGGGAGGAAGTTCACCTGAATATGTATGAAAGATATACAAAATTGTTCAAATGATCAAGGGGGTGGGGAAGATCACGGTGGGAAGACAATCACTCAGTAAATGAGGGAATACTGAATTCCCAGGCTGGAGAGCCCTGCCACATTCTCCAATGCAGCAGCAACAGTCCCCCAAGTGCAGGGGCAGTGTCTGGCAAAGGAGGATGGTCCACTGATGGTTTCTTGTTATTGATGACTAGCCTTGTGAGTCTTTGCTCTTGTATTTGAAACTTAGCCTACTGTTATGGGGTGCCTAAGTGTTGCCACCTGAGAGCCTCCTTGTTGCTCAAATGTGGCCTCTCTCTAAGCCAAACTCAGCATATGAATGCATTACCTTCCCCCCAGCATGGGACATGACTCCAGGGATGAGCCTCCCTGGCAATGAGGGATTAATACCAAGTGCCAACTGGCAATATGACTGGAAAATACCTTGAATAAAAGGGGGAAAAGGTAAAGACAAATGAGTTTATGTAGCTGAGACTTCAGCGTGAGTCAGGAAGTCATCCCAGAAGGATGAGGATGAATATGTCCAGGAAATGCAACACACAACAAACACTATACATCCAAACAAGCCTACTCCAAGACATACAATTGTCAAGCTGTCCAATGTTCAAGACAAAGAGAAAATTCTGAAAGCATCAGGAGAAAACAGAACCATCAGATACAAGGGAAACTCAATAAGATTATGTGCTTATTTCTCATCTGAATACATGGTGGCATAAAAGCAGTGTCATGACATAGTTAAGGTATTAAAGACAAAAAAAGCTTCAGTGAAGAATTCTTTATCCAGCAAAACTGGCATTCAAAAATGATGGAGAGTTCAAAATATTCACAGATAAACAGAAATTAAGAGAGTATGAAAATAGTAAACATGCCCTTCAAGAAATAATAAAGGGAGTTCTGCAGGTTGATAGGAAAAAAACAGGAGAGAGAGAGTTGGAGGAAAGTGTAAGAACAACTAAAAAGACAAAAAGAGAAATAAAAACAACATACAACATACATAAACCTCCCAAAATATGGCTAATATAAATAATTTCGTGAGAGTAATAACACTGAATATTAATGGATTAAACTCACCAATCAAGGGACACTGAGTGGCAGAATGCAAGAGGAACTATAACCCATCTATATGTTGTCTACAATAAACCCATCATAGATCCAGGGATTCAAGGAGACTGAAAGTAAAGGGCTGGAAAACAATCTTACAAGCATACAATAACCAAACTGGGTGGGAGTAGCTATACTAATATCAGACAAAATATACTTCAAATGCAAACTATTATAAGAGACAAAAACAATCACTACATATTTGTAAAAAAAAAAAAAAGAAAGAAAGAAAAAGAAAAAAAAAGGTAATCTTTCAAGAAGAGTGAACAAACTTTTTTTCCTTTTTTAAAAAATATTTTAAAAGATGCTTAGATTACATAAATGTTACACAAAATCTACAGGGATTCCCATGTTCCACACCTCACACACCTCACACAACCTCCCACATAAACATCTTTCATTAGTGTGGCACCTCACCTGCAATGGATATACACATCCTGGGGCTTTGCCATTTAACATGGAACATAGTTTACATTGTAGAACACACTTTCTCCCACACAGTTCTGCATGTTATATGTTGATGTAAATAGCCTCTATCTATCATTGTAATGTCACTCAGGATAATTCTGAAGTCCTGGAAAAAGACTCTGTATTACAAATTCTTTTTCCTCTCCCTGCCCTGAAAGTGTCCAGTGACCCCTGGCTCCACATCAATGTTGTAATTTTTTCCATTGCTTGAATCACAGTATGTCTACAACAGAATGCCAGTAAATCCACTTTAGACCATAGCTCTTCCCCCAATCCTGAGGAATCTGGGATGGTGATGTCTACTCCACCTCCAAGTGAAAAGGGGCTTATATTCCATGGATAAGATGGGTGGGATTATCATTCCTGCAGCTGCAGACTCTCTACATTCCCTGGAGTAGCCATTGTTCATTATCATCTCCTTACCAGGTGTCTTGGGTGAGTGCATTGAGCTGTAGAGTAGCAGTTGCAGCTCCATTGAGCTTCCACACACAGCTGGAACATGGGCAGGCCAAAATCTCCAGTGTCTGGAAGTACACCTACAAACTCCCATACCACATATAAGTTTGAATAGAAGGGACTGATGGACCATGTGCAAGGAGGACTTATTTGAGTCCAACTCTGTCACTCTCAGGAGCACAGATTCCAACGTATAGCTTACTGATAAGGCATCAATATCTGGAGCTATACCCCTTTATATAGGACCTGGGTGTCTCTAGAGCCCTCAGGAGCCCCACTCTTTGGGGTGGTAACCACTTTGGTGTTCTATGAGATCCTACTGCTGTGTCCACAAACATTACCTCTGGGATGACCTCCCAACTCTCTTTGAAGAGATATGAACTCATTTGTCTTTACCTTTTCCCCCTTTTAATCATAAACATTTAAGCACCTAACCAGAGCACAACAAAATATATAAGGCAAACACTGAAAAATCTAAATGGAGAAATAGATGCCTCTGCAATTATACTCAGGGACTGTAATACATCATTATCACCATTAGACAGAATATCTTGACAGAGAATCAATAAAGAAACAAAGCCTTTGAATAATACATTGGAGGATCTGGACCTAATAGACATATAGAGAACATTACACCCAAATAAAGCATGATATACATTCTTCTGGAGAGCACATGGATTGTTCTCCAAGATATACCACATGCTAGGCCCCAGAAATATTCTCAATAAATTCAGAAAGATTGAAATTATACAAAGTAATTTCTCTGACCACAATGGAATGAAGCTGGAATTCAGTAAGGTCCTGAGAACAAGATTAGGCATAAAGATATGGAAGTTAAACTACACACCCTTAGACAAATAGTGGATAAAGGAGGAAATCTCAAAACAAAAAACAGTAGCTACCTTGAAATGAATGAAAACGACAACACAACATATCAAAACCTATGGAATGCAGCCAAAGCTGTACTGAGAGGGAAATTCAAAGCCATAAATGCATATTTAAAAAAAGAATAAAGAGCTAAAATAGAAAGCCTAACTTCACACCAGGAGGAACAAGAAAAACAACAACAAACTAACCCCAAGGGAAGTAGAAGGAAGGAAATAACAAAGATGATTGCAGAATTAAATGAAATAGAAAATAAGAAAGCACTAGAAAAAATAAACAAAACCAAAAGCTTGTTCTTTGAGAAGATCAATAAAATTGACAAACCCTTAGCCAGACTAACAAAGAAAAGAGAGAGCAGATGCAAATACACAAAATAAGAATTGAAGAAGGGGGTATCACCAATATCACATTGGAAATAAAGAGACTCTTGAGATGATAATTTGACAAATTATATGATAACAAAAAAAGATAATTTAGAGGAAATGGACAAATTCCTAGAAACTCACAAGCAGCCTACAATGATGAAAGAAGATATTGATGAGCTCAACAGACCAATTACAATTAAAGACATAGACTCATTCATCAAAAACTTCCTAAGAAGAGCACAGGACCAGATATCTTCAGAAGCAATTTTTACCAAACTTTCTGGAAAGAAGTAACATCAAACTTTCTTAAACTCTTCCAAAAAGTAGAGGTAGAAGGAACATTGCCTAACTCATTCAATAATGCCAAAATTACCCCATATCAAAGGCAAACGAAGATACGACAAGAAAGGAAAATTACAGACCAATCACTTTAGTGTACCTTAGATGCTAAAATCCTGAACAAAATACTTGCTAATCATATTCAACGATACCTCAAATGAATCATACACCACGACCAAGTGGGTTTTATTCCGGGTATGCAAGGATGGTTCAACATAAGAAAATCTATTAATTTAATACACCACATAAACAGAAAAAAGGAAAAAATCACATGATCATGTCTATAGATGCAGAAAAAATAAGGTATTAAAGGAAAAAAAACTTTAACAGAAATTAAGAGAGTATGCAAATAAGAAACATGCCCTTCAAGAAGTAATAAAGGGACTTCTGCAGGTTGAAAGGAAAAAACAGGAGAGAAAATTCAGCAGAATTCTCCTGTTTTACCTAGGAGAGAACATATAATGGCTACCTCAGTAAGGCCACCTGTTAGGCAAGAGAGGTGATATTAGCAGGAACCTCAATTTTGGTGGCAATTTGGATTTATTGGAATAGATCCCAAAGGTACTTAACTTGGTAAATTAGTATTACAATCACAAGGGGGCATAAATTAAATTACAATTTTACAGATATCACAAAGAAAGGTTGGGTCACAGAGCTAATAAATGGCACTGTCTGGAAAATTACTCATTCTGGTTGGATCTCAATTTTTAAAACATGAATTAACAGTGTGATTAGTCACTGTGTATTGGAACAGGCTTTGCACATGATGCTTCATACCATGGTATAATGTGTTCAAATTTGATTTACTATTTAGAGTTTCTGAAATTGCCATCTTGATTAAGATAAACCCAATGTTTCTGCCACCTTGTTGCCTAAAAATATCGCCATATGTTGCCGGTCAGGTGCCGGTCATGACTGAGTCCATGAAATCGGTGCTGCGGATGAGAAAGAAAGAATAAGACAAGAAGAGAAGAGAGACTGGGATCAGGGGAGTCTCCATCTGATATGGATTAATACAAATAGAATTATTGTGCATTAACATTTTATAGTACTTGATTGAAAACTAGGCAACAAGGTGACAGAAACATTGGGTTTATCAAGATGAATTTACCAAGACATTTTTATAAAAACTCCTGTCTCTTTAAATACAGTCATCATGGTACATTTTTTAAGAGGGATAGCATGAAATCTAGGTGGAGCTGCAACTCATAACCTACAGCTCAATGGACTCATCCAAGTCACCTGGTGAGGAGACAATGATGGGCAATGGCCATCCCAGGGAATGGAGAGGGCCTGCATCTGCAGGCAGGATCATCCCACCCACCATATCCATGGGATATAAGCCCTCTCTCACTTGGAGTTGGAGTGGACATCACCATCCCAGTCCCCTCAGGATTGGGGGAAGAACTATGGACTAGAGTGGACTTGATGGTATTCTCTTGTTCACATATGGTGATTCTAGCAATGCAAGAAATTATAACAATGAGGTGGAGCCAGTGGCCACTTGACACTTTTGGGGTAGGGAGGGGATGAGCAGTTGAAATACAGTGGCTTCTTTGGGAGTTGGAGGTTATCCTGAGTACTGTTGTGGCAACGGATGTAGGCCATTTTAAATCAGCACACACCACTCAGAACTGAGTGGGAGAGAGTGTGGTCTACAGTGTGAACTGTGGTCTATGGTTGGTGGCAAGGCTCCAGGATGTGTAAGTTCATTGAGGGTGGAGGGCCACACTGTAGGAGATGTTTGTCTGGGATGTAGTGGGAGGTGTGGGAGGTGGGCAACATGGGAATCCCAGTGGGTTCTGTGTAATATTTTGGGTAATCTAAGCACCTCTTAAAATATATGTATTTATATATATAAATAACATTTTTGTAAGCAAATAAACATATATGCATATAAAAAAAAAGAAGGATATAATTCAAATAGCAACATGTCTTCTTTATATATAAATGTAAAATATGGTATTTTGAAAATAAAATTGTTTTAGGAAATGAAATTAGCTAAATGGACAGTTTACTATAAAAATGTTTAAAATCTTAATCAAGATGGCAATTTCAGAAACTCTAAATAATAAAATCAAATTGAGATTATGCTAAGATGGCGTTAGTGTAGGAGGGCACACACTGCAAGCTCCCAGAGCAAGGCCGATTGTGGACGGAGTCCTGCACAGGGGTCTGTGTTGTGCACGAGTGGAGTGAGAAGCTTGGGACATCTATCTGCGTGGAACAACGGCGTGGACGGAACGGTTGAGATTCGTGAGTTTTAAGGCTCCTGGTGGTGTTTGGCACAGACGGCTGAGCCCCGCGGTTAGCGAGGAAAAATAAAATAAAATAAAACGGCCACTTGGAGCCACGAGCAGGGTGAAAAAGTTTTATTTTCTGGGAATCTGACTGCCTGGTGCACCTTGGACCTTGTGTGAACAGAGCAAATGAGCTAATCAGCACCCAGTGAACTGGAGGGGGGATTCTGGTCGGGGAATGGAGCTAATTTCCCTAGTCACCCAGGGATAAGACCCGGGCCACTGCGGAGCCAGGAAGAAGGGACACTTCCCAAAAGAGGGAGGGTTCTGTTGGAGGACAGGGAAGGGTATTTTATATTTTTAGACATCGATCTGGCTGCCTGCACCGCCCCATAGCTTTGGGGAGCAGATAAGCCAACCTGAAGCAGCATCAGGTTGAGAGCAGATGTGAATCTGCACTCAAATTGATTTACTTAGCAGCCCGGTGATGCTCGAGCTCGGCTCCAGAAGGGGCGGAATCCGCCGTCTTTAGCACTCCTCACTGACTAACAACAGAGCTACAGCTAACCTGCGGAGTCCGGAAAGTGGGATGTGCTTGATTAATTTCCATGGGTCCAGCTAGGGTCCCTTCCATAAGGGGTTTGGTCTAGAGGAGGAATTATTTTGGGTCCTGCATTTGGCTAAAAAAATAAAAATTAAAAAAAAAAGTGAGGTCCCCTCAACAAATGAAAAATAAGTTCTTTTTAATTTAGTTTAATAGCTAAAAGCTGCTTCAGGACCTGCATATAGAACCCTGTGGGGAAATTGATTGAATAACACAAGTAGGCAGGAAGGATCCACGTGGACCCTATGGGGAATCATTGAACCCCTTAGCTTTGTTTCACTGCTTGCCTGTGTGGATCTTTGGTTTCACTCTGTTTCTTTCTGGTCTCTTGCTATTCTTTCCTCATTCCTTCCCGCTTCCTTTTTCCTTCGTTTTTTTTTTTTTTTTTTAAATAGGTGCTGCCAGCTTGTCGCTTCTTTGCTGGGCTACTTTTACAGTAATTTCCCACTCGCTGTATATATTGATTCTGTATAACAAACTATCGCTTATCCTTAATGCATCTTTCTGCCTTCTGTTTTCTGTTGTGGCTCTTAGAGACAACATTTTTTCATAGGCCCACAACTTAAGGGTGTCAATTTCTATTCCATCTATTTTGTTTTCTTCTTCTTTTTTTTTTAATTAGTATTAACTTTTTCCTTTCAGACATTTCTTTACTATTTCTCTCCCTCCTCATAATTCTAGCCTTCTAAATCACTATATATATATTCCTCCATTTGTTTTCACAGTCCATTGTAGGAACTCCATTTTTTTTCCTAGTACTCCACACTGACTACACAAGTTAAATATTCATCTCATTAAGTCTCATTTTGCCCTCTTCTAACTTTTATCAATATTACTATTATCCTTCTGCCTTCCTTACATCTTTTGATTCCTCTGGCCCAAACCTTTTGCCTTCAAGGGAACATAGAAAGAAGCAAGGAAATAAAATATGAAGAAAAACTGCCAAAGAGAAATCTTAACTCACACGCAGAAACAACAGCTAAATAAAATTATAGAGCATAGAGAAAAGCTAATCAACTGAACAAACCCATCAAGATAATATGATGACCAGAGGGCAACAGAAAAATACAAATGACTCTGAGAAACTGGAAAACATGGACCAGTCCAATGCACAAAATAAAAACCAAGAAGCAATGTAGAACATCGAACACTAATCAAAGTTATCTAAACAAATATCATGGACCAAATTAAAGAACTGAAGGAAGAGATTAAGGATATAAAGAAGACACTGGGAGAACATACTGAAGAAATAGGTAACAGGCCTAAAAAGGTAATGGATATGATGGTGAACAAAGGCACAAGCCAAGAAATGAAAAAGACGCTGGACTCACATGGCAGCAGATTTGAACAGGGAGAGGAAAGAATTAGTGATATGGAAGACAATACAGTTGAAATCAAAGAGATTGTAGAACAGATAGACAAAAAGATAGAAAAAATCCAGCATGGTCTCAGGGAATTAACCGATAATACAAAATGCACAAACATAGGCATTAGGGGCATCCCAGAAGGAGAAGAGAAGGGAAAGGGAACAGAAGGAGTGTTGAAGGAAATTATGGCTGAAAACTTCCCAACTCTATTGAGAGAGACGGATGTGCAGATCCAGGAATTACAGTGCACCCCAAATACTATAAATCCCTATAGGCCAACTCCAAGACATATACTTGTCAAAATGTCCAATGCTTAAGACAAAAAGAAAATACTCAAGGCAGCAAGAGAAAAGAGAACCATCACATACAAGGGAAGCACAATGAGATTAAGTGCAGATTTCTCAGCTGAAACCATGGAGGCAAGAAGACAGTGGTATGACATAGTCAAAACACTAAAAGAAAAAACTTCCAGCCACGAATTCTCTATCCAGCAAAATTGGCATTCAAAAATGATGGAGATTTCAAAATATTCACAGATAAACAGCAATTAAGAGAGTATGTCAAGAAGAAACCAGCACTTCAAGAAATAATAAAGGAATCTCAACAAGTTGAAAGGAAAAAACAAAGGAGAGACTAACAAAGAAAAAGAGAAAACAGATGCAAATACATAAAATAAGGAATCAGCAAGGTGATATCACTACTGACCCCGCAGAAATAAAGAGTATCATAAGAGGATACTTTGAAAAATTACATGCCAACAAGAACGACAATTTAGAGGAAATGGACAAGTTTCTAGAAACCCACAAACAGCTGACATTGATGAAAGAAGAAATAGATGAACTCAACAGTCCAATTACAAGTAAAGAGATAGACTCAGTCATTAAAATCCTCACAACTAAGAAGTGTTCAGGACCAGATGGCTTCACAGCTGAATTCTACCAAACATTCCAGAAAGAGCTAACACCAATTCTACTTAAGCTCTTCCAAAAAATAGAAGTAGAAGGAATATTACCTAACTCATTCTATGATGCCAACATTACCCTAATACCAAAACCAAATAAAGATACCACAAGAAAGGAAAATTACAGACCAATTTCTCTAATGAACTTAGATGCTAAAATCCTTAGCAAAATACTTGCTAATCACATTCAACAACATATCAAAAGGTTTATACACCATGACCAAGTGGGTTTCATCCCAGGTATGCAAGGATGGTTCAATATAAGAAAATCAATCAATGTAATACACCACATAAACAAACTGAAAGAAAAAAATCACATGATCATCTCTATAGATGCAGAAAAAGCATTTGACAAAATACAGCACTCTTTCCTCATAAAAACACTACAAAAGATAGGAATAGATGGAAACTTTCTGAAAATGATAAAGGGTATATATGAAAAACCCAAAGCTAACATCATTTTCAACGGTGAAATCCTAAAAGCCTTCCCTCTGAGATCGGGAACAAGACAAGGATGCCCACTATCACCGCTCCTATTTAACATTGTCTTAGAAGTACTTGCACGAGCACTGAGACAAGAAAAGGACATAAAAGGCATCCAGATTGGAAAAGAAGAAGTAAAAATTTCATTATTTGCAGATGACATGATCCTATACATAGAAAGCCCTGAGAAATCGACAACAAGGCTTCTAGAACTTATAAAGGAGTTCAGTAATGTTGCAGGCTATAAGATCAATGCTCAAAAATCAGTAGCATTTCTATACACCAATAACCAGCAAACTGAGGAGGAAATCAGGAAAAAAATACCATTTACAATAGTAAACAAAAGAATCAAATACCTAGGAATAAATTTAACTAAAGATGTAAAGGAC